>PVIU01000806.1:0-265877 GCA_004026605.1 Ondatra zibethicus
TATCCATGGAGAAAACAAGATATTCCAGGATAAAAACAAATTTAAGCAATACATAGCCACAAACCCAGCCTTACAGAAAGCACTAGAAGGAGAACCAAAACTAAAGGAAGCAAACAACACCCATAATAACACAGACATCTGACAACCCTCCACCAGCACAACTCAAAGAAGGGAAACACACAAACTCTACCACCGAAAAAAAAATAATAAAATTACCAGAGTTAACAAACACTGGTCATTAATATCACTTAATATCAATGGGCTCAATCCACCTATAAAAAGGGTACAGGTTAAGAGAATGAATATGAAAACAGGATCCAACATTCTGCTGTTTACAAGAAACGTACCTCAACCACAAAGACAGACATTATCTCAGAGTAAAGGGTTGGGAAAAGGTTTTTCAATCAAACGGCCCTAAGAAACAAGCAGGTGTGGCTATACTAATATCTAACAAAATCGACTTCAAACTAAAACAAATCAGAAGAGATGGAGATGGACATTTTATACTCATGACAGGAACAATTCATCAGGATGAAGTCTCAATCCTGAATATATATGCCCCTAATATAAAAGCACCCACATACGTAAAAGAAACATTACTAGAATTCAAAGCACACATCAAACCACACACACTAATAGTAGGAGATTTCAACACTCCTCTCTCACCAATGGACAGGTCAACCAGACAGAAACATAACAGAGAAATAAGAGAACTAACAGATGTAATGAATCAAATGGACTTAATAGACATCTATAGAACATTCCACCCAAACATGAAAGAATATACTTTCTTCTCAGCATCTCATGGAACCTTCTCGAAAATTGATCACATACTTGTTAACAAAGCAAACATTCACAGATACAAAAAAATTGGAGTAACCAACTGTGTCTTATTGGATCACCATGGAGTAAAGTTAGAATTTAACAACAATTCCACCAACAAAAAGCCTACAAACTCATGGAAACAGAACAGTCAACTACTGAACCACTCCTGGGTCAAGGAAGAAATAAAGAAAGAAATTAAAGTCTTCCTTGAATTCAACGAAAATAAAGACACAACATACCCAAACCTATGGGACACTATGAAAGCAGTGCTAAGAGGAAAGTTCATAGCACTGAGTGCCCACATAAAGAAAATGGAGAAAGCTCACATTAGTGACTAAACAGCAAACCTGAAAGCTCTAGAAAAAAAAGAAGCAGACTCACCCAGGAGAAGTAGAAGACTGGAAATAATCAAACTGAGGGCTAAAATCAACAAAATAGAGACACAGAAAACAATCCAAAGAATCAATGAAACAAAGAGCTGGTTCCTTGAGAAAATCAACAAGATCGACAAACCCCTATCCAAACTAATCAAAAGGCAGAGAGAGAACACTCAAATTAACAAGATCAGAAATGAAAAGGGGGTCATAACAACAGACACTGAGGAAATTCAGGGAATCATTAGTTCTTACTACAAAAGCCTGTATGCCACAAAATTGGAAAATGTAAAAGAAATGGACAGTTTTTTTTTTTAAGATAAACAGCCTATACCGAAATTAAATCAAGACCAGGTGAACAATTCAAATAGACCTATAAGTCGTGAAGAAATAGAAGCTGTCATCATAACCTCCCAACCAAAAAAAGCCCAGGACCAGATGGTTATAATGCAGAATTCTACCAGAACTTCCAAGAAGAGCTAATACCTATACTCTTTAATGTGTTTCACATAATAGAAACAGAAGAGTCATTGCCAAACACTTTTTATGAAGCCACAGTTACCCTGATATCAAAAATCCCACAAAGACGCAACCAAGAAAGAATTACAGACCAATCTCACTCATGAACATCGTTGCAAAAATTCTCAATAAAATACTGGCAAACCAAATCTAAGAACACATCAAAAAAATCATCCATTATGATCAAGTAGGCTTCATCCCAGAGATGCAGGGCTGGTTTAACATATGAAAATCTATCAATGTAATCCATCATATAAATAAACTGAAAGAAAAAAAAACATATGATCATTTCATTAGATGTTGAAAAATCATTTGACAAAATTCAACACCCCTTTATGATAAAGGTCTTGGAGAGATTAGGGATACAAGGATCATATCTAAATATAATAAAAGCAATATACAGCAAGCCGACAGCTAACATTAAATTAAATGGTGAGAAACTCAAAGCGATTCCATTAAAATCAGGAACAAGACAAGGCTGTCCACTCTCTCCATATCTCTTCAATATAGTGCTTGAAGTTCTAGCAATAGCTATAAGACAACATAAGGAGATCAAGGGGATTCGAATTGGAAAGGAAGAAGTCAAACTTTTGTTATTTGCAGATGATATGATAGTGTACATAAGTGACTCCAAAAACTCTACCAAAGAACTCCTATAGCTGATAAATACCTTCAGTGATGTGGCCGGATACAAGATGAACTCAAAAAAATCAGTAGCCCTCCTATACACAAAGGATAAAGAAGCAGAGAGAGAAATCAGAGAAACATCACCTTTCACGATAGCCACAAATAGCATAAAGTATCTTTGGGTAACACTAACCAAGGAAGTGAAAGATCTATTTGACAAGAACTTTAAGGCCTTGAAGAAAGAAAATGAAGAGGATACCAGAAAATGGAAGGAACTCCCATGCTCCTGGATTGGTAGGATCAATATAGTAAAAATGGCTATTCTACCAAAGGCAATCTATAGATTCAATGCAATCCCCATCAAAATCCCAATAAAATTCTTCATAGACCTTGAGAGAACACTGTCTAACTTTATATGGAAAAACAAAAGCCCAGGATAGCCAAAACAATCCTATACAATAAAGGAACTTCTGGAGGCATTACCATCCCTGACTTCAAACTCTATTACAAAGCTATAGTAATGAAAACAGCTTGGTATTGGCATAAAAACAGAGACATTGACCAATGGAATTGAATCAAAGACCTGGATATTAATCCACAAACCTATGAACACCTCATATTTTACAAAGAAGCTAAAATTATACAATGGAAGAATGAAAACATCTTTAACAAATGGTGCTGGCATAACTGGATGTCAACCTGTAGGAGACTGAAAATAGATCCTTATCTATCACCATGCACAAAAATCAAGTCCAGATGGATTAAAGATCTCAATATAAATCCGACCACACTGAACCTGATAGAAGAGAAAGTGGGAAGTAGCCTGCAATACATGGGCACAGGAGACCACTTCCTATGTAAAACCCCAGCAGCACAGACAATAAGAGCAACAGTGAATAAATGGGACCTCCTGAAACTGAAAAGCTTCTGTAAAGCAAAGGACACAGTCAGTAAGACAAAAAGACATCCTACTGAATGGGAGAAGGTCTTCACCAACTCCACATCAGACAAAGGTCTGATCTCCAAAATATATAAAGAACTCAAGAAACTAGACATTAAAACTCTAAATAACCCCATTAAAAAATGGGGTAATGATCTGAACAGAGAAGTCTCAACAGAAGAAGTTCAAATGGCCAAAAGATACTTAAGGTCATGTTCAACTTCCTTAGTGATCAGGGAAATGCAAATCAAAACAACTTTGAGATACCATCTTACACCTGTCAGAATGGCTGAAATCAGAAACACCAATGATAATCTATGCTGGAGAGGATGTGGAGTAAGGAGAACACTCATCCATTGCTGGTGGGAATGCAAACTTGTGCAACCATTTTGGAAATCAGTGTGGCGGTTTTCAGGAACTTGGGAATCAACCTACCTTAGGATCCAGCAATACTACTCTTGCGAATATACCCAAGAGATGCCCAATCATACTACAAAAGCATTTGTTCAACTATGTGTATAGCATCATTATTTGTAGTAGCCAGAATCTGGAAACAACCTAGATGCCCCTCAATGGAAGAATGGATAAAGAAAGTGTGGAATATATACACATTAGAGTACTACTCCGTGGTAAAATACAATGATATCTTGAATTTTGCATGCAAATGGATGGAAATAGAAAACGCTATCCTTAGTGAGATAACCCAGACCCAAAAAGATGAATATGGTATGTAGTCACTCATTAGTGGACTCTAGCCATAAACAAAGGAGGCCTATAGTTCACAAGCCTAGAGAAGCCAAATATCAAGGTGAAACCAAAGAAAAACATATATAGATCCTCCTGGAAATTGGAAGCAAACAGGGGCAAAAGTTGGAAGCACGGGGGTGGGGGTAGAGGTGAGATTGGGGAAAGGGGAGAGGGGGAAGGAGAAGAGAGAAGGGCAGGACTCAGGAGAGCTTGGGGTAGTGGGAGGGTGGAGATGGAGGATGGGCGGATATTGGAGCAGGGAATATCTACATTAAGGGAGCCATTTTAGGGTTGGCAAGAGACTTGGCTCTAGAGGGAATCCTGGGTGTCCCTGGGGATATCCCCAGCTAGGTCCTTGGTCAGCAGACGAGAGGGTGCCTGAACTGGCCTTGTCCCATAGTCACACTGATAAATATCTTGAATATCACCATAGAAATTTCGTCCGATGGATGGAGATAGAGACAGAGACCCACATCCACATCAGAGCAATGAACTGAGCTCCCAAGGTCCAGTTGAAGAGCAGAAGGAGGGAGAAGATGAGCAAGGAAGTCAGGACCGTGAGGGTTTGGTCCACCCACTGAGACAGTGTGCCTGATCTAATGGGAGCTCACCAAATCCAGCTAGACCAAGACTGAACGAGCATGCAGTCAAACTGGACTCTCTGAATGTGGCTGCCAATGGGGGCAGACTGAGAAGCCATCGATAATGGCACTGGGACCTGTCTCTTCTGCATGTATTGGCTTTTTGGGACCCTAGTCTATTTGGATGCACACCTTCCTAGGCCGGGATGGAGTGGGGAGGGCCTTGGACTTCCCATAGGGCAGGGTACCCTGCCCTTTCTTAAGGATGGAGGGGGAGGGAAGAGGGTTAGTGGGGGAGTGGGAGGGGAATGGGAGAATGGAAGTGTAAATTTTTGAATGGAAAAATAAAAAAAAATGACAAAAAATTAAGATAGCTCAATGCCATCCTGAGGGGTGGTCAGGATGTGCAAATGTACTTCTGCTCCTTCTTTTGTCTAGGGAAGGGCCGTCTTCTGCCTAAGTGACTTAGAGCACCTTAGCTACCTAGAGGACCGAATGCTAATGATTTGATGTCTCAGAGTGATAAAGCCATCGATTGTGTGAGTTATCCTTTTGTATCATGTTAATAAAGTCTTTTGTTATCTTCTCTTCTGTAGCATGAAGGCCTGGTTTGGTTTCTGTCCTCCCACCAGGCCCCACAGTCATTAGGTCCCAGACAAAATCACACAAAGAGTCTGCATTAATTATAAACTGGTTGGCCCATTAGCTCAGGCTTCTTATTAGCTCTTGTAGCTTATTTGAACCCATTATCCCTATCTATGTTAGCCACATGGCTCAGTACCTTTCTCAGCGAGGCAGGTAACATCCTGCTTCTTTGGTGGTCCAGGCAGGAGTGCTGAGAGAGCTTCCTACTTCCCAGAATTCTATTCTCCTTACTCCACCTCTACTTCCTGTCTGGTTGTCCCACCTATACATCTTGGCTAATGGCCAATCAGCATTTATTTAAATCATGATTGACAGAATACAGACAATTCTCCTGCACTACTTCCCTGCCCCCCTTATGCTGAATTTCTTTTATAAGCTATGGAAAAATAAACAAACATGGGTAAATTTAGGATTTCAGTCACTGGAATGCCCTCCTGATACATTCTCTGTTTTCTGTCTTATTACTCTTATGCGTCTTCATATTCCTTTTTTGAGAATTCTCCCTTTAGGTCTGTATTCCATTTCCAACTGGGTTATTTATTTTCTTTTTTCACATTAAGATTTATTTTATTTGTTGAGTATGGATGTTTTTTTTTGTGCATGTATATTAGTATACTTCATGTGTACTTGGTGAACTGGGAAGCCAGAAGATGATATTGTATCCCCCTGGAACAGCATATTTTCTTGATATCTAGTTTTTAGAGTTCTTCATAGATTTTGAATATTATCCTTTCATCAATGTGGAGTTGGTAAACAAACAAAACAAAACTTTCCCCATTCTCTAGGCTGCCACTTTGTCAGAATGATGGTGTTCTTTGCTATCCAGAAGTTTTTCAGTTTCATGAGGTCCCATTTATCCCTTGTTGATCTTCGTGTCTGTGCTGTGTCTGTTCAGAAAGCCTTTTCCTGTGTCAGTGCATTCAAGGCTACTCACCACTTTCTCTTCCATCATCAGGTTCAGTGTGCCTGGTTTCACGTTGGGGACTGTGATCCATCTGGAGCTGTGTTTCATGCAGGGTGATGAGTGTGGATTTATTTGCATTCTTCTGTATGCCAACATCCAGTTTGAGCATTTGCTGTATGTGCTATATTTTTTCTAGTGTGTATTTTTTGGCTTATTTATCAAAAATCAGGTGCCCACAGGTATGTACACTTATGTATGGATCTTTATTTCTATTCCATTGATCAAGGTGTCTGGTTTTGTGCCAATATATGCTATTTTTATCACTATAGCTCTGTGTACAATTTGATTTAGGGGATGGTGATATCTTTCAGGTTTTTTTTTATTATTTAGGATTGCTTTTGGTTTTTTTTTTTGTTTGTTTGTTTCCATATGAGGCTTTTTTTCCGTATTGTGCTTTGCCTCTCTGTGAAGAATTGTTTTGGGATTTTCATTGCATTGCATGCAATTTCTAAATTATTACAGCAGCCCAGATGTGGCACTGGGGAAGTCACTGGTGCTCTAGCTCTTCTCTTTCTCTCTGCTGCAGTGACAACTGTGACAACTGCGGAGGAGCCCTGGGAACCCAGTCTACTTTGTCTTAGCTTCCAGATGTGCCCAGAAGAGTTGTGTTGATTTTCCAGATTTCTCTTGCTGGTGGAGTGTAAGGTGTGAGCTCTGGGGCTTTCTATATGTGTGTCCTGGATGCCCAAGACAGCTATTGCTGTCTGTGTTAGAGATCACTGTCCAGCACCATTTCCTACACAGCATCCTGCATTGCTCTCTTAGGAAGGCATTTATCCTCCAAGTTTGACCAACACTACTCTTCTTTACATTTGAGCTTTTAGCTTACAGAGCATTTTCTCATATCTTCGTTGTGACTCTCATTCTTAGCATGCTCAGTAAGAGCATTCAAATGGAGAGATCCTTGCTACTGCTCACCCTGGAGAATGCCACTCAGAGTTGTCTGGAAAAACATATCCCAGTGGTAAATAATCTCTATGCCTGTTCTCATGAACTGCATTTGGGGCTCCAAATTGGAATCTTTTTTCTTTACGGTTTTGGTGTCTGAAAAGTCACATTATGTTGCCTGGGACACCACTTAGCCTCTGTGTCTTCTTCCCTCTGGCTCAGAAACCAATTAATAAATATAAGCTTTATATTGGTCACAGGTGTCTGCCTTAGTTTTATACATTATATTAACATGCATTAACAAGGGCATGGCATAGAAATTTTGTTCATGTAAATTTAACCCCTATATCAAGATGAAAAGAAGACACAAAAACTAGGTAACTTAGTCAAGACCACTCAGGGTCCAAACTCAGACTGTATGGCTCCAGAGCCTGGGTGTATAATGACTGGGCTATGGTGTAAACCTTGATTGTTTGGTTAAATCTTTCAGAAGGGAGAGAAAGGTAAATCACCCAGCTAAATACTATAAATACTTGGTGTCACTTTACACTAGAAATATTAGCCCAAAGGAAGCTGTTGACATGAAGTACTTTGATACTTTTGGCTATGTGTGTGAGCATGTAGAAGAAATGATACCACACCTTCCTAAGTATCATTATTTGGCTGATTCAGTAATGGTTAGTGTACTTTATTTGAAACTTCACTCATAAAGGTCTCTTTAGGGGAATGTCAGCAGCAACAGAGGTCTCTTCTTAGACACTTTCTTAGTTTCAGAACTGGTGTAAATGGAAGATAACTGCCTGACCGGTCCTCTCCTGCCTCCCCGCACCCTCTTCAGAGAGATGCAAGGCCACGCCACGTGTGCGGGCACTAGAGTTTGCTCAACTTTTAGAGTGCTGAGAACAACAGATGGTTGTGAAACTCAATACTTATTTTTAAGAAGCAGATGTTTCTAGAGATAGAAAGAGCCCAAGAAAACAGCTGGGGTGTCTCCGTGACTCCATGCTGGCCCATTCCCAAGAGCAGAAAGTCTCATATTTATGGGTGCTGCTGGTCTTTGGAACCTCTAGGAAGGATTGTCTCTGGGTTTCTAAGCTCTTCAGACTCCAGAGAATGGAGAAGTAGGAAAAGTGTCAAAACTCTAGGTGGACATAGTTCAGGATAAAAGCTGGTAGCAAGGCAGAGAGAAGCCACTGGAGTGGAGATGAGTGTCAACCATTCAGTTCAATTGTCTAGTCATCTTCTTCTATACTCTAGGATATATATATATATATATATATATATATATATATATATATGTATATATACACACACACATATATATATATGAGAAACGTAAAAATGAAAAATGGATGCAAGAGTAAAATGGCAGTAGGGAAGCTGCCCCTATGTGACCCAGTAAAAGAAAAGAATCTTAAGAAAATATAGACTCTACTCCAAAGAGTAGAAGAGGAGTAGAGTGTTAGAAATTCAGGAAGACAGTAAAAGGATAAGTGAAAACTAAGAAGAAAAAGACAAACCACTCATGGAAGTCAAGGCTCCTTAAAATGGGAGGCAGGGCAGAAGACTCCCCCCAAAAGTCAGCCTGGTGGTCCTGGGGGGAAGACACTGGGAGTCTTACCTGTAGGAGATGCCCACAGCTCTAGTAACCCTGGAAACCAGTTGTGGGTTTTTGTGAGATAACAATTGGTTTGGTGGAGGGATCAGCAGTGGACAGGAATCCAATTGTTTCATGCTTTATGGCTTAGAGGGAAGGGACAGGACATCATCTTGAGAGACAACCTATTATTTGAAGCGGAGATACTCTGAGAAACTAGGGATGTTCAACAAACACATGACAGAGACCCTAAATTAAATCTGCCACAGCCCTGGGGCAAGAGACAGCCCTGGGAAGCAGTTGTGCCCGGTAGCCCCAAAGTGCAAATAGCAGAAGCCTCAGCTGAGAAGCAGTTGGCTCACATAAGACCCCGTGCTTTCCATGTGCTTCATGATTATTCTGTGGGGGAGGCTGTTATTTCTCTCTTCTTCCTCCTCCTCTTTCTCCTCCTCCCTCTACTCTTTTTGATTTTGTGGATTTATTGGAGACAGAGAGCATGAAGTTGGGCAGGTAAGAAAGTAGAGAGGATCTTGGAGGAGTTGGAGGAAGGGAAAGAATATGATCAAAACAGATTGCAGGAAAACCTTTCTGAAAGAAGCCAATAAGAGAAGAGTGGGCTCAATAGGAAGATCCACAGATAAATAAGAAGAGATAAGCAAACCAATAGATATGCAAATCACATCACAGAATCATAAGAAATATGAGAAAACAAGATGACATGACTCCTTCAAAAGATCATAACTTGTCCCAGATGGCGAAGACAAAAGCAAGCAAACAAACAAGCAGAAAAACAGTGACCCTGCTCAGAGCCATTAAGACTGAGCGAGAGGAGGCCCTCATGTCTCCCTGGATGGCCTGCCCTGGGCCTTGAAGAGAAAACACTGGCATTATGGTGCGCATATATATGGTGGGGTATGGGAAAGAGAGAGAGAGAGGCAGAATGGTTCATGTCCTGTGTAGAGAGGCAGACCTGAAGAGGTAAAGGCAGTGAGGAGCCTGCTGAGGTGGGTGGCTTGCTTGCCGCCTGGGGCCATGGTGTTATCCCTGCCTGGGTTGTTGCTAAGACATCTGTGGCCCTGCTTCAGCTGTGGCATGATGGGAATTTTCTTTTTCTTTTCTATTAAATCTTATTATTTTATTTTATGGGGGGGAGTTGCAACGGCAGAGAGTGTATACAAAGAGACAGGGAGATGAATGGACTCAAGATGCATGATATAAAAGCCACAAAGAATAAATAAAAAGTTAAAAAAATAAAAGATCATAGTCTCTCAGCTACTGAACCCAACGACATTGAAATTGGCCAAAGGCCTGAAGACTCTTTTAGAAATTTATTAGTAAAATGATCAATGACCTCAAAGAAAATACAAATATATAAATTAATTCAGTCCAGGCCCTGGAGAGGAAAATTATCAACATAGAAAAAAATCAATAAAATGTATGAGAAAAAATCAACAGATATAAAAGTAAGCAACATGGGAGAAAATATCAGTAAGGAAAACAAGTTTTATAATAAAACCAACAACAAATGGAAATTTTGGAAATGAAAACTCAGTGAATCCAGTGTATGTGTGTGTGTGTGTGTGTGTGTGTGTGTGTGTGTGTGTGTGTGTGAGGAGGGGTTGGCAGCAATGGAAAGTCTCACTAATACACTGACCAAGCAGAAACAGAATATCAAGGTTAAGGACAAGTTTGAGGAAATACTACATTCAGATAATAATAGGGAAGAAAAAAAGAGTATGGCCCCAATGTCTATAAACTCTAGGATACAACCAAGAGATAAAATAAAAGAATTCATGGGATAGAAGAAGGATCTGGAATAACCAATAAAGGCATAATCTGATATATCGTAGCCTAAATTTCCCCAAATCTGAAGAAAGAAATGATCATTCAATGCTAGAGCAAGGCCCCAGAAGTACTCCATGTCATACTATATAGTCAGGATGTTGAAAATAGAAAGCAAAGAAGCAATTAAAAATTGTAAGAGGCCACGTGTGGTGTGCCAACTACTCACATTATGGCCAGAAAGCCAAGAGGAAGAGGACAATGGCACCCAGTCTACTTTAAGGGAATGCCACTCCAGTGACCTAAGGACCTCCCACTCACCCCTTCTTCATAAAGTTTCCACCATGTCCTCAGCACCAAGCTGAACTCTATTTTGTTCCCTTAACACATGAGCCTTTGGGGGACACAACATCCAAGCTGTAATAATGGTCATTGAATCTAAATTTCATAAAGAACAAGCACCTGCATCCCTAGGCTTCCGTTACAAAGCACCAGAACTGGGTGGCTTAACAGGACAGAAGTCACTGTCTCATGGTTCTAGAGGTAGAAGCCAAGGTCAAGGTGTCTGCATGGCTGCTTTTCTTGAAGGACCATGGCGGAGCCTGTTCTGGGCTTCCTTTCCAGCATCTTGGGTATTGTCGTTGAGTTTTTCTTAGTTTCTTAGCTCGCTTATCTGACTCTGCCTTTGTCTCTGTTCTTTCTCTCTCTCTGCATCTATGTCTATGTTTATAAGGATTCAGCTATGTTAGATTAGGGGCCCACTCAACCCAGTGTGCCCTCATCTTAACTAAGTCATCAATGATATATTTCCAAATAAAGTTATATTTAGAGATATTAAGGATTGAAATGTGCACACATAGATTTTGGGCATGCTATCTGCAATTATCATTTAGAAAAAAGAATCTTAGAAACAGTAAAAAACATGGCACTGATAACTCATACTTGGGGTGGTTGGCATGGTTGGCAAAAATCTTCTTAGATTCCATAGAGAATTGGCCTAGAACATGGCAGTAGTGGGGACGTGGTAGGAGTAAGGCATGCAGCTGGGGTAAAGTACTCAGCCAGCAGAACAATTGGAGATATAGAGTCACGTTGAAGGATAATGAGGAACACAGCCAGCTGGGCTTCTGAGGACCGGCAGAGAAACACATTGGAGGTCCTTGATGGCTGAAGGAAGGCGTTTGCACTTCATACTCTTGGCAGGAAAAAGCCACTGAAGGATTATGACGCACACCACTGGGGCAAATAAGCAGTTCAAATTAGACCTGTAGTATGTAAATATTTGTCCAGTTATTGAGAATGACACTGGGGACCCATGTGACTGGCACGCCCACTTTAAGGTCTTTTGCGGTGGTGAGCTGGATGACATGCTCTCATTCTCTAGCCACTCTGGGGCTCTTTGCACATATTTGGCCCTTTGGCCTTGGCTGTGGATAGTCTGTGATCAGATGTGAGCCAAGCGATCTGATTTATATGGGGATCAGACCAAATGAATGGAACACACAGTGTTCTCAGGGCTGAAGGGATACACAACAGAGGCCTGGCAGACTGTGTCCCAAAATGCTGGCTAGGAATAGGGAAGTCAGACAGGAACAGGTGGCCCATGAAATAGAGGCATGAATTAAAAAAAAAATAAAACCTAAGCAGTCTCATGAAGCTCGGGTTTCATGGCTTGCCAGAGCACGCTGTCCAGAGTGGTCATCTTCTTCCTAGTAGGAAGGTCACACAGGAACCAAAACTTCATGGAAAAGTAAAAACTTAGCCAGCCAGTCAATTATTTGGTCTGTGCGATGCCAACTCATTTCAAAGAAAACCACTGTTTAACCTTAGTGGTTGGTTGCTGTGGCAGCAACTCAGCACAGTCCCAGTGTCTGCCACTCTGGTGTGTCACTCAGTGCAACAGCAACATCTGGCATCACACAACTCGTGTGGGCAACCCCACCATCACCACAGACTATGTAGGGTGATAATTAACTCCTCAACACCCCCACCCCCAGCAATTTCCACTCTCCTTGGACGGCTTAGCTCAGGATCTGAGCCACTGGTTTCAAGTCCTCCTGACTCCAGGATCCATCAGTGACTTTTCTGGTGGGGGAGTTTGCTGAGATACCCATGTTGTCCTCTGCCTGGGTGCTTTCAGTTCTGCCAACTTCAGTTGAGAAGGGCTCCATTGTTATGGTTTAGAGATGGTTACTATGGAGAAGCTAAACTCAAAGCAAATGTGTGTTCATATTGTGTGCACTTAGAGTGCTATTCGCTGTAATTTGAAGGACACTGGTCCCCACTGGGGCTGTTTCTCTAAGATCTTCCTTTCACTTCAGAACTGAAGAAGATACCCATTTCCTTTCTGGAATGCCCTGATCGGTCCCCAACATTGAAAAAATGAGTGCACAGCTTGGCACTGGACATGTAGAAAGCACTTAGTAAATGGTGGATACAAATAACTATAATCTCTCTCTCTTAATATGTCAAGTAATGAGCTGGGCATAGTGGTGCACGCCTTTAATCCCTGCACTTGGGAGGGAGAGGCAGGTGGATCTCTCTAAGTTCCAGGCCAGCTTGGTCTACAGAGTAAGTTCCAGGCCATCCAGGATTGTAAGAGATCCTGTCTCACAAAAGAAAACAAATAAACAAAAATTAAAAACAAACAAAACCACAAAACCAAGCATAACCAAAAACTATAAAACAAAAAGCATGCCAAGTACTGTCAATCTACCTTACGTTGACTTCTTCTGAACACTCATGCCTAAATCACAGCACTGGCTGGAGCTATCAGGAAAGGAAAGGTGTTGCCTGCTCTGATGAGGCTAGCAGTCAGGGTATGGAGAACAGGATAAAACTGTTCTCCAAAAAGAGTATCTGTGCCTTCCCGACACGGCAGGGATCAGTGACCATTTCCGTCTTCCCTGTCAATTCTCAGCAATGCACTAGAAACTTTTAATGCTGGGAAGGAGGTTTTTAGATAGTGATTGATTATTCCTCGTTTCCCCCCATTAACATAGAAAGGTAGAAAAATAAGTATTTAACTTTTTGTTTATGGTTTAGTGCCTTCCAATGGTTTAATGAGATAGAAAAGATGGGAGTCATAGCTCTCATGGTCAGAACTGTGTAATTTAGTTAAATAAAGAAGCTTTTCATAGAGTGGTACAACGGCTTGCATCTAAAATGGTCTTCAAAGGTCGTGTGCTAGAGGCTTGGTTGCTATTGGGGGGGCTTTTGGGAGTGTTTGGATCATAAAGGCTCTGTCTTCATCAGTGGATTATTGGGAGGTGATAGACACACAGGAGGTGGGTCCCAGTTTAAAAGAGTAGATCTTTGGCAGCATGACTTTGTGAACCATATCTTGTCCCTAACCTCTGTCTGTTTCACCCACTCTGCTTCTTGACTGCCACAAGATGAGCAGTTTGCTTTGCCACACCCTCCTTGCTAGGATATGCAGAGTTGACATAGAACCACATTGGTGGGGCCAAGTAGCCATGGACCAAGACAGCTGAAGCTATAAGCTGGTCAGTCAATCTTCCATCCTTTTACACACATATTTTATTCACAGCTATTGGAAGCTGAACAGCACATACAGTTTTAGGGAAAAGCTCTCAAAGCTTCCAGGAATTACTCAAAATGACCTATTTATCCAATACCATTGCTAGAAAAAGGCCAATGATTATTTAGGCAAAATTGAAGAAGCCATCTTAAAGTTCATATGGAATTGTAAAGCATTCTGGAATAACTAAAATAATCTTGGAAAGGAATGAGTTGGAAGACTCACACATCTTTAGTCCAAAACTCACTACAAAGCTACATTAATGAAAACAGTGTGCAACTGGCATAGGCACAGTCATATAGGGAAACAGAAGAGTGAGCCCAGAAAGAAACTATTTGATGTGGTCAATGACTTTAAGCAAGGGTGCCAAGACCACTCAATGGGAAAAGGACAGTCATGTCAACAAGTGTGGCTGGGAAGACTAGATACGGATATAAAAAGAATGCAACTAGACCCTTACCTCACACTACATACAAAGCATAACTTAAAATGCATCAAAGACGTCCATGTGTCAGCTAAAACTATAAAATCTTAGAAGGACATAGGAGTCAAGAACTTCATGACCTCGCACTTGGTGCTGATGCTTGGGAGTATGGTACCAAAAGCACAGGCAACAAAAGAACAAATAAATAGAATGTAATCAAAATTTAAGGCATTTGTCTATGGGTATGGTGTTGTAGATAAAAGCTATAGCACTTGCAACAAAACAAGAGCAGCCAAACAAACAAAATATTTGTCCATCCAAGGATATCATTAACACAGAAAATGCGTGCCTTGTGGTGAGAGAGAATGCCAGCAAATCATATATGTGAAAATGGAGGCAAACTCAGGACATTTGAAGAATATAAATAGTATGTACATGGTCCACAAAGTACTCTTGTAACTCAACTTTCTTGGAGTAGTTTTCATGAAGGTCATGGTTACTGTCTCAGTAAGTAAAGGTGGGGATACCTCTCTAAAATGTCTCCAAAAGGTCTCACGTGGGAGCTGAACAAAACTTAAGATGGTGATGGGAGGCACACGGTGAGACCGGGACCACCACCCTGGTATTTCTGAAGTACAAAGAGGAGTTGCAAGGTCTGCGGGAGAGGAAGATTATACAGGCCCGTTTTAGAGAAAGTGTATGACGGCACTTGCTCTGCATGGTTGGCAATTAGTGGCAACTTCTCAGCGTGGCTCCTCTTCATGAGTGGTCAGTTTCCTTGGATTACGCTTGGTTAAGACAGTTTTCTTTTTTTTTATTTTATTCTTTTTTTAAAAAGAAACTATCTTTTTTCATTTTATATATCAATCCCAGTTCCTACTCCCTCCCCTTTTCCCATTCCCTCCACCTTCTCCCCATTCCACCCCCAAATCCACTCCTCAGAGAGGGTAAGGCACATTGCTTTGAGGAAGGACCAAGGCCCTCCCTACTATATCTAGGCTGAGCAAGGTATCTATCCAAAGAGAATGGGTTCCAAAAAGCCAATACAAGCAGTAGGGATAAATCCTGGTGCCACTGCCAGTAGCCCCGCAGGCTGCCCTGGCCATACAACTGTCACCCATATTCATAGGGTCTAGTTTGGTCCTATGATGGTTCCTTCCCTGTCTGGCCAGAGTTGGTGAGCTCCCATTAGCTCAGGTAAGCTGTTTTAGTGGGTGTTCCTGTCATGGTCTTGACCTCTTTGATCATATTCTCACTCCTCCCACTCTTTGACTGAACTTTGGGAGCTCAACCCAGTGTTCTGCAGTGGGTCTCTGCCTGTTTCCATCCATTGCTGGATGACACTCATCAATCTGGACTACCAGGCAAGACCAGTTAAGGCACCCTCTCCACTATTTCTTAGGGTCTTAGTTGGGATGATTCCTGTGGGAATTTCTCTAGTGCTAGGTTTCTTGCTAGCCCAATAATGGCTCCCTCAATCAAGATATCTCTTTCCTTGCTCTCCGTCTCCGTCCTTCCCCCATCTTGACTATCCCATTCCTTCAAGTTCTCCTCCACCCTTCCCTTCTCCCCCCAGCCCTATGCTCCCAAGTTTTTCAGGAGATCTTGTCTATTTTCCTTTCCCAGGGAGATCTATATATGTTTCTCTTAGGGTTCACCTTGTTACTTAACTTCTCTAGAGTTATGGACTATAGGCTTGTTATCTTTTGCTTTACAGTTAGTATCCACTTATGAGTGAGTACATACCATGTTAGTCTTTCTGGGTCTGGGTTACCACACTCAAGATTGTTCTTTTTTCTAGTTCTATCCATTTGCATGCAAATTTCAAGATGTCATTGTTTTTTACCACTGAGTAGTACTCCATTGTGGAAATTACTACCTTTTCTTTATACATTCTTCAGATGAGGGGCATCTCAGTTGTTTCCAGGTTCTGACTATTACAAACAATGCTGCTAGGAACATAGTTGAACAAATGTCCTTGTAGTATGATTGAGCATCTTTTGGGTATATGTCCAAGAGTGGTATTGCTGGATCCTGAGGTAGGTTGATTTCCAATTTTCTGAGAAACTGCCATACTGATTTCCAGAGTGATTAAACAAGTCTGCACTCCCATCAACAATGGGGGAGTGTTCCCCTTACTCTGCATCCTCTCCAGCATAAGCTATCATTGGTGTTTTTGATCTTAGCCATCTGACTGGTGTAAGATGGAATCTCAGAGTTGTTTGGATTTGCATTTCCCTGATGACTAAGGATACTGAATATTTCCTTAAGTGTCTTTTGCCCACTTGAGATTCTTCTGTTGAGAATTCTCTGTTTAGATCTGTACCTCATTTTCTTAATTGAATTATTTGGAATTTTGATGTCTAATTTCTTGAGTTCTTTATATATTTTGGAGATCAGTCCTCTGTCTGATGAATGTGGGGTTGGCGAGGAACTTTTCCCATTCAGTAGGCTGCCTTTTTGTCTTATTGACTGTGTCCTTTGCTTACAGAAGCTTCTCAGTTTCAGGAGATCCCATTTATTTATTGTTGCTCTCAGTGTCTCTGCTACTGGTGTTACATTTAGGAAGTGGTCTCCTGTGCCCATGCTTTGAAGGCTAGTTGCCACTTTCTCTTCTATCAGGTTTAGTGTGGTTGGATTTATATTGAGATCTTTAATCCATTTGAACTTGAGTTTTGTGCATGGGGATAGAAATGGATCTATTTGCATTCTTCTACATGTTGACATCCAGTTATGCCAGCAGCGTTTGTTGAAGATGCTTTCTTTTTTTTCCATTGTATAATTTTAGGTTCTTTGTCAAAAATCAGGTGTTCTTAGGTGTGTGTTTTAATATCCGGGTCTTCGATTCAATTCTATTAGTCAACCTGTCTGTTTTTATGCCAATAGCAAACTGTTTTCATTACTGTATCTCTATAACAGAGCTTGAAGTCAGGGATGGTAATGCCTCTGGCAGTTCCTTTCTTGTACAGGATTATTTTGGCTATCCTGGGTTTTTTGTTTTTCCATATGAAGTTGAATATAGTTCTTTCAAGAAGACAGTTTACTTAAAATCCATGGCAGGCCATTGGGTCAGATAGTTCTTTGAGTGAGCACTGTTGACTGGTGCATTTCCTATTGTGATTTCTAGGTGGTTTTTTTTTTTTTTTTTTGCTTGTTTGTTTGAGACAGGGCCTTGGTGGATAGCCCAGGCTAATCTGGAACTCATGTATCGTAGCATGTCCTAGAATTGAACATTTTTCTGTCTCATCCTCCTGAGTGCTGGGATTATAGGTGAGTGCTGCCATTCCTGGCTCTAGATTCTATGCTCTCTTGACAAGATTGCCAGTTGAGTCTGCTTGACTGTGTGAGGAATGTGTAAAGGCCTGGTAGGAGCAGTAGACAAAGAGAGGACTTGGAGACCAAGACTGGTTGAACATGTGTGGTGGTGGTGAGCCTGTGGAAGGAGCTAGTAGCTGGAAGGCAACTGGGAAGGATGTTTCTTCCTGAGAAGGAACATCGTGCTATGGAGAGGAGTGCTGCTGTGTTCTCAGAGTCATCTGGATTGAAAACCAGAGGAAAAATATGCAGGGCAAACTCTAGGATCCTGCTGAGACCACTGATCGGGTCTTAGCACATAGACGTTTGGAAACATTTGAATGGTGAATCTCTATAGTCAGACATGATTCTTACCTCTTTTTTGGTGGGTGTCCTGCACAGTGGGGAGAGGAGAGTCGAAACAGTCCCACCTTCCTCCATGTTCAGCTCTTCTGTGTAGGCCTGGTGAGCCCATCCCTTCTAAAACACAAGTGATGTGTATGAGGGATAGGTGGGAGTGTTTTTCTGTAAGAATTTCTCCAGTGGGCCTTGTGTGTAGATGAGAGAACTGTGGTTCTTTCTTGCTTTTAAACATGGTGACTCATGCCTTCAATAACAATTTCTCAGATCTCACTTTGCACTAGGCCCTGTGCGAGGGAACTCAACAGTGAGCAAGATGACAGGCATCCGCTGTCACGTGGCTGCCTCTCCTTAGCGTATGTCATTCCTAGTAAAATGAACACACAGATGCCAGAGTGTCTGCCTTATTACCTGGCCTAGACAGGATGCTGAAAATGGTGTGATTGTTACTTCGCATGGCTCCAGGTCCCCTGTCAGCGTCATCCTTCATCACACTGTCACTTCTCAGGATGCTGAAAATGGTGTGATTGTTGCTTCGCATGGCTCCAGGTCCCCTGTCGGCGTCATCCTTCATCACACTGACATTTCTCATGTGCACTATGTGCGCACACACCTTTCCCCCTCCTCTCTTCGTTCCGGTTATTATAAACCTAATCCAGATCACCCACAGCACAACCATGAGCTCACCAGGCGTGAAGCACGATTGACATTGCTTAGCAACCGTGAAAATAGCTAAGCAGGCCCCACAGGGGGCTGGACAGCCTCATCCTTGGGGCATGTGGGAACGGAAGAGTTTTAGTTGAAATGAAGACACAAACAGACTGAACTGGTCCCCAAATGTCACGTTTCTTGTTGCCTGACCCTCTAGGGGATTGTTTTCTTTGTATCCCGCCTATCCTCTTTCTCAAGCGCCAACATGTACCTAGAATGGTCAGATATGATAAAAAATAATTAGTCATAAAATCTATAATTCCTTTTTTACTGCACAAAGATCCACATGAATGCACACTGATATGTGGGCTGGATCCAAAGGCAGAGGCAGTTTGGTTTGATGTCCTATTCTATGTTAAATCAGGGCTGGGTCAGAGCCCATTAGCCATTCTTGGTGATTAGATCAGTGAATGAGGACAGAGCTTGGTTCAGAGGTGTTGCATAGCTAATACAGTGAGTGCCTGCCCTCATTCTGGGTCCTCCTGCATTGACACACTTTGTCATAACTGGGAAGGTATAAATGGGGCTGTCAGTCATACCAAACAGTTAGGTAGAAGTAGGCATTAAAGAACTGCTTCTGGGAGTGGCTGTGGTTCTGGACTCCTGTGAAGGATGGAATCAAAGAAACAAGAAGAGAATTTGCAGCTAGGGAGCTCAGAAGAAGCATTTTCTGTTAGATCAGGGGCTGGGTAAATCAATGACTGGATGTGGATTGCCCAACCTCACTGATATAGGCAATCGATTGAGGCACAATGTGCCTTCTAGCCTGAAGAACACCTATCTCTATCCCAAAGTGATAATTTGTCACACCTCATCAGGTATGAAGTTGGTTGGGCACACATATTACAGAATCACACTCTAATCTAGGATAAACTATGATAAAGTATGATGTTTCGTCAATGGAATGTAAAAAATACCAAGGCTGATGTCCAACCGTTAAAACCCAGGCTCTGGAGCCACAGCGACTTCTCTTATGCAGCACAAGAATTCCTGTGGGTTTCTCATGCTCTGGACTCCAAACAAGCTTGCCTTGAGTCCCATGTCACTGGCCCTCCTGTTCATCAGTCTCTTGTCTTGACTGTTTAATTTTTGTTCCACCATTTTCTCAATTGGCTATCTTGCTTCCCCTTGTCTTGCCCAGCTCTCTTGGCATCAAACCATCTATTTTTATGACCCTGAAGTCAATTTCTAGCTTATTGGAAGAGTATCATTCTCCAAGGTTACATACAACAAAAATAAAATAATACCACAAAGGGTTTTTTTTCTTAAATATTGCCCCAATTCCTAATAGCTTCATCCCAGTGGCTCTTCTACTTCTTGGCTCATTATTTTCGTCTTGGGACTGGATTGGAGCTAGGCATTTTGGTTTCAAGTTTCCGACACTTCCTCTGGTGGAACTGAGACAGGAATTAAGGTGAATGGATTGTAAGATAAATGTATACTGAGATAAGCGCAAAATAAAAAGGGGAAGTAGAAATGCTACACCCGGTTTGTGCCATTTCACTCTTGTCTGACTCCCATTCTCACTAACTTATTGAAGTGGCTTTTACCGAAGCCCATCGTACGTTCGGAGTAATTTCATGTCAAGGTGACACAAGCTGGAGTCATTTGGGAAGCTGGCACCTCAGTTGAGAAAACACCTTCACCAGATTGGTCAGTGGGCAATCCTGTGGTATATTTTCTTGATTGATGAGTGATATGGAGGGCTCAGCCCTCTGTGGGTGGTGTTAACCCTGGGCAGGCAGTTCTCGCTGCTATAAGAAAGCATGCTGAGTAAGCCAGGAGCATAAGCCAGTAAACAGCATCCTCCGTGGCCCTTGCACCAGTTCCTGCTTCCGGGTGCCAGCCCTGCATGAGTTCCTACCCTGACTTCCCTGGAAGCGTGACTGGAAAAGACCATATCTTCCCCAAGTTATTTTTGATGATAATGTTTCAGCACAGCAATAGAAATCCTAACTAAGACATTACTATAATACAAACATATCTCTCTAGCTGCGGCAGAGAACATCAAATTCTTCCAATGCAGTCAATGCCCCGAGGGAAAAATAGACAGAAATCGAAAGGGAAGTGGTCTCACCCATTAGCTCATCTTCAGAAAGACTGGAATCTCTAGGAGGCATTAAAATGAAAAGAAGTTAGATACAATTTATTTTTTGAAACAAGGCATCCCTATTTATCTCAAGATGGCCTGGAAACCCAGGCTTCCTGCCACTGCCTGCTAAGTTGGGGTCATGGACTTGTGATACCATGGCTAACACACTTACTGAAGGCCACTTGACATGAGATTTACTCTCTCGACAAAGTTTTACTTGTGCCATTCAGTGTTGGCAACCATAAACCAATGTTGTACCACACACCTAGAGCTTGTCTTCCACGCTGAAGGTGAAGTTCTTTGAGCAGTAGTTCCCATTTTGGCTAAATGTAGCCACATTATACTTAACATGCTCTTTTTTGTTGTTTTACTTATTTTTTATTACTTTTAGCCGTATGTATACATAAACATTTGTGTTGGGATATGCGCATCTGAGTGCACGCGACTGTGGATATCAGAAGTAGTGGTTACGTCACCCTACTGGGAACCTGAATCCTCTGTAAGAGCAGTAGGTGCTCTTATTGCTAAGCTGTCTCTCCACCCCTGGCACCTGGTTTTAAGATGAAAGCATACATATTACAAAAATTTGTGAGATATGGGAATATATAAAGATAATTAAAGACATCTAGAACCCCACTAGTCAAAATAAACAGTTCATTTATTTTTATCTACCTTTAGTCTTTTCCTGACAGTTTAAAGATTATAATATACAAGACTTTCAAAAGTTTGGATGGGACAAAGACGGATGTGGTGACAGTATTTTTGCCACTCAAATTATCCATAAGTTTTTAAAGAGTCAGACATCAGCCATTCAATTTCTCTGTCCACAGTTCTAAAGCTAATAATTTCTTTCTAATAAGCGGATTACTGTGTGCATTGGTTTGTGTTGCACCCCTGTGGATCGACGTCATTTATATAAGGACATCCCACACAAAACTTTTAGGCACATTCCTCAAAGAAAGAAAGGATAACAGCTAAGTCTGATGAAAAGATTCCATATATCATGAGAAAATATCTAATATGCTTTAAATATTATACATACTTAATACATGCATACTTATATATAAGAGAGCTGGCAGGAAAATAAGGCATGATTGATAATGGCTCAAGGAGGTTTTGACTGATAAAACAGACTTCTTACATTATTAAACTTCAAGAATTTATTATCAAAATTAAAAATGAAGCTTCAGTTGTATATAAAGTCATGATCCTGTCCAATAGTTGTTAGGGAGTGTTGGTGGAACTCTACACACAGCACTGAAGGCCAGGAGGAAGCAAGGGCCGGCTCCAGTTGGAATGCTGAGTTTATTCAGACAGCTTGCTTTGACTTAGATGGTTATGAAACACCGAATGAAATCATCATATGAGAAATGCACCCTTCCTTGTTGACCAGGATCCCAACTTTGAATGCTTTGAGAGTCCTCAGTTTGAACAGAAGGCTGTGCGGTCATCAAAGGTGATCTTCCCACTGGCGCTGTGTTGCTTTGCAATGGAATTCACAGTTTAGGGGCTCAACCTGAATCCCATTGTCGAAAGCCCTTCTGCAGTTTCTGGGGGCCCACTATCACCATGGAAACTGATGAAGTGTTGTCACCAGCTGCTCAGCACAGCCCAGAGCTCTTTAAGTTCATTGAATCCCATTGTGACAGACTTATCATTGTCCAACATTGAAACCGTAAGGTGACAAGTCTTCAGATGAAAAAGTTTATAACCTCCCGCAATACCAGACTGCGATAGACTTCTGCAACCTGTCAGCATCAGTTTGTCTATCCTGTCCAGTCACAGCAGCTACGTAACTTTACAGTGGATCCTGAGTTTGTCCTCCAGGAGCCCACCATGCCTGCCTGGGTAGTACCTGCTGCCAGCGCCAGGATGCCCGAGCTACGCCACGATGCAGACTGCGCCTCCGCCTTGCCCCACTTGACATAACTCTTTGATCACAAAACTTGCCTTAGTGACTTTTCTTGTGACTAAACACCTAACAAGAAGTAAGCCTGGGGAGCGAGGGTTTGTTGATGTTCACAGTGTTCTGGCTGGGAATCCATGGCAACACAGTAATTCACCACTGTGGTGGTGGGTTCTTGCTGACATCTGTAGCTAATTAGGAAGCCGAGCAAAGGATGTGCCAGTGGTCAAACTCATGTCCCCAGATGAGTCTAGATAAGTCAAACTTTGGTAATTTTCCACAAAAGAGCGCTTTTGAGATCTGTGTTCACACATGAAGCTCATGTCTCTTCTACCCGCCCCTGGAGTTCTACTCACATTTCTTTCTTCTCAGCCTCCTAGTGTCTCTTGGTGGGGCAACTGGGAAAGCCTCCTTGGGGCCTCTGCCTGTACTGTAATGGAATCTGCCTTTAGCGTCAAAAGTGTCTACTTATCAGCACAAGCCGCATCATGTAAAGCTCAGTGATATATCCTTATTCTTAGGATCGAGTCCAATCTACCAGGTTTGAACAACCCAATTCATAGTCATGTCTTCAGTCTTCTGATTTCTCTTTTCAGTGTCTTGAATTTCCAAAGCTTCCTACCATCCTGGAAACCCCTCTCATTTCCTGTTCTCTTTGGGCAAGCCTCTCTGATCCCCTACTATGGTACTGGGTGCTTTTCGTTTGTGGCACCTAACACAATTTTTACCAAAAAATATTTGTGAAATAATTTGCATATTGTTTCTCTCATGTTAAAACCTCCCCCTATCCTCCCTCTCACTTTCTTCTCTCTCTTTCTCTTTGTTAAGAAACAGATTCTTATTGTGTAGCCCAGACTGGCTTTATATTCATGTAATTCTCCTATCTCAACCTCTCAATAACAAGTTCTTCAGGCTTAGCTGGGATTACGCATGTCTTCCATGAAGCCCAGCTTGAAATTCTTCTTAATATTTTATCTCTGAACTAGGTAGACTTTTATTTGATTCAATAAATACTTGAGTGACTGAGTAAACCAGAGAGGGACTACACACCAAGCCTTAGTGTGAACCTTGGAAGTGGTTGCTCAGTTTGGTGCCTGTGGATAAAAGTGAAGCTCAGTTTTCTTCTAGATTCAGATGTTAGATTCCCATCTTGCAAGCATCAAGGCCCTCAGGGAGCTCCCAGGCCAGCACCATGTGAATGAGACCAATGGCCAGTCTGAGGTTCCAAAGGGCCTAGATTGGCTTAGTTGTGTGTGAGAGAAACCTGACACTGTCTTGCTTTGGCAAGTAACAAATAGGTAACACAGTCCTATAAATGAGCACAGTTCAGGTTCAAGCAACAAATAACCTTGGACTTGAATCCTTACTCAGCACCACAGCAGCTTGCGAAGTGAGCAGAGTTGTGTCTTTGAGACTATCTCACAGGTGCTGGGGAATGCAACAACCTAATGCACGTGACTTTGCCAGTGCTGGGCATGTCAGAAGAGCTGCCTAATTGTGCTGTTGTGGTTTCCACTTGTCTTTGTCATTTAATAGCAATCTGCTTGGCCTTGGTTGGCTGGCTTCCTTCAGTTTTAAGATCATCTTTTTTTTTTTTGGACACTCTGACCTCTGCTTTCTCCAGCTCTAGGATGCAATGGTCAAGGGACTCTTAGGTTCCATCTACTGTGGGAGTCACTAAAACATTTCCATGGGAAGAACAAGAGTCACTTCTCTTTGCAGCCATGCTCAATCGAACTTGTCCTGGAAGATAAGCAAAGATGACACGCAGGAGGGGAAAGTCCAGTGCAGTCTGGCTTGGCCTTTCCTGGAATCTTGCACTTTTGGGTGGGACTGGAGACAGATGTTCCATGACAGCCACATCACGCACATCAGACCTTATGAGAATGACGGCAGGAGAGGCTCCAGGGGAGCAGGGTGACTTGTACTTTCTTTCTTGGAAAGGCGATATTGTTGGCAAGACTTAGGTCTTGCTTCATAGATGGACAGGGAGGAGGACTGGGCAAGGGGATCTGGGGTTGAGCTGCGCCCTCTCTGGAAGTCGGGTCTGAGAGCATTGACTCTCAAATGGTGGTTCCAACTTCAGCCAGCACTTGCCTTCTCTGAGGTTGTGGATGATCCTCCTGATGTTTGGGGATCTGTCATTAATCCGATACGTGTGCAAACTGAATCCATTTGGGTGTGAGAGAAAGTTGAAAATGCATGAAAGTAGGAGATATGAGGACAAAGAGTAGGGGTGCCTTGTGCAGTAGATAGAATTCTATCCAGAGGAGCAACAGAAACCCTTAAATAACAGTGTTTAATAAAGGTTTATTTGTATCTCATGTAAAATGTTGGAGAAGGAGACTAAGGTTGTGTGATGGCATCACAACTCATCAGTGAGCACTTCCCTATAGGACAGTGTCCTCTGTCATCCTCAATATCTCTTTCTTGTAGTTCATAAAGTTGACTCATTTTGTGTGTGTGTGTGTGTGTGTGTGTGTGTGTGTGTGTGTGGTCAAATATGCATTCTAGTCAACTAGAAAAAGAGAGGAAGGAAGAAAGAAAGAAACAAGTTTTCTCTTTTAGGATATTTCCTAGAAATTGAACACTTTGCTTCAGTGCATATCCCATGAACCAGTATTTGTATATCTGGCTACAAATAGCCACAGGGGAACTGGAAAGTGTGTCCTTATTCCAAGTGAAACATGTCCAGCTAACTTTTGTGTAATGAAAGGAGAAATGGGGGGGTATGGGAGGGCACGCACCACGTCCTACCACACCCTGAAAACAAGGATAGACACTATAGACTGATGTTATTAGAGTAGCTCAGGTCAGCTTTGTCTCGAGGCTGGAGCGAGCCACTCCAACCTGCTTGGCATCTCAGTCTCGCCAGATGCTAGCTGTGCAACACTGGGCAAATTGTTTAGTCTCTCTGAACGAACACCAGTTTCCCCTTCTGTAAGTAATAAAAACAATAACTGCCTCAGACAATTGTGCATAGAAGCAAACGAGAGGGTATTTCTGACATGCCTGGTCCTCTTCCTGCGCAGTTGTGGGCTCCTCGGCATGCCAGTGATCACTGTGCTAGCTGGATCAGAGCTTCCCACTGACGTCCTTTTCCTTTGGCTCACTTGGAAATGGGATTTCTAGCCATCATTGTTCTGCGGGCATTACCCACGCCCTTCAGGAAGGCCATCATTCTCTCCTTGGATTAATCTCTTACTTCAATTTTGAATACTTCTGAAAGCCAAAATTTCCTGGATGGAAAGGAGCCCTGATGTTTCTAAAGAAATAACACACACAATAGAAAATATTACTGAATTCTCTTTGCAGAATTGCTTAATTCTCCCGAATACGCATTTAATTTAGTCTTGCTGAAGTAGTTATTGTCCATTCACCAGTAAGTGCTTATGAAACACACGCTGGTAGGGCACGGTACAGCCAGGGAATGCCAAGAGCAGCTAGCCCCCACTCACTTTCTCTTCCTCCTAACGGCTCGTGCTGGTACCTCTCCAAAAGGATTGTCAGGACTGCTATTTGCCTGAGGAAGGGAGGATGCCTAATGCTAGTCCATCTATCAGGTACCCCAGCCTGTGACTCTAAAACTGAAGCACTGCAGGCAATTCGGATCTCATTCTCCTGCAGGTTGTGGACTCTGGTCATGGGTTGTAAATATTGCCAAATTTAAGTTGGGCCAAACTCTGTGCATTTTTGCACAGTGGCAGAAGTAGTGCATGTGATGTCTGATAAAATGGAAAACCACCTTGTCACACTTTACATGTATGTAGTTCAGTACTCATGATGCACTTGCTTATACCCACAGGGAGATAATATTAAAAACAGTGAGTATTTTAGCAATTACATACATCCTAGTTTTTCCTTAGTTTCTCACCCAGCATCGCTGAAACTATTATCTGTCCGTTTTATAGGAGAATAAACAGAGGCCAAGGAAGTGGCCTTTCAAGGACAGAAGCTCAAAGGAGGTAAATTTTAAACAGGCAAACTTGGATTTCATGTCCTCCCCCCCCCCCCGCCTTGAATCCAATGTAACTTTTTGGCTTTTAAGGATGCTAAGTAGATGTGAGATGAGGACCAGAGAGCTGGAACATCCTGTCACCTGGAAGAAAATGTGTCAGGATGACAGCTGAATGGTTCCTGGAGGGACAGTCTCAGGTTCTAGAGGGCTAGATGGCTTCTGGAGGGACAGCCTTGGGGTCTAGAGGACACGAACAACCGTCTCAGTCACTTGCGTTCTTGCAAACCCTGTTCTGAGCAAGGTTGAAGGGTGGGAAGCTGTTCTTGAGGCTTGCTGATGAGGATGGGCTACAGAGAGAGGCTCCCTTCTGCCCCTTCAAGTAGGACAGTCCCACAGCTCGTGATTGGCAGGGTAGGCTGGGTTTTGAGTTGAGAACTTTGTAAATCCCATTTCACTGAATTTTCACAGCAATTTGAAGGGCACAATATCATCTGCTTTTAAAATGAGGAAACCGAGGCTCTGAGAGGCCAATGTCCCCAGAGAATGGCTGAGTATTCGTAGATCGAGTATTTTCCTTTGCACAAATCATTTGGTTCTTCCCCTGTGTTCGATTACCATATAAAATGCGAGTAAGTGCCCAGCACAGGGAATTACTTGGTAAAAATACTAGAGCCGGGAATGCAATGAATACCTGGTAACTAGCAATCATATCTGCTTAACAGAACTTGAACCTCTTGGCAGAAGGAAGCAATCTCCTCACCTGTGCCTTTGTCTCCACCTGGGACGGAATTGGAAAGCCTTGCTACTCACTTATTGATGATGACTTCAGAAGTATGAACATTGGTGGCAAAGGGTCAACATAACTAACTCAGCACAGCACAGAGCCTGAGATGTGGACATGTTTGGTGGCCCACAAATGACAGCTCAATTCTCCCAAAGGAGCCTGGCTGGCTGGACTTCAAGTCCCAGGCTGGGGTTAAAGAGCCTGGGAAAAGCTGTCATGAGGACCAACAGGGTCTTTACCAGCTGCAGAAGTACTAAAATTTGGTTTCTAGAGAAATAACGAGGATACAGGTTAATGAGTTTCAGAACTTCAAATAAGCAAAGGGATTCTCCTAATTCCAGCTACTGGTGGCTGTACCCGGAGTGAAGGAAGTGAAGAAGAGGCAGGAGGGAGAAATGAGAGTTGAAGACTCGGGGCGGGGGGCAGTGGCCCCAAAGTACGCTGTCTTAACCATGCTCTCAACCATTGCAGAAAAAAAGCCGTGGGAACCAAAAGAAACTGATCCCGCATGTCTTGAGCCAGAATCTCCCAGCACTGGTAGCACTTCCTGGGCAGCGCTGTCTCCTCTTTTTGCAGTGGCGCTTGGTTCTGTGCCCAACCTCACACTGTCCGGTCTGTCTTGACCACTTTACTCTTCATCTGAAGGAGACACTGACAAATACAGCAAGAGCTGTTTACCAAATCGCCACTGGGTCAAGACCGCTTTTGTTCTGGAGCATGTAAGCATCAGGTGATGTTAGAAAACAAGGGTAATCTTAAAGCACTCATCCTAATGACCAAGGCACCTAAGCAAACCCGGGGTGGGGTGTGGGCAGCCATCTAGAAAAGGTTTATTTGCTTTTGTTAATGGGCCTCCTCCTGTTTACATGCTAGCAGCCAGAGAGAACTCCAAGGAACCCCAAAAGTTGTATTTTGGGTGCTTTTGAGAGCTCCCCCCTTACTCTGCTTTCCTTTTTAGACTGTTCCGCATAAAGGTCCAGCCTCCTGCCAAAGGCCTCGTAATGCCACTCTCAGGGGACCGAATTTATCCACTCAGCTGTCCCTTGTAAATTTATTCCTGTGTGAGACTTTCCCCAAACCATTCATTCCTCCGCTTAGCTCAGGCAGCTGGAATGCAGGGGGGAAAATACATTTTTTTTTTCCTTTTCAAGAATGTGTCTTTTGTGTGCTGGGAGGGGTTGGGCTAAAGAGAAAAAATTCAGACCTGTCTCTCTCACACACAAACACCAATGTATGTATGTATACACAAACATGCGCTCTGTCTCTAACAGCCCCACTGAGGCAGGAAGGCAGCCCTGGGTTGGAGAGGGGATGTTAGGTGGCTCCCTGCATACCAAGCAGTGAATACTTTGCAGTGTGGGCTATGGGTCCTCAGTTTGGGATTGAGCCAGAGAAACACCTCACTGGTTGTTTCCATGGCAACATCACAGTTTCCCTGGAATGGAAAGGTCTGTGATGGGTTAGAGCCAGAATGGGCTTTCTGGCTGCACGTGTGTGTGATGAGGGGCTTTGGGAGGAGAAGGTACTGGGAAGTTTGACTTAATTTTTCCTTGACTGATTATGGTCTCCAAGAAGCAGGTGACGCTGGGGAAGGGACTTGAAGGTGACCTATGTGCTTAAGGAATGTGGCTGTCTTTGGGGCAGGCAGAGCCACCCTATAAGGCAAGATAGATGGGAAGGGATATTGGGTGGCAATCATGTGCATGTATTGATGGGGCAATACTGGCTGAGCTTTTTCCTCCTGGTACCCAGAGATGGCAGAAGAGTGAAAGAAGAGTTTGTCTTATTTTCTGCAAAGCTTATGCATCATGAAATAGTCTCAGAAAGGGCTTCTGGGGTAAAATGGTGGAAATAGTGGCAATCTTTCCTGTGCTTCTACAATGACGAAGCGTCAAAAGGCAACAAAGGAGATATATCCTGACAGATGCAGAATAGAAGACGAAGTGACAAGAAATTAACAAGCGTGAGAGTCGCACGGTGGAAGAGCCGCAATGCAGAAGTCTAGAAGTCCTGCCTGATAGCCCAGCCACAGTCAGAGCAGGGGGGCGAGGCCAGCTCCTGGGCTCAGGTCTCTGCCATGGTGTTTGCTGAGGGTTTCTGCCCTGAGGATTCCACCCGACTGAGAACCCTGTCCTCTTATTGCAGACAAATAGGTTTAGAATCAATGCGCCCACACCCACCGTTTTCTGCCTGTCTGATAAATATACTTTGGAAGTGGAAGCATCACTTTTATCCCCACATCGTAAGTGCGTCTGGGAAAGCTTGCTGTGGCTATTCTGACTTTTCACACACTCCCAAGGGTGTGCCACGGGCCTGAAGGCCCCGGGCTACTGTATAACATAAAGGTTTTAGGGAAGGGTCCTGTTTGTTCTTGTAAATTGGGTTGATAGGGCTCAGATAACTGTATGCTATGCCCAGTAAGGGATTAAAGAGTAAAGGGGAAGAGGCCCTACCAGGAGATTGACCACGGATGAGGAAGATACAGGAGCCAAAAGGCTGCAACTTCTTGAGAACAAATGAGAGAGGCCTGTGTGAGCTTCTGGGATCTCTGTGGCCATGAGAGCCTGAAGGTCAGTTATTTAAGGGGCCCATCAGGAAACTCCAAGGCTTGGCGAATTGTTTATTTATGTTTTCATTGAATTAATCCTTGGACATTTTCCTACATGTATAAGGTGCATCCTGAAAACTGTCGCTCCTCCACTCTCTAAACCCCCTCTTCCCTACTCCTCACCCTCTTCCCTGAGGGTTCTTCCCCACGTTCATGTCTTTTTTAGTTTATTTTTTGACTTTTAGAGTGGGTGTGTGTTGTATGTGTGCAGTGTCTGTGTTGTGTCTATGAGTGTGTGTGATATATGTCCATGTGTTGTATGCAAGTAAATGTGTCCATGCACTCATGGAGGCCACAGGGAGATGCCCATGTTTCCTTTATCACGCTCAGGCCTATTTCCTTGAGACATGACCTCTCACTGGACCCAGAGCTTGCTGTTTCAATTACAAGGGTGGGTGACAAGTTCTAATCATTCTCATGCCTCTGCCCCACCAGCCTGGGATTACGGGTTATTTGTGGGCATTCTTAGCTTTTTACGTAGTTACCGGGTATTGAACTCAGGTCTTCATGCTTGTGCAGCAAGAACTCTTAACCTGTAAGCAACTTTCCCAGCTCTAAGCCCTTGCCTTTTCAGTGTGCCCTAGATGTTGCTAATGCTATGGATCCAGAAACCACCTTTGAGTACTAAGGGATTTTTCTTTACACTGTGCAGAATGGAAGAATATTCCTATTATTAATCTCCTGCTATTGTCCTTGGGCAAGATGGTCATTTCTGCTTTGTAAGGCTCTTGCTCCAGGTCTCATCTTCCTATAAACACTAAGCAGTCGAAACACCGTTGTCACTGTCATTGTGTCCCTCCCTGCAAAGAACATGTTTGAGGTCACCAGTCATGTGTTTCTGCAACTGAATGTCTCAAAGCATCTGACAGCAGGAAGCCCTGGATTTGGATCTTTGCTTGCTCAGTTGTAGAGCTATGCAGAATTGGAGGAGTTACCTCTAAACATGGTTTCATCAGCTGTGCAGGCAAATGAGGGCAGCATTTAGTTGATTGGTTATGAAAAAGATGAGACATCAGAATCCATGAGATGCATGCTCATAGGCGTGATCTTTCTCCCCCCAGAAGGGTTTTGTCTGCCTTTTATGGTGTTTAAATAATACTGAGATAGTTGCCAACCTTTAAGAATAGTTAAATTTATCATAAAACCCCAAATTTCAGACTTATATTGAAAAGTCATTATCTTGGGCAAACTTGGCCTGGAGTCCATGCATGGTTAACAGCAGTGGAACTAACCAGAGCTGGTGGCATTTATGGGATCTACCTCCCCAGTCTAGCATAACCAAGTCCTCTTCCTTTGGGTACCATACTCTTGGGTTTCCACACTTAGGTTTCTTCTGACTCTAGAATTCTAGTTATTTTGGCTCATGTATGTGTAGCAAGGGCTTCTGGGACTCAGTGAGTGGATTCCAGGATTCCCTTTTCAACAACATGTCCACAGCACAAGTGAAGAAAATCTGCTCACCTCTTCTTGATTTCGACAGAGTCATTGTCTTTATTGCTCTCAACAGTTTCCCTGGGGACCAGAATGTGCTGACTCTAGAAGATTTCTTCTTTCCTCAACGACCACGAGTCATCTCTCAGTAGCTGCCATTCTTGCTTCCTCCCTGAAGTGTAAGATGCTCACAACCATGTCCTTGAAGCTTGGGTAGGTGCATCCTATGCCCCGGGATGCTGACATCCATGTGATTTAGGACCATTGGTACCTTTCTATTGAACTCTTGCAGTTTTGAGTCCCCAGAGCTGCCTGGGCCTAGTGCCCAAGAACTTTGCTTTTTGAGTCAATAAAGACGCTGGACATATGCTGCTGGCTGCTTCCCAAGGTCCTGCTGTGTGCAGGGGACCATTATGGAAAGGATGAGCTGCTTCCTTCCCCTCCTCTCGTTACTCTTTCATCTCCACCTTTCACTCTTTAGTTCACAGGACTCACAACTGCAATACAGAGAGGAGGCATATCACGAGGACAGAATTCCAAAGCCCCGATTCTCTGCTTCACAGGTCCTCGGTGGACACATGACCTTACAGGTGTTCTGTGGACTCCTCCCCCTCTGCCATAGATGGGTCTCCACAGGTGAGTGAGCCCTAGAGCATGGAATCCCTGTGTGGTAAGAGAATTGCACTGCAAGTGGATCAGTTTCTTGGATTGCTGTGTGTGAATTCTGTCCCATTCCTCTACCCTCTTTGTCTAAGGGTAAGTTTTTCAGGAGGTTGGTGGTCATGTGAACAGTGAGAACAAGTGGGATGCTCTTAGAACAAGTGACTTTGAAGAATCTCTATGTGTGTGTGTGTCAAACTGGCCAACATCAAAGAGAAATGCACCACAAAGTTTTGGTTTTGATGGTTTGTGACTTAAAAAACTTTGAGATTCCTGCCATGCCCTCTAGGCCATGGGAGTGGCACGGCAGGGAATTCTCAGCAGATCAGAAGAATGCACACTTCTACGCGGAGTTAAACTTGCTGTTCCTTAAATTCTTTGCACAACCCAATAGGGGAGCAGGGCACAGTCAAACTTACCTTTCACTTTTTGGAAGATGGACAACCTAAGCCAATGCATTCAAATGCTCACTGATTTAAAGTCCAAGGTTTCCTTCTACTGGAAGTTGTGACTGTGCATCCCGTCTGAGTTGTGTATAGCTGTTTGGCATGTTGTCGTAGGGCCCTTCCAATGGCTGGCTGAATGTTGATCTCAGAGGCTGGGGGCTGACAGGTGAAGAGCCTGTCCAAATTCTCCGATGTCTCTCATGGCCTCAAGAAGCTGGTGAGGAGGGAAGGCTCTGGCGTCCGGCTAAGCCCTGTCCCTGCAGAGTGTAGGCTCCTTCACGCCAGCATGTGTTGCTTCTCACCTCTGATCTGCACCAGGATCATTGAGAGCCTGTCAAGATGGGTTCTCAGGTGCTGCCCAAATTCCCAAGGCAGAGGTCTGGAAGAGAGCCAGAGATGACACTTTGAACAGGCTCGCCAGGTGACTGTGCTTGACAACCCATCATCTCAAGCATGAGCTTTAAAAACCCGTGCAGAGAACATTTCTCTTTGCCCAGTTTTAAAACGCCCTTTAATAGTATCATTGATCATAGTGGAGACATTCCAGAGAGAGAACTCCACACCAGGGACCTAGATATGGGCTTCATAATCCTCTTGCTGTTTCTTACTCAACAGGCAGGTGAGGGAGAGCCTCATTACCTGGGCCGCCCACTGTGAAGGAGCCCCTGCAGCCTCCTGGTGATGGCCCAGCTAAGCTTGAGTAGGTTGTTTTTAAAGGCTTGACCCGAGCATGCCTTGATTCCAGGTGGAACCCATTTCCACTTAAAACCATCAAATACGGGCCCTGAAGGGAATTCAGAGATCTATTCCAGAACTCTCATTATATATATATTCATATATATGTGAATGCGGAATTAAAGTCTAGAAACAGACAGAAAAATGCAAGGATGATAAATTCCTGAGTTCACCTTGAAGGATCTTGGCGGAGGAGGAGCGAAGTCACTTTCTCCTATCCCCGGGGTGGAGCAGGCAGAAGTAAGCTCAGGTTTCCTGAGTATCTTTCCAGAGACAGGGAATCCACCGTGCAAGATTTGCACTTCTGCCCCCAGCCCACCCCCACCACCTTAGAGGAGAGTTTGCCTCCCCTCAGCTGCCTCATCTCAGCAGGATGCTTCTAGCCTCTTCACCCAGAAACATCCCAGCCCCTAATTTGCATGTGGTGGGATTTAGCCTATAAGTCTTTAGGGCCAGTACCAGGCTAGGCTCTGGGAGATGTCACTAACGGGAGAGATGGGAGCGGCTGCCCCAAAGATTACTCAAAACTTCTAAACTTAGTAAGTTTACTTCTGCACTTTTTAAAATTTATCTCTTATACACTATATCCTGACCACAGCCTCCCTCCCTCCACTCCTCCTAGCCACCCCCCCCCCGATCTACTCCTCCTCCATTTCCTTTCAGAAAAGAGCAGGCCTCCCAGGAATATCAACCAAACACAGCATAACAAGATGCAACAAGACTGGGCACAAACACTTGTATCAAGGCTGGACAAGACATCCCAGTAGGAGGAAAAGGGTCCCAAGAGCAGGCAAAAAAGCCAGAGACCTCCACTCCCACTATTAGGAGTCCCACAAAAGTATGTTTAATTGCCCGTTTTGGGCCTTGAGAGAAAAATTTGTGATTTGGAAGTGGTAGATGACACATTTGAAATGACAATTGAAGGATAAAAGAACATCTTGAGAGAAATGGGGCATGAATTGGCACATGCAAAGGCCTTAAGTCAGAAAGAAATTTGGTTTAGGCTCAGGAACCTAAGGAAACTGAGAGTGGAGAAGAAGAGATTGAATTATAGGAGGTAGAAAGTGCAGTGGGGGGGGCCTTAAACTGTGGGGAGGTGACCTGACTTACGTGTTTAAAATGCCTTCTGGTGTATAGAAGAGAACAGATACAGTGGAGGGGGGGGAGTGGGAATAGCATTTAGGAGGCTGGAACAGCAGGTGCTAGAGCCCCAGGGCTGCATGGGGTGGAGAGAAGTGGTCTTGGAGAGCACCTAAAGGTTAAAGAACTGAGAGTCTTCCATGAAAACTTTCAAAAGTATGAAATACGAAAGGGAGGGTCAGCCATTTTCTAGATAAGCTTCAGAAGGATGGGAGTGACACACATTGTATGTGTCCGTGCACACACCGTATGTGCCTGTGTGTCATTTGGGAGCAGAGGTTCAGAACAGATGCACAGGGAACCGTGACACACAAGTTAATGAGACTGCCGGCCAGTGCCATTGTTGCCAAGTTTTCAAAAACAAAGGCAGATAAACTAACACAAAGTGGAAGACGCATATTCTAAGTGTTCTGCAGCGTGCGTTTCACTGTGGCTTTCAGTTGCCAGTTTTGTCCAACTCTGGCTTTACAGTTCAAACTGTTTCCCCTCTTTGCCCAAATCCCAGACTAGACAATCTGCAGAAGAGGACCAGCCCACGGTGGAGCCTTTGAAGCTTCTGCTGCTTAGCATCAGTGCAGCATTGTGATTCACAAGCCAACAGAGCATCCTCAGATTCCCACACCTGCATCCCATGGGATGAAGGCAAGGGGGCCATGCAGGGTTCCCAAGTTAGCTATTAATGTGATTTGAACTGCAGATTACTAGAGAGAAACAGGCTAAAGAGATCCTTGAATTGTCTCAGCTGGGCAAAGGGACGAGGAAGGACCTGAACCAGCCAGTCAGGTGTTGGAGCAGGCTGGAGAAAAATTATTCAGCGTTGGCCCTGGGCATGTGAGACCTGGGTGTTTAGTTGGTGCCTGCTTGCTCCTTTGGTGGGCTTTCTGTTGCCTTGGCTAGTTTACAGTTATGCAGGGGATAGGGGACAGCTTGTAGATTTCCTGTCCTGTGGGAAAAGAAGCCTCAAAGTTAATGGTATATGACCCTGGATGACATTAGCCAGTTTAGATTTTGATCTGTGATCTTGTCCTAACTTTTCTTGATTGAGCTGCCGATGATAATCAAACTTCGAAGTTTCTTCAGAAGCAGCTCTAACATTTTATTGCTTCTCTCATTCATGCATCAGATAAAATCGATGACATGGGTTCACTTCTAAAAGTTATGTTTTGCATAATGGCTTTTCAATCAATAATGGATTAACTCTACGGTGGAACATACCAGAAAGCCTGGTTATGTACCAGGTGCTACCATTTAGATCCAGTATACTCTCTAATGTTTGTACAATAATGAAATCACTGATGAGGCGTCTCTGAGCAAATGGCCCCACTGTTCCCAGACTCCTAGCTGTATCATGTGCACAAGAGTTAAGATTTGGACCCTTTGAAAATGACCTTGGGCCTTCCTCTCTCTAAGACTGTGCAGTCTCTTTCCCTTACCAGGCGCCTCTTTCCTGGGACTCGGTAAGTCAGCTCCAGCCAGCTTCCGAGCTCGGCAGAGAAAGGATTCCATCTTGCCCTGCAGTCAGGTTCGGCAACAACTGGGAGTCCCCTCTGTGCACGGGCAAGCAGGTAGTATTTAAAGTATGGATACAAGCATGCGACCTGAAAAATCCCTTCAGTTTTCCATTTGCCAGGTTGTTCCAGAGGCCAGAGTTGTCAGCTTCTGAGCCAGGGACCCAGGCTGAATGGAAATACTTGTACAGCAAGCGCAACTCCGCTTCTTTCCACCCCTGACTGGGCTGCAGTCATCCAACCAGCTTGGCACCTTTGTTCAAGTCTTTAATGCAGCCATGGGAATCTAGAGCTCTATCCTCAGGGCTTTCCTGAAACATCAGCCATTGGAGCCTTGCGGAGCTGCCAGGTGGGATGGAAGGCAAACAAAGGTGGTTCTTGGGGCACTGAGATCTGACCTTAAACCCTGACACTCCTGGAGTGTGAAAAGGTCTGAAGGAATAGCCGAACTGAGGTGAAGGTGTAGCAATCAATCTGCCACTCAGAAAAGGGGCGAGCCTGGTGCGGTTGTCTGGCGTTGGGCAGCCTGCAGCTGCACAAACGGCTTGTAAAATAGCACTGCATGTCAGTGTCTGCAAGGCAGCTGATCACAGGGGAGATGGGAGTAACCCCACACATGACAGGGTTCTGTAAGCAGTAGAGGAGGCTGACAGTTTGGCAGCCCCATTCAGGAGCCCAACCAGGAGGGTCTAACTAGTTCCTCCAGATTTGCTGACCTTCTGTTGTGTTTTGCAGGGACCCCACTTTGAACAGTTGAGATGGCAATGAAAGTGCTTTGTGTGCATAACTCATGTCGTCTCCATAGCTACTTAGATATTATCATTGTCACCACAGAAAAGAGCCTCAGAGAGGTTAAACTATTAGCCTAACGTTACATGGATGGCAAGAGAAAGAGGTAGGGCTTGGATTCTGCTCTGTTTGACTCCCAAGCACTTTACTGCTTTGTTAAACCTATGCGACCAGGTGAAGCTGTGAGCCTGGCTGTATGGAAATGCTTTCATAATACAAAGGAGAGACTGCCAAGTTTTTCCCTCCAGCAGGATCAATTTTGCAGTAGACTTAATGAGAGCAGAATCTCAGGCCTTATGTACCTTTATGTGCCCCGAAGATCCCAGAAGTGACAGATATATAGGAGGGGGACAATGAAGGTATTGCGGCTGTGAGCTTTCCTTAGGAAATTCTGTTATGTGTTTGGAATGAATCCATCATCTCATGGGGCTACATAATGCTCAAAACAGCTTTAGAAATTCTCCCTGAAAATTGCTTTCTGAACTCCAGGTACAGAAGCATATACATACAATGTCTATCCTCGATCATGGCAGGCCTCAGTCCTTCCAGGGTATGCTGGAATGACACAGAATTCCAACCATAGCATTTGGTAGAGGAGGTAAATTGCCAACTCCAACTCTTTGGTTTTGTTCAACAAGTTGGTACTGATGTGGAGCAAAATGGCTGATGGATTTGCATAGTTTGTGACTCCACAAAGCAGACAATTCTATGAGGATTTTATTTTTTTATGTTTTTGCTATAATAGGCAGTGAACCTAGGGCCTTAAGCAGTTGTGCAAATTCTCTGCTGTTCAGATATATATTCCCAGCACCTTCTCCTCCTTTTTTTTTCAATGTTTTATTTGAGGACAGGGTCTTGCTAAGTTACCCAAGTTGGCCTTGAACTTGTAATATTTTTGTCTCAATTTCCTGAGTAGCTAGGATTATAGGTCTGTGCCACGAGGCCTAGCTAAAGGGATTTTTAACAAGGTTTTGTGTAAGAGCCCTGGCCAACCTTACCAGTCTCAGCTCACGCTTTCCAAGCTCTCTCCCAGTCATGTCTCCTGGTGGAACCATTGTGCAAATACCTGTCTCTGCTTTCTTTTGTCTACCTTGTCATTCAGGTCCCAGTCAAGTGGCACTTCCATAAAGACTGGGCATCTTGCCTAGCATTTCCTCCACAGTGCCCTTGTCTTTTTCTTTATAGACATAATAACATACACTAGTCATTTTCCTAAGCCACACCGAGCTCTAGGCCAACTGCCAGCTCCATGGCTCCATTTCTCTTTTAATTACTGCTCTTTCTTCAACATAGAGAAAAACGGATACTGCAGTGTGAACACGTTCCCCCAAAGTCCTGTGTTAGAAACTCACTCCATAAATTCACGTGTTAATGGTGTTTGGAGTTGGAGTCTTTGGACGATAATTAGGATGAAATCAGGTTTTGAGAATAGGGCTTCCCCATGGCATTGTGGCTTCATAAGAAGAGGAAGAGAGGACTGAGCTGGGACACTGGGCGTCTCACCGTATGGTGCCCTACTTATGTCATGATGGAGGCGTGCGGTCCATGCTGTGTTCTTGCACTTAGAGAGCTGTGAGTAAAATAAACGTGATAAACTATTTCTTCTTGGGTGCTTTATTGTAGCAACAGCGATTGGCCAAAGATAGTAGGTGCTCCATTTGTCTAAGTTATCAGTCGACAAAACAAATGGCTCTGCATCCTCCTGAGGATCACACTCCTCTCTGAAGTCCGTTCTGGCTTCCCATCCTCATTCCCATTTATGCCATCTTCATTTTCCACTAACTGGAAAAAATAAAAATAACAACAGAGTAAACACAGACGTGTGATATCTTATCAGATAGTGCAGAACCAGCAACCTGGCAGATTTGATTTTCGTGGTAACAGGTCTTCCCTTAGAAATCATGGTTCCCTGACTCGGGTTCCATTAAAGGTCCTAAAACACACATGCCTCTATGCTGTGGGACGATGGTCTATATCCTGTCACTTGTATTTTAAATAAACACTGATTGGCCAGTAGCCAGGCAGGAAGTATAGGCAGGGCAACGAGAATTCTGGGAAGAGGGAAGTTTCAGTCTGCAGTCGTCATCCAGACACAGAGGAAGTCAGACACAGAGCAAGCAAGATGTGACTGCCTCAACGAAGGTACCAAGCCATATGGCTAACATAGACAAGAATAATGTGTTAATGTAAGATGTAAGAATTAATTAATAAGAAGCCTGAGCTCCTAGGCCAACCAGTTTATGATTAATGTAGACCTCTGTGTATTTCTTTGCGACTGAATGATTAAGAGACTGGGCGGGACAGAAACTTCAGTCAACACCTCTAAATATACATATGTGCTCACAATTACCCTTCCCTATCTAGTTCTGGACTTTCACATAGTCAAAGGATGAAAGAGTTTAAATGCACTCAGCTTTCCCTCACTCAATTTAGGGAATCATTTCCGACTCTTGTCTCTTGTATCCTTCCTCTACCCTGGAAAGTCAAGTCCTAGGAAATCATCTCAGAAGGGAAAACATTCGTGCTTTTAGTTCAGTTCTTTCAGTGATTTCTGGAATAGATATGGCACATTGCAGAAACTGGAAGAACCACACAACACAAATAGAAAAATTCGAGAAAGGAGCAAACATGCAACCTAAGTGAAATATAATTTTTATTTTCGCCAATTAATAATTTATCCTGGTGCATGCTAGATGTGGAGATTTTATACTGCCCTACTGTAGTAGACTAGAGTAACACGGCCAAACAACAGCAATGAGGATAATTATAATTTTAAGGTGCATGCTATATGGTTTTATCATATATAGATGTTTATGAAAATTCCAAAATATGAACCTTACTACTTTCCTTTTACAGAAGAGGATAAATGAAGACTAGAGAAGATAAAGGATTTTCCCGAGTCATGCTTAACCAATAAAGACTATCACTGAAGAGAACTGACTTTCCCTTGGCCGCAGCCATCAAATGCCAGTAGCTCCTGGGTTAGTGGTAGGATTTTGTGTGCACTTTTTCCCTGTACTGAGTCTTTGGCTGACTGTGGTTTACGTGGGTCCCTATGAGATGGAGACCATCTCTGGCTCTGTTATAGGTCCAAGAACTTGTGACTAGGTAGGCTATATAGGCTCCCTAGGGGAGAAGCCAGTCCTATCACTCTGCTGCTGTGATTTTCAAGTCCCTTCTTCTAATGGGACTGGCTTCTATGAACCTTGAGGCTACCAAAGATGTAAGTCACCAATGCTTACTCTTTCAGGATGCCAAGCCAAAACTGTCCTCAGGAGAAAACCAGCAACCCACCAGGGACCCACCTAGACGTCATTCTGAAGCTAGCCTGTAGAGTTGGGGAACACACCTTGGATTTTCCTTGTCTTCCACATACAACAACTTCTCAGACACAGCCTCAGTCCCCCTTGGAGGGGGACTTCCGGTGCCTCACCCACTGCCTGTTTTTGTTCCAGTGGACTTCCCATTCTGCTAGCCTCTTTGCCTCTATGATTCTCCACACAGTTCTTTGAAAACATGATACTGTGACAAATACTTTCCCTCCAGCTGCTGCTGTGGGGGGATACTAAATCTCACTTAGCGTCAAAATCTAAGATCTGAAGGGAACTCTATTGTTTTTTTTTTTTATCAGCAACAAGGAAAAACCCAGAATAATATTTTTGCTAATGTTCTATTATAAAAATCTGCAAACACACGGGGAAGTTGAAGGAGGTTCATGGCGAACTGCCCACCCGCCCAGTTGTGTTCAGCAGCGTGGACAGAAACAGAGCTCTCACTTGTTTTGTTCACTGGTTCCTTTGGTATGCGTGTTCCCACTGTCAATAATTACAAACTTCCATAATGGCTTAGGAAAGATCCACGCCAAACCAGCTCCTGGGAGCCTATGTGAGCAGGCTCGGGCACATACCTCATTCAACCACCACTTAAATTCTACTGGACTACTCTACTGTAAATGTTGGGTCGCGTGTTTATTCAGTATTCTACCTGTGACTAGTCCATCTTATTTTTTTGGTATATGTCAATATAAATTTAAAGTGTATGCATAATTCTCTTTGAGAGATTCAGCATGCATGTTAACTAGAATTCATGCTTGGAGTGTTTTTTGTTGTAAAAATGAAATTTCAGTCAATTGTTTATGTGCTAAATTTTGACAGATCCATACATTTGTGCAATTTAATGAGATGTGGAAGAATAATTTCACCACAGAAATCTCTCTGAAAGTTTGGCTAATGAATACCTTTAGGGTCTCTAGATACAAGCAATTGCTAAAGCAAGGTTCATATGGTTTTTCCTTTATTTATTTATTTATTTTTTTAAAATAATCTTTTTTCATTTTATATACCAATCCAAGTTCCCTCTCCCTACCCTGCTCCTGCTCTCCCTACCTTCCACCCACCCCATCCCCATCCACTCCTCAAAGAGGGTAAGTCTTCCCATGGGGAGTCAACAAAGTCTGGCACATCACTTTGAGGCAGGACCAAAGCCCTCCTCCCATATCTAGGCTAAGCACAGTATCCCTCCGTAGGGAATAGGCTCCAAAAAGCTAGTTCAAGCACTAGGGATAAACCCTGGTCCCACTGACTAGGCTCATATTGGATGGCATATGCTACTTTAAATGTGTGCTGCTATGCTAACTCCAGTTTAGACTCACTGTAATGAATGATTAGAAATATATTAACAGATAGCTTTGGAATAGATGCAGGGCCAGAGCTGAGAGCTTCAGGACCCAAAGTATACACCCATGTTGAGTCATGGTCCAAAGCATCAAGACTTCAAACATGAACTAAGCCCGCAGTCCCCAGGAAGCGCAGGGCTGAACAAGCAGCCTCACGCTGCTCCCCACTGACTGCCTCCAGCTCCAACTTCCATACAAAATATATGTGAATCATTCTGATAATATCCTATGACATAGTTGTCATCCCAAAGATCAAGCTTTTCCCACCTCCCACCCTAGCTGGTTCTGACCACATTTGACTTGGCAATATGTGCATTTGGCTTCCACCTGTTCTAACTCAAGGAAAAATATCAGTCCACAGTGAAAAACAAAATCCAGAAAAACTGCAAGGAAAGAGAGAAAAGAATCATTTGCCTTCAATTATGGGGCAATTTTAGACTCAAGTAGTGAGAAGCACTGGACAGTGTTTCCAGGGCTAAACCACAAAACTGTATTCCAGATGAAGAAGAGCAAATGAAAACCTCTCACCCGGAGGGATGAAATGGCAAACATTTTCAGAATCATATGATATATGTGGGATATTAAGCATGACGGTGAGGGGACATGATGGCTGCACTTTATTATTTGAGAACTACTAAGATCATAATATTTTGCACATGTAACATAGTTTAGGGAGTTTTTGTTCTGATTACCTCACTTTCCAGACCTGGTCAGAGTAGACGGAGGTTACCAGCAGGCAGGTTTCTGTAACCACTGGAGCTGTGTAATGGTGTTTCATGACTTCATGATCATCTATCTGACTCTCCAGTGGCCATATTTTCCCAACTGATTTTGGGTTATTCCTTTGTCAAGTAGAAGCATGGTGTCCATGGATAAGAGAACATGCCACTGTCTGCTAATGCTGTTTGGATCTTTGAAGAGATGTATATATTTCCTTTCTATCCCTATGTTATAATATACAGAGTGATGCCTTATAGACTAGCAATGTGTGAATAACAAATATCCCATTACTCTTTACCTGCCATTGCACATTTTCCCATATGGTGAATATTGTTGCAAGCAGCATCAGAGCACAGTTGAGTTATTATGTTGCGTTGTTGTGCGTAGATTGAGGGACATAAACCTTGGTGGTACCCTGAGCAATGAAATAAAATCTCCTTCCAAAAAGGTTGTATCAGTTTACAAGCCTGTGAAAAAGTGCACCGACGTCTACTTCACTGCACCCTTACCAATCTCCAGTGACATAATATATCGAGCATTTCAAATTGGGGTCATCTGTGGGGAGTCAGGCTGGCAATGTTACCATACCAACTTGGACAAGGTTATAAAACAGGCCTCGATCTGTTAATCTTAGCTGGATGAACTTTAAAGCCTTGTCTAAGCTTCTGCAATTATATTTACAATTAATTTTAATTATACAGCCAGTTCTATCCTGATTGATTGTATGATAAAACAATTACTTCTCACAAACAGTATTGTAAATACATAGGAAAAGTATAAATAAGTTCACATGAGAGATGCTAATTTAATCTTTTGTCTTTGAAGATTTTAGACTCTAACATAGTCCTGCTTAAAGTTCATTCATCTTAAGATGCACATTATTATACATGTATGTATCTTATTTCTACACACACACACACACTATATATATATATATATAAAACCACTTAAATTGTCTTTAACTACATAAATGCATTCTGTACATTTTGGAGGCTGGTCGTCCATTATCAGGGTGTCAACCGTGGTTGGGCAAGGCTCTGCTCTCCTCTTGTGTCCTAACATGGTGTCTCCACTGTGTCATAACAAAATACACAGAGAGCAGATAGGGAAAGAGTCTTTCTCTTTTCACAAGGCTACAATACTGCTAGACGCTACTTCATCCTTATGACCCCATTAACCCCAATTACCTCCCAAAGGTCTCATCACTATAGTCTCATTGTTAGTCAAGGCTCCATACAAATCTCTCTTTCTGATATGCTGCTTTATGGAAAGCATACAGAATAACACTGAAAGATTTAACTTTAAAACAATGGATTGGTTTTCAGTTTCTTGCTTTGGTCTGTCTTTCTCTGACCGCTAGTCCCGTTTCTCTCAAGAACTCTGGATTAGATGGATGCTAACTCTATTCTCCAAGTAGAAAGAGATAATCAATGCTAGAATTCTCTGCCAGAGAACTAGCTGGCCTTATCCCCGTTAGTCTAAGTATTAATGCTTACTTGGTTGACTGATGCCTCACAAACTGCCAGTCATGAGTGGCTGCAAACAACAAACACTTCATTAGCAACAATCAGAATATTACCTGTCATGGTTTCTGGGACTTGGAGGTTGAGGAGTGGCTGGCTAGGTGATTTGGCCTTGAGATCTTTTGTCTAACTGGACAGTGGTTGACAATGGATCAGAGGAGTGGCAGAATCAAGTGGAACTGGCCAAGTGCTTCCTTGTCCTTGCATGTGGCCTCAGAGCTTCCTACTTTCTGCATGGTGGCCCCGAGGCAGCAGACACTTTGTATGATGGCTTAGCATTCCTGCAATCAAGCACATCCCTTCTAGTACCTAACCTTCTAAAATCGTACATACTCCTCATATTCTGTCGACTACAGGAGAGGCACAAGCCCTGCTGGTCCCAAGGGAGGGAGAATTGAACTCTGTCATTTCATGGGAGCATGGCAAGAACCTCAAAGGGCAGATGGATGATATTCATTTCATGCATCTTTGGAAGACACAGTCTTCTACACTTCCCCTCTTTGAGGACCCGGATCAAGAAGGGAATGCTGCCCACTGAAGTCCCTGTGGACAGTCCCAAACCTGAGATTCAGTGCAGTCTGGGCACCTCTGGAAGTCGAGCTATGGAGGAGGATGTGAAAGTTCATCCAAGGGCATTGATCATAGAAGCTTGATTCATTTTTCCTGGAGAAGAGATGTAAGAGAAGACTTGGTTGCTGTCCCAGCACATTTGAAGGGCTATCATGTAGGAAAAAATGTTTTGTCCTTAGCTGTTCCACAGAGGTTTCAAGGGCATCAAGTGTTTCAATCAGAAACTCAGCTTCCTTGGCAGACCACTTTGTCCCTGCCTTTCATTCTTGTTGGAAAATAAACAACAAATGAAGTTTTATATGTTCATGGTACCCTTGGGGTAGTTTGATATATATATATATGAATTATAAAACGTTACCTACATTCTAGCTAACTAACGCAATTCTTACTGTGTGTGTGTGTGTGTATGTGTGTGCATGTTTGTGTGTGTGAGAGAGAGATCAAAATACTTGACACTCAATCTTCTAGCAAATTTCCAAATGTATAGTATCTTACCAATTACTAACCACAGGTGCCCTGTTGCAAAGAAGATCTCCTTCTTATATGTCTGGTTTCTAGGCTCTGCATGTTGCTAACCAACAACTATTTAATTGAACTGAAGACCTACTCAACAAGAGGGAAACCATGCCTGGTGCTAGAAACCTAGGCAACTACCCAGAACTAGTGAAGTCATGGGTCTTGGAGGAGAATACACAACTGCCATTTTACTAAACCAGCATAACACCTAACTACATTCTAGATATTTGTCCTTATACCCACAGGAAAGTGTAGTTAGTCCTCATCCCTCACCAAGGAAATTTCTCTTTGCAATGAAGGGAGACTATTAACAGAAAACCACAGCCAATCAAACTGCAGAGTTCTGGGACTCAGTCCCAGCTGCTACATCTACAATGCAACTCCTATACCTAAGGCTCAGGGATCATTGTGGAAGTGGTGATGGAAAGAGTATAAGAGTCATAGAATCAGGGAGTTTGCTGTGAAATTGAGTTTCCTAATGATGTCAAAAGCTACACTCGTAAAATCTCATCAACAAGACTGCTTAAACATGCACTGAGCAAAGACAACAACAATAGACATTATAACATAGAGAGGGTGGGGAGAGCCCAAGTGGCCTCAAGCCTACACAAAGAACTAGAGGCAACTAAAAAATGTCGAAAGCAGGAGAAAAAGTCTTACCAGGGAAGAGCACACCAATTGGTTAACTAATGCCAAATTGTCAGCTGTAGGCATCTTCTGACTCCGCCTACTTTTTCTCTATATCTCTGCATTTTTCCTGCCTGGCTTTACTCTATTAAGCCATTGGCTGAAACAGCTTCTTTAATAACCCATGCTAATAAACATATTCATAGCATACATCAGGGAATCCCACATCGGTCAGCCCTGAAAATATACACAGGCAAACATTATAAATACCGAGAAGTTTGTAGTTATGTGTTTAGGAATATATTATATATTTTATTATGTATGTAACAACAATTAATAAAAAGGAGGCTATGAATTTGAAAGAGCACAGGAGGGTTCTATTGTAGAGTTCAGAGGGAGGAGAGAGAAGGGGGAAATGGTACAATTATATTATCAGTTCAAAAAGTAAAAGAAATATTTAGTTTTTAAAATGCCAGGCATGGTGGAGTGCATTCATTTGTAATCCTTATGCTTGGAAGGCAGAGACAGGCAGATCCCTGGAGATTGCTGACCATCCAGTCTATTCTATTTAATGAGTTTTAGCCCCAGACTGGTAAGGGATTCTGTTTCAAAAAATGTGAACGATGCCTGAGGAATGACACCCAAAGTTGTCACTTGGCCTCCAAATTACCATTTATACACATATTTGAACATGGACACATATGCACGTATATTCTTGCGGACATGCACATATCCACTACTTACCATCTTTGAAGTATACCATTATGCTTATTCAGATAAATGAATGTGTCAAATTGGAATGAAGTAACATTTTTTTCTATTGCAAAAATAAACTAGACCTCTGCTTCTTTAAGTAGGAGTATCCCTAGGGTTACTAGAAGATATAAGATACAGTACATTGTTAACAATAAAAAATTTGTAATGTTTGCAACAAAATAGTATTTTTTAGGCAGCTGGATATAATATTCACATTTTCTTTTCACTTGTATGTGTATGGTGTGTATTGAGTATATGTTTTCACATGTGTGTACACATGTGTGCTTGTATGTATGTATGTATATATGTATGCATGCATGCATGTACAGGTCTGAAGTTGAGGTTGGGAATCTTCCTTATTGCTTTTCAACCTTATTCTTTGAGAAAAGGTCTCAGACCTCAAGCTCATCTATAGGGCTTCTCTCCCTAGCTAGCTTGCTCTAGCGATCCTCTGCTTCTATCTCCTGAGGCTGGAATTATATATGTGGGCTGCCATGACCACCCAGAAGTCATGTGGGTTCTAGGATAGGAACTCTGGTCATCTAGCATGCAAAGCAAATGCTTTAACTGATGAACCATCTCTCCAGCCCCATTTGCCTGTGTTTTAACTCAGAATCTCTCAGAGAATTTCCAGATGATGATAGCTGATACCACTATACAACTGAGGGATATGGTACAGAGAAGCTTAGGTCAACACATTGAAGAAAGAACAAAGACTGAAGAGCCATGGTGCCTGAGATACAATCACACCCCATCACTTACCGGTTATGGAATCCTGGTCACTTATTTAACTTTGTGTATCATGGTTTTCTCTTCTGTAAAACAAAGATAATAACAATACCCCATAGAGTGACAGTAAGGATAAAAATGTGTAATTAAACACTCGCCAATTTACAGTGGCATGACTTAAGATTTCTTTTTAACTTTATGATGGTGTGAAAGCAATATCTACTCCAGAAAACACTTCAAATTTTGAGTTAAAAAAGTGTGTATGTGTGTGTGTGTGAGAGAGAGACAGAGACAGAGAGACAGAGAGGAGGAGAGTGTCATGTTTATGCCTTGTGCATGTGGACATTTGTATGAAGGGCAGAGGTTGACGACACTCTTCACCTTATTTTTGAAACAAGGTCTCTCTTATCAAACCTCAGGCTTGGCCTTTTATCCAGACCAACTGCCCAGCAAGCTCTAGATCTTTCTGTCCCCATACTACACCCCTAGAACTGGAATTATACACACACCACCTCACCCAACCTTCATATGGCTACTGGGGAAAGCAAATTCAGGCCCTTGTACTTGTACGGAAGGCATGTTGCCAATGAAACACCCAATTTTGAATTTTGATTTTTTTTCCAGCATAGCAATTTGGACTATGGCATTCATTTGCAGTGCTGAAGTCAGCTATGTAGTTCCAAGTTAGTCAGAGGATTATGAGGTAAAATTGCAAAGACAGTAGAGTGTGTGGTGTTGCTAACCTTTTCAGATACTACATTTTGTGGTTTTACATGCCATCATGGCTACGGAATGTCCATCTTTGTATGTGAGTGATATTTCTAGTACTTTGTCACAAAGTATGTTTGTGTTAGGTGACTTTACCCAACTGCAGGCTAATTTGCATGTTCTGAGCATTTTTAATGGAGTCTAGGCTATGTTGTGAGGTTCAGTAGTTAGATGTATTTAATAATAAGCCTGGGGAGATGATTCAGTGGTTACGTTGGCTAGTTTCATGTCAACATGACACAAACTAGAGTCCTTGGGAAGATGGGAAGTCAAGTGAGAAAATAGCCTGAGCATATTGGCCTGAGGGCACTTTCTTGACTGATGACTGATGTGGTAGAGGCCAGCTTACTGTAGGCAGTGCCATCCCTGGGCAGGTGGTCCTGGGTTGTACAAGAAAACAAGGCTGTGCAAGCCAGGAGGAGCAAGCCAATAAGTAGCATGCTTCCATGGCCTCTGCTTCAGCTCCTGCTTTCGGGGTCCTGACTTGAGTTCCCGACCTGACTTCCCTGGATGATGGACAACAAGATGAAACAAACCCTTTACCTTCCAGGTTTCTTTAGTCATGGTGATTTATCATAGCAGTAGAAAGCCTAATTAAGACAGAAATTGGTGCCAGGTCCTAGAGTATTGTTGTACTAGACCTGACTGTGTGTTTTGGGGGAGGATTTGGGTGACCCTTAAACACAGGTCTGGAAAAATTGCTGAGTTCCCCAGAGTTTAAAGAACTCAGAGTTATTGTAGGAACTAAGAAGATAAACCTTGGGGCAGAGAAGACAGTGGGGACCTGGTTCGTGAAGATCAGAGCCTCTTAAAAACTCCAGCAGAGTGATTTATGTGATATTTTGAATTATGAATCTGTAGTTCTGGTCAATTGTGGCTGAAGACTAAGTTGTGATTAGCAAGAGACCAGCTCTGCTGGAGAGAGACCATTGCATTCCTGGGAGAACTGATACTGGTTAGACGGAGTTGAGGCATTAGTGGTGAATAAGAAAGGACAAACCTTATTGAGGACTAAATCTGGAAGAATTTACTCAAGGTCAGCACACAGAAGCTGTGGTCCAGAGGGACCTAGGTTGTGTCTCAGGCTGGCATCCAGACTCGGTAAAGTGTAAGGGTTTCCTGGGTGATGCTGGCATCAAGGGGTCATGGGAAGCAGCTGAATCTTGACACTGAACGAGACCACTGGTGAAGGTGCAGTCTCAGTTTCAGTAAAAACCCCAGGACTGGAGAGGCCCTGGACAGAAGTTAAAGCTTGGTACAATATGGCATGGTCAGAGTTCCTGAAGAGAGCCCAGGAGAAGCTACTGGCAAAAGCATAGCCCAGTTGAAGCAGGAGACCCCAACATTTTAGCATCGTCAGTCCTGTGGGATGACTGGCACAGACAGCTACAGACGGAGTGGAGCTGGCCTGAGCCTGTGAGACAAGCTGTGTGCTGTGGACGGCAGAGCCCAAGAAGCGATGCTTGCTGCCCAGGCTCTTTGGAGCCCAGAGGATAGTGAGTGGCTCCCAAATGTCAATCACGGAACTTTCTATAATGATGAAGTTTGATTTTGCGTTGGTTTGTGACTGTACTTTTATTCTTCTGTCTTGGAGTAAGAAATTATTTAATTTGCTTTTTGATTTTACAGGAACCAATGGTTATGAGACCTTAGATATTTTAGAGAATCTTTGAAGGTTTAGAGGGAATGTGGATGTTTTAAAAAGACTAAGCTTTGAAAGCATTTGAATTTTTAAATGTTATAGGACTTTTAAAGTTTAGAATATGTTTCATATTGTGATATTAATATTAACATGTCATCTTGGGGGCAAATAAGAAAGGAAGCAATTGGAGACTGATATTTTTGTGTGTCAGTCAAGTTGACAAGGGGTCACTTTTGCTGCCTGACACTAACTAGAGTCATTTGGAAAGAGGAAACCTCCGCTGAGAAAATTGACCTACCACACTGGGCTGTGGGCCGTTTTCTTGGTTGATGATTGATGACTGATGTGGGAGGGGCCAGCTCACTGTGAGTGGTGCCATCTCTGGACAAGGAGTTCCGGACTGTATAAGGAAACAGGCTGAACAAGTCAGGAGGAAGGAGCAAGCTAGTAAGCAGCATTCCTTCATGACCTCTGCTTCAGTTCTGATATCCAGGTTCCTTTCCTGGATGATGGTCTACAAACTGTAAGAGGAAATAAACCCCTTCCTTCCAAGTCTCTTTTGGCTGTGGTGTTTTATCACAGCCATAGAAACCCTAAGTAGGACAATGGGTAAGCATACTAGCTGTGCAAGTTTGAAAAGCCTAACTAGGTCATAGCGTGGTAGCTATGAAAGCATGCAGACCTGGGTTTAAATCCCTAACATTCATGTAAAAAGCCAGGTGTGACCTTGCATTCCTGTAACTGGAGGGCTATGGGAATGGGAATAGAGACAGAAGATTTCTGGGGCTTGCTGGCTGCCAGTCTAGCTCTAGATTCAGTGATACAACGTGTCTTAAGAGAATAAGATTGAGATGATAAACTAAGGCATCTCTGACATTCTACTTCAACCTCCACATAAATATACATGGGTGTTCACACACACACACACACACACATACACACACACACACACACACACACACTGCATGCAGAGAGAGGTGGGGGAGGGGAGAGAGAGGAAGGAGAGAGAGTATCTGAAGCATGATTACTAAAAGCTCAGTGACAGATATTGGGGTTCAACCTGAAAGCCAGAAAAGCAAAGCAGCTGGCCACTGACTCTTACCTTGACCTCAATCAGAAATGGTGATACTGCCTCCAGGAATCTCAGAATGAGACCGAGACTGAGAGCTGTCTCCTCCTGTTTTATAATCCTCTTTAGTTCTGGGATTAAGGGCATGCACCACTACTGCCTGGTTTCTATGACAAGATAGTGTGGTTACCTTTCCACTAAAGGTGTGTGTCATTGTTGTCTGGTCTGTAAGGAGGCCAGTGTGACTGTTTTACTTTTCTGGTCCTCAGGCAAGCCTTATTTATTAGACTATGAATGAAATGCCACTACACATACCATTTGCTTTGCATTAATGAGGACTGGACCCAAAAGCCTTGCAAATAGTAGGCAAACGTTTTGCTACTGGGTTATATCCCAGCTCTTTAAGTGCGTTTTGGACTTTTTGGCTTATAGCATTTTCAATTTGCAGTGTTATGACTGAGCATATACTATTTAAAGCAGTACCTGGAATATAGAAAGTACCATGTAAGTGTTTAGCAAATAAACAAAAGTTGAGAACTTCGAAGGTGCCGCCATGAAAACTGATAATAGGACACTCAGCCGTGGGGACCTAGGAGCAGTGACTGCGAGTGGCAGATCCTGCTAAAAAGATTACTCATGGGGTGGGCAATGGCCCACCCTCCTCCAGAGAATCCTCAGGTTGCGTTGGCTTTAGTGGTCTAGGCTAGGGCTGAGAAAGTCTTTCTGCAAAGAGATAAATGGTACTTTGGAACTTATGGGCCATCCTTTGTGAGGATTAGTCAGCTCGGCTACTGGAAACACCAACAGACAGGACAGCATCTGAATTAAGTGAGCTGTCTGGGCAGAACTGGGACCATAACCATAGCTCACTGACCTTTGTCTGGATTATGTTGGGCCTGAGCAAGAAGCCTGGAAATTAGGAGGTTGTTGAGAGACATTAAGAGCAAAAGGAAGCCGAAAGGAAGACAATGAGATAGTCCTGCTAAAATGTCATGTTGAGTGTTACTGGGGTGAACTCATCTGAACTTTAGACAAATTCTCTGTTTGGTGGCAAGGCCATGGGAAGTTTTATATCAGCAGAGACATGGGGAAGCCACATAAAGAGTACACCCGCCATTCATGCTTATTTCCATACATTTCATCATTACACTGCAAGTTATTTGAAAAGAAAGTTGAGGCTTTTATTTTCCCTCAAATCAGCTCTAAACCCTTGGAACAATGTTGTCTATTCTGTGGGCGCCCTGTGAGCTCTTGCTGGCTGTCTTTATTTCTTCACCTGCATTAAGATCTCCACGGGCCCATATGGAAATGTAAAAGTTCATAAGGGACTAATTCAATGAGACCCATCCAGGGGAAGTGCAGACCCCAAGGGAAGTGATTACACACTGATGGAATTTTTGCACATGGGATAGAAAGATGATCTTTGCCTCTTGGCTGTGTCACAGTAATAAGTGGGAGACCGATTATTTCTAAGACTGCAGCTCTTCCCAGCACTGATAAGAATGGAACGCAGGCTACCATGGAGATTCGGGTCACTAATTAGTCCCAGAAGCCTCTATGCCTCGAGTCGTTGTTATATTAATTATGCATCAAATTAGAATGTTTGCAAAGGCATAGCGCCAACTGTACAGCAGAGCCCAGTGACAACATGGAGAGATCAAGCAGTGTCCCACCCAGTTACTGCAGGGACCAGCAGATGAAACCATGTGTCCTGCCTGAGCATGTGGTGACCTGGCCTGATGTCTAGGCCAGCTGGTAGGAACCTCCCACCAGAGAGCCTGTTATCAGCACTGAGCAGACAGAAGAACGGAAGGACGGCTGGGATGGTGTCTCTTCCATCCCTCAATCCAGGTTCTGCAGCAGTGGCACCAGCTCCAGAAAGATACAAAACAAACCTCTGAGACTTTATTGCAAATGGAATATGCTTCCAGAAGCTTACTGTCATGGAGACAGTATGTCTGGTCTGTTGTCCAGCATTCAGTTTTTAGAGTTGGGTAGACACAATGTATCCTATCTCCTCTTCCTTCATCTTGTTTTCTTTCTTGTGTTCTTTGTGAATCTGAAGGCAAAATATACTTGATTCTTGGTTGTAAAATAAACAGATGCTAAACAGCATCTCCGTGACTTTTGGGTTATAGTTCCACCGAGGGCCTGGGTTGAAGCCATAAACTATGGGAAGTGAAGCGTGACCCACAAATAGCCTTCAAGATGGAATTACAACCTCATAATTCAGAGTAGACCTTTAAAAAAAATCATCTTTCAAGTTAGCTTTAATTGAGTGACAGGGGCCAACTGTAACATCTTTTGATCAGCCCATCAGTGCAAAAGTCATCTCTGTGTTAATCTGATGTATTGCTGTGTGCATGGGCCCCCAGTCTGCTCTGTAAAGGGGGTTTCTCTTGAAACCAAGCTACAGGGCCCCAAACAGAATGAAAGCAAAGAACGCTGGGTTTCTCAGTAAGAAAGTCTTTATCACAGGAGAACCAAAATGAGCATGAAGCCAGGAGATGCTTTTGTTAGGACTGAGGGAAGAGGAGTTCCTCATGGCAGGGGCCAGTAGTCTCTTTCTTGAGCTGTTCTCACTGTTCTCTTTCTCCTCTTACCAGGGATGGTCTGTGGTGGCTGGTTTGAGCTTTGTGGAAAGGAACAGACAGCCCCAAGTTCCTTCTCTGCTGTATGTCTGGATGTGTTTGTTTGAGGTTTTCCAACCCTGTTCTGCTTGATCTCATAACTCATTAAGGCAAGTTGATCTCATATGGCCCAAGAAGCCTTTTCATGACGTTTTCTTGTATGATAAATATTCACACATCGCAGAGAAAATAAACCAAATCCAGCAATTCTCTAGGAGGTGGATGTTTGAAGGCAGCTTCTTGTAGTCATAAATTACACCATCAAAATCCCCTAAAGTTTCTCTGCAGTGTTGGTATTAAGTGAAATAACATATGAGCGAAGACTGGCAGCATGTGGAACAGTGTGTGTTACAGAACTGAGGGTATGAAGACAAGAAAACAGCGCAAAGAACAATATCAGCTCAAAATGAGCAAAAATTATTATTATTTTTTAAATTATACGCATGTATATATCTATGTACTGGCACGTGCATGTGAGGGTAGGTGCCTACACAGGTCAGAAGAGGCTGTCGGGGTCCCAGTGCTGGAGTTACAGGCAGCTGTGACTGCCTGGTGCAAGCACTGGGAGCTTAACTGGGGTTCTCTTTAAGAGCAATACATGTGCTTAGCCACTGAGCCAGCTCTCTGGCCCATAGATAACTTGCATCAAATTTATTCAAGAATATTTTACCTATTGCCTTTGTCATTTCTCTTCTAGTTCCTTAAAGAGGAAACAAATCATTGATTTGAGGACATGTTCATCTAACAAAAAATTTAAGTTAAGAATTTCTCTCTAAACGCTACATGAGTGGCTGAATATTTTCTTTGCCGTGTTACATTTTTCACTTCTATTGCTTCAATTTCTTATTTTTTTATTTCTCTTGGATTGAGTTTGGGTTCATGTGTTATGGTCACTTCTGATTTTTTTTTCAGAAATCTTTCTATTGTTGTCCATTTAATTATTTTGTGATCAAAGGAACATACTTTGTATGATTGATGATCTTGGTGAGTGCCGTTGTGTATATTAAAAAGAATTTTATTTAGCTCTTATGGGAAAGAATATTCTATAACAGTTAATTGATAGGTGTGTAACAATGTTCCATATTTTTCTGGTCACTTGTATATCAATTACTGAGGATGAGAGATTGAAATTGAATCTATGTCCTTCGGGAGGCTCTAGCATTTGTGTTTGTTTTCACATTGGGGTGTAGTTACATTAAGTATATTTACAGCAGCAGATGGGGTTATAGTTAAGAACATTTTGTCTCTGATGAGTTGATTTTTTATCATTATAAAACTTCTTTCTTTATTCTGGAAAATATTATTTGTCTGAAGTCTTCCTTGGTAATGATTGCAGCTTTTTAAAAATTTTATTATTTAATTAATTTCGGGTATTAATTGTTTTTCATTAGTTTTAAGATGTGTTCTTTTTCTTAAGCTTCTTTTTAAAAATCCATTATTTTCCTTGTAGAAAAAAAAACTTTACTTTCAGTGAAGGTCCAGCATGGCAATCTAGTTTTTAACTAGCATGTAAAGAGTCTCCCTAAATGGTACAGGTCTGCACTTGATAGGAACCCTCAGCTTTTGTGTGCATGAATTGTTTATTTTTATCTTGAATTTATGGATCTATTTTCTACTTCCCTCCATTTTTGAAAGACAGTTTTTTTCTGGGAACACAGTTATATGATTATATGATGACAATTGTTGGTGTCAGCATTATAAAGTATTTGTCCATTTTCTTTTGATTTGCCCATATTTTCCCCCAGAAGTCCATTATTTTGCTTATGTTTCTTACTCCGTAGGTAAGATCTCTGACTCTATGTCTATGTGTCTGTCATGTCTGTCTGTCTGTCTGTCTGTCTGTCTCTCTGTGTGTGTGTGTGTGTGTGTGTGTGTACATGTTTATGTATGTGGAAGCCAGACATTGGTGTCAGATATCTTCCTCTGTTACCGAGGTTTTGGAGACAAGGTCTCTTGCTGAACCCTGAAGTCACCAATTTAGTTTAGCTGGCCAGAACCCCAGGGATCCCTAGTGCTGGGATTACTGGCACATGCTGCCATACCTGGCTTTCATCTGGGATATGGGAAGACAAACTCAGGTTTCCATGCTAGCATAGCAATTGCTTTACCCACCGAGCCATCTTTCCAGCCTTGCCTGTGGCTCCCTACTTTTAAGATTTTTGCTTTCATTTCTGCTTCTCAACAATGTGAATATGTTGCTTTATATTTGTTCTGCTTGGGTCTCATTGAACCTTTTTAACATCTGGGTTTAGCAATTTCCTTAAATTTGAATAATATTGTAGCTATTGCTTCTTCAAGCATCTCTAGTCTCCTTTTCAAAGCCATCTTAAGGTGTATTATTCCACAGGGACCAGATATTACTTTTGTTTTTATCGGTCTTTTTTCATGCCATTTAATTATAATTGCTTTCTGCTGCTACATCTTAGAGTTCCATTTTAGCCTCTCTCTGCCCAATCTCCCTTTCTTTTCTTCATGTTTATATTTTCCCACATTAAGCGGACTTGGGTAGTTGTTTTAAAGCTCTTCTTTTGCAGAATTTCTTTAAATCTTGTCATGTCTGGTTTTGTTTCTAGTTATGGGCTTCTCATGGTATGAACCATTATTTCTTCAAGTTCAAAGCCAGGCTGGGCGACACAGAACTCTGACTCAAAACTCCTTTCTGCCAAACATATTGTGTGTGTGTATGTGGACATATATGCATATATATGTTACATATGGTTGTAACATATGTATGTGGACATATATGCACATATATGTTACATATGGTTGTAACATATGTATGTATGTATGTATATATATATATATATATATATATAATAAGAAAATTCTTCTTAGTGTATTCTTCAGAAGCCAGCAGGAAAGATTGGTCTGTGTTAATATCAGTTCTGTCTCTGTCAGGGGCTGTTAATACATACATGCATACATACATACATACATATATACATGCGTTAAAGTAAACATAACCTAAACAGTGTTTTGTAAATCATGAACACCAAGTGAAAACAGAAAGTATTCACATGAGTAATTATACATGGCCTGGAGAAATTTATTATTTGACACTGGATAGTTCCTTTGGGTCTTGAGGTAACTTCTAAGCTTCAAACTTGAATGTATCATTTGATGTTTATCTTGGGGAATTCAAAGGAAATGGTAAGAACTGACAATTTATATGACGAACGTGAAATCAGTAAATATAAACAGGACATTATCAAATCTAAAGTTCTATTTTCAGGAAGAATTTATGTTTCCCCACTTCTTAAGCAGGGCTTACAAAGCTCAAGAAAGAGCCAAACATGGGCTAGGAAGCAACCAGCATAGACATGGTCCAGTGTTTTCCTGTGCAACGTTTAACCTAAGTGACTTTTAGTGTAATCACAGTCACTTTCTACTAAGCTTGGATACATTATGGCATAGATAGAATACAAGTGCCACGTGAATGTTAAATATTAAAGATGAGAATAAAAGCAGCATTGTCCTCAGACAAGAGACAACTAAGATGCAGAGGGAAGACGTCTTCCGTTCCTCCAGTATTCAGACAGAAGTCTAACGAGTGCTGAGCTAAACATCTGAGACCGTGTGCACTGTGTCAGCTCTGCAGCCACCACTGGGCCAGTGCCACCGGTGTGCTGTGCTTACCCAGACAGCTGCTGTATTTGTTTAGCTTTAGTCTGTCAGAGAAGGTTTTTTTTTTACTCTGCATGAGGTACTGCCCTCAGAAATGCTGATCTGTTCATTAGTACACCTTCGGTGGATGGGTTTGCATGAAAGATGTTTCCCTGAACTCAACCAAGGCCAAACACGGTCAGCAGCCTGGATGTGCCTGCCTCCGGCTGAGCCAACGACAGCACAGACTGCTCTTTCCTGCTGGCTTCTTCGGGGTGCACTGAGAAGAATTTGCATTGTGATTTAAGGGTTTGTCCACCAGATGCTGGCGCAGTGTTTAAAGCGCAGTCCGTTGGGAAAGAAGAGCAGTGGATCTTGAAGACCAATACTGTGAGAGACCACGGCGAACCCCCCTTTTTAAGCCCTTCGTAAATACCTACCAGGTTACTCAGCTGTGATTTTAAATGTGTCCTTAAACTCTAACACTTTTCCTATCCAAACAAGAGCATTGCATTTTTCTTTACTGTGTGTCCCTTTTCACAAACATAATTAGGCCGGGCCGCGTGTGACTTTCCAGACTAGGGTGGGAAACACGACAAGACTTCCTCTCCGAGAGCTCTCTCTCACTCTCAGTCATGCAAAATGCTGGAGCCACGAGGAAATGGAAGGAAATCAGTTACTCTGGGGCCATCCAGGAAAGGTCTTATAGGAGACAAGGAGAAGGAGGCTTGAGGGGCCTGCTCTTTGCGCTCTCAGCTCTTGGAGCCTCTGGCCCACCCACAAGCAGGTGAGGGAGGGGCTTTGAGATGGTATCAGTCTTCACTTTACTTTAGTCTCATGGATTTTCAGCAGAAGCTGGGCAGTGATGGCTGCCCTGCTAAGCCCTGAGGAAAGCAAATATTGCTATGATTAGGCCATCACATTTTGGGTGGTTTGTTAGGTAGCCCCTAGCCAGTGACTGGATTCTTTCCTCTTGCTTAGCTGAGAAAAGGAGGCATAAGACAAGGAAGTTTGCATTGCAGGTGATGGGAGACGGCAGGGGGTGATTAGAATCTCAGTGTATTAAAAGAAAGGATGTAGAGATACAGAAACAGAATTACTTTCAGAGATATTATTTGTACTGAGTGTTCAAACAGAATGTCATAAGTTTTCAATTAGGATCTTGGATACCATCACACACAAAAATCATTTTTTTTTTTAAAGAAATGGAGTTCAAACAGTTAACTCTTGGGCAAGATTCCAGAACCAGAATACAGCCCAAGTGTCTAAACTTCACTAACTATAGTATCTCTTTTCTTGAGGTACGTACAAGAAAACTCATTCATTTGGCAAACAAACAGAACTGAAGACAACAACAAAACAGAACAAGAACAAAGCCAATCTTTCAAAAGGAACAGCAACAATAAACGCTAGATAACCTACCTGTCTATTTCTTAGAGCAGTGTCCTGGTGATACCTGATTCTGTCTCTCATCTTCTACCTTCAGGTCCTTGACAGTAAGGGAATGAATGGGAAATGACAGAACTTGCACTCCAGACCTCTAGGCAGTGTGTTCAAGGCTAGCATGGATCCATTAGTGAGAGCTTGCCTCCAAATAATAAGTTTTCAAAAGGGGGGCTGAGGGATATAGCTCAGTGGTAGAGCACCTACTGAGCATGTATGAGGGTTAGGCTCAATCATACATACATAAATGCATACATACATATATATTTTTTCCATTGAGTTTTGACAGAAGTATAGGCCTCTGTGAGCACTAGTATAATCACCATGCAGAACATTTTCAATCCTTTCTCCTGAGAAAGTTCCTTTATGTTCTTTGTCAATTACCCATCTCTCCTCATGGCCTGACAACCTCTGACTTTATTCAACTATAGGTAGTTTTTGCCTGTTTTACAGTTTCATGTAATTAGAATCACCCACTATGTAACTTTTTGTGTCTAACGTACTTTTACTTGGCACATAGTGTTTCAGATTCATCTATATAATTATACGTTCATTGAGTTATATTACTTTGTATAGATATGCCTTAATTTCTTTGTGTAGATATACTAATTTCTCCACAGATTTGCAATCTACTGAGTGTGTATGCTACCTCAAAGAGGTGTTAATTTGCCTTTTTCTGATGCTTAATGGTGTCAGGTAAATCTTTGTGTATTTATTTGCTTATAGTATTATATACTTTAATGGTGGAGTTTGGTTCTTTTTAAACACAATCTTCATTTTAAAACTGAATTATTTTCCCTTTTATTATTGAATGGAGTATTCTTTAAATATTCTAAGTTCATGTCCTTTGTTATATATATATTTGATAAATATAGGTGCATACCTTGCCTTGCAAAATACTGTCACCTGACTTTTTATTTTCTTAGCACTGATTTTCAAAAGGCAGGAATTTTGTTTTCTATGAAAAGACCTAATTGGTTTCCTTTTATGGGCTTTCTGTTTCCTGTTATTTTAAAAACTTAAAGCTGAACTGTTGAGAGTGACAAGAAAAAAAGAGACTCCAAGACCTTCGTAAGAGTACAGGATCTCAGTCCTGGGTTTACACTGGACTCACCAGGTGAACTTCATGGCATGATGGTTTATCTGTACTGTCAGCTTGCTGGGGTGTAGAGTCACCCTGGGAACAAATCTCTGAGTGTGTCTGTGAGGAATGAAGTCCTACTTTAAAGGACTCTGCTTCATGAGCTGAGGTCTCACGATGCATAAGAAGGAGAAAGTGACCTACGCCGTCAGTCGTCACTCTCTGCCTCTCGATTGTGAATGAGTGAGCCCCGACCTTCCCGCTATAATGGATGACGGTATCTGCTGCAATAAATAAACCCCTGTTCCCTTAAGTTGCTTTTGTCAGATATTTTGCTGCAGCATTGAGACATCTAACTAACACACCCCCACCCAGAGAAACTCTTTTGTGACCTGCATACAGTAGAATCTAACTGTTGGCAGCTTTTAGAGAATCCTCTGGTGTTTCTGAAATGCACCCAGGTGTGAAAATTGCTTTTAAAAATAGGGCTTTATTTGGTAGATTTACAGTTTTAACAAAATTACAAGTTGAAGTTATAATTGAAATGGAACACAGTAATCATCTATATTCATGGTGTTTAGGGACAGCAAAGGCAGGAAAATAGTAAAAGCTTCATGCCCCGTGTTCTAGACACCACAGCCTAGCAGTGCATTCTATGTGAATGTGGAGATGCAAGGAAAGGTCCCATGAGGAGGAGCTGGGCATGCAGCTCAGTGGACGGTGCTTGTCCACAGCATGGGTGAGGCCCTGGATTTGACCCACAAGAATAAGGGAAAAGGGCTCCAGAAGAGACAGAAATTGCTAGCCAGCATGCTTCCATGATCATCTGAGGATGCCTTTCTAATCATTAGAGGAAAGAGGGAATGAAAAGGCAAAATGGAACAAAAGTCTGTTTCTTCAGGAAGTGTACAGGAACCACGGTGGAGAGGAAGAAACAGGGCGAATAAACAGCAAGCGATGATGCGTGCTGAAGCATGTATTATTCGCAGGTGGTACTCTGCGTTATAGCAGAGGACAGAGTCTAGCAAACCATTCTCCATTAAAAAGATAAGCAACAAACTGGGAAAACTAGTAAAAAAAAAACAATCATTTCAGGAAATCAATCTCCAAAAACCAACCAGAGGCAAACAAGTTGAGAAATGTTTATTCCTAAAAAAGTGCCTGGAACACTGGGTAAAAAATAGCAGGGCCTCTTCTTGCCTGGGAATGAATCCTCCCAAGCCCCGAGAACACATCTTCCATGCATAAACTTTTCTAAGGCAGGACAGACCATGAAGATTAGCTGGGGGAGCTGAAGAGACAGCTCAGCAATTAAGTGTTCCTGCTGTTCTTCCAGAAGACCTAACTTTGGTTCCCCACACTCATGTTGGACAGCTCACAACTAAGTCCAGTTCCAAGGAAGCCAACACTCTCTTCTGACCTCTAAAGGCACTAAAGTGTGAACACACACACACACACACACACACACACACACACACACCAAATACATGTATCAGAGGGGGCTGACTGGCTTTGAATTGGAGAACTAAAACCCAACCTTGGAAGCATTGTCAGTACAAACAACATCAGCATAGGACATGAATGGGAGTTTCTATGAAGTAAATCCCTATGTATTCTGAAGTAAATTTTGCACATTGTATATATGCAACCCCATCTTCTCCTTTGGTTCTGCTAGCTTGAGTTTTCAGCCCCAGTTTCAACAAGCGACAAGAGTAGTCAAAAATCCAGGAAGGAATTCCTGGAAGTGTGCCTTGAAGAGGCTAAATATGTTAACTATGATCCCAGGCTGACTGAACTAGAGATGATGACAGAATTTGTTACATGTTGTCTAGAAGGCTGTTTCTCTCTGCCTAGGAAGCAGGCTCTAAAAGGATCTTGAAAGGCTTCTTCCTAGTTGTCTTATCTTGCAGATTAAATGGAGGTGTCACCCCACGTTGGGTGCCAAACTGTTGCATGAGGAAGGGGCCTTTTGTTTGTCCCAGCTGCCTGGCTAGCTTACACCCAAAATAACCACACAGAAACTATATTAATTAAATTACTACTTGGCCCATTAGCTCTAGCCTCTTATTGGCTAACTCTCACATCTTGATTTAACCCATTTCTATTAATCTGTATATCACCACGAGGTCGTGGCTTACCGGGAAAGATTCAGCATGTCTGACCTGGCAGCTCCATGGCGGCTCTCATACTGCCCTTCTTCCCAACATTCAGTTCTGTCTTCTCTGCCTACCTAAGTTCTGCCCTATCAGGCCCAAAGCAGTTTCTTTATTGATTAACCAATGAAAGCAACACATAAACAGAAGGATCTCCTACACCATTTCCCCTTTTCTGTTTAAAAAGGAAAGGAAGGCTTTAAATTTAACATAGTAAAGAGAAGCAGGAATCCTGTGTTTTGCTAGCTTTTTTTTTTTTTAACCCTGAGCTCCTGCATCAGTAGTGCTACAGGTTCTCAAAGGTTACCTTGGGAAACAGGTGGAGGCTGAGTACCCACAGCAACCAGCTGCAACCTAGAATAAATGAGAGCCTATCTCGGCTTTCTCAGACTGCTGTGAGACTCTGCCCCCCCAAACAGATTGCATGCATTTCTTATGGAATTAAAGCAGTGGTTCTCAACCTCCCTAATGCTGCAACCCTTTAATACAGGTCCCTTTAGTATGGTGACCCTCAACCACAAACTTATTTTTGTTGCTACTTCATAACTGTAATATTGCTACTGTTATGAATCATAATGTAAATGTCTGTGTTTTCTGATGGTTTTAGGTGACCCGTGTGAAAGGACCATTCGACCCCCAAAGGGGTCATGACCCACAGTTTGAGAACTGCTTAATTAAACTCTTTCTAGGGCCCAGCAAGGACTTTACACACTGAATTAAGTACTTGGCTACACTGGGTAGAGATGTTGGGGTTTTTCCACTTGGCTCTTCATTCGAGTTTTAAATTCCCGGAGACAAAGGCCCCAGAAAGGCTGCAGGTGATAACCACTCTGTAATGTAGGTCTCTTTCTCTGCTTTCACCTGTGCAGGATGGCCAGCAACAAAGGACTCTTGAGTGTCTCTTCTCTCCTGCCACCAGGCCCCTGGTTTCCTTTGGAAAGAGGTGCTTTCTAAGGCTTGCTGTTCCAGAAATAGATACCGAGCAGGAGGCAGCAAGGGCTATCTCTGAGCTTTCTCCCTTGATCCCTACTGCTCTTTCTTCCCTCTGTCCCAGTTGCTATTCTTAGCTGCCCCCTAGGTTTTACATTTCTATGCCTTATCTGAACTGATAGGAGTCAGGTTCTTCTGTTCCCTCACCTCTGAGTCTCCTTTTCTGCCTTCCCTAACCATCTTCTCTTTGACACCTTTGGCTCACAGAGGTCCCTTAGATTATTCTATGGATGAGCCCAAAGGCAAAGGGAGTTGAGTGGCTGTCTGGTGTAAAAGGACAGGCTATGAGGGCAGCACACGAGGAAGCCTTTTGTAGGTCAAGCCCAGCTTCATAGTGGACACAGGTGTGGAGGGTGTCTGTTGATGTAATGCCCCACCTATGTTTACCTACATTGCTGTTTTTGTTTGTTTGTTTTTTCCAGGACATTCATGGAAAGCTATTGGATCTTACAGGGAGAATGAATAGGATCCGTCAAAGAGAGAATAGCAAAGGAGATGGTCACTGGGAAACAGGTGGACCATGAGTCACATGAATTTGAGAGCATGAAGATGGGAGTCCCCCGATTCCCTCTCAAATTCACAATCACTTCTTTAATAATTGTTGCACATATACATGTGTGTATATATAAATATAACCCAATGAGTCCATTAACTCTTGCTCAGATGTGTCTGCACTTAGGGATGACTGTTTGGGAAAATGGACTCAATCCCATTTTCTGCAGTGGTCCCTGAGCCTTAGGGGTAGGGGTTAGGATGTAGGTCTGTCAGACCACATGCTCAGTTGTGCTCTCCATTTTGGCTAGTTGCAAATGTCTGCAAAGACCTTCGTCTGCTGCAAAAAGAAACTTCTCTGATGAGGGGTGAGGGCTGCACTTTTTTGTGGGCATAAGGGTAGGTATTTAGGATGGAGTTAGAACTGATTTAGGGAAAGTGGCAGGTATTCAGTTCTCTTCTGGGCTCCATGACCTCGCCAGCCACAGGTATTGTCTCGGCTCACAGAGTCAGCATTAAATTCCTCCTGCTGAGAGGGCTTTAAGTTCAACTAGATGGCTATTGGCTTTCTCCAAGACCGAAGTGCCACTATTGCACCCTTGGGGATATCTTGCAGTGCTGGTCGTTATTGTGGTTTATAGAGTTTACAGCTGGAGTGGACTATTGATTGCTTTTTTTCCTAGGCAGTTTGCATGGTCCCTTCATGTATTATGAAATCTAGGCCTCAGGCAGGAGGCTTCTGCCTCAATTCTGGCTTGATTCCTCTAACTCCTCTATCCCAAGTCTGAGGCATCTTCAGCAATAAGGTCTTACTTTCAGGTTCCAGGTCAGCAACCAAGGCCTCTTGGTCCTCTTTGACCAACAACAGCTCAAGTGGGGGTTTCCCATGCCTGGCACTGGGGTTCCATTAGTCTATGGCTCTTCAGGAGAGAGTTATCACGCCAAGTAACACGACTTCATTTAAAAATATAAGCGTGTATGTGTACACACATATAATATACATGTGTGTATGTGTACACATATATAATACACATGCATTTTAAGTAAACAAAAAATGTCCCCCCCCAGTTTTTTCAAACGTCTTTTGTATTACTTGTCTCTCTTCCTTCTCTCGTCTCTCCCCAGTTAGACTCTCCCCACTATTTTTCCCATTCCCCTTCATAGAATGGTATCTTGTTATCTCCCACACTAAAGCACCTTCTTTAATCTCTCACCACGCATCCTTTTTACTGTCCTGGCTTCTGTGGTTACTCCAGTTTCTATACTCACATCCGAGGACTCAGAGCTAGTAAGATCCACAACTAAGAAAGAAGTGCAACATTTGTCTGTCTGGGTGACCTCACTTAGTATAACATTTTCTAGTCCTATCCATTTACCTCCAAATTTTGTTTGTCTTTAAAGCTGATTTAAATTCTGCAGTGTGGATGTACCACATTTTCATCTTCTATTGATCAGCTGGAAATATTTAGGTCATTTCCATGCCCTAGCTGCTGTGAATGGAGCAGCAGTGAACGTGGCTGAGCAGGGATCTGTGGAGCAGGATGTCAAGTCCTCTGTGTGTTTGACAAAGAGTGCTATAGCTGGCTCATAGGGGAGATTTACATTTAGCTTTCTGAGAACTCTCCACACTGATAACCACAGCGGCTGGACCAATGTGCCGTCCCACCAACAGCGAATGAGGGTCCTGTTTCCTCCACACCCCTTTCACCCTTTCAGCATTTGTTGTTGGTTGTTTCCTTGATCTTGGCCTCTTTGACTGTGATGAAATGGAGAATGGTGAGCAATTCTGGGGAGGGAAAAAAACGGTTATTGTATGGGACTATTAGAACAGGGAACGGTGACTTTTTTTTTTTAAAAAAAGATTTACTTTTTCATTTTTCTATTTTTTTTATTTCTGTGTGTTTAAACGTGAGTATATATATGTGAGTACAAGTGTCCACAGCAGCCAGGGGAGGGTGTCGGATACCATGGAGCAGGAATTACAGTCGGTTGTGGTGCTCCACAGGCGTGGTGCTTAGAACCAAACTTGGGTCCTCTGTACGAACAGTGTGTGCTCTTAACCACTGAGCCATCTCTGAAGCCCCCAACTTAGTACTTGAGGCCTGCCAGCGGCAAAGGACATACAGCAGAGCTGTGATCCCGGGGGACAGGAAGTTCTCATGTGTGTATGTCAGGAGCTCTAAAATACACAGGACATTCCCTGAGTGTAAGTAGCTTGTACGTCTGTCCGTACTGCTGAAAAACCTGCAGCATCCTACCAAGGATGCCCAAAGGCATGGGACTGGAAAACAAACACAAATACAGTGCCGAATACAAATCTGGGAGGCTGTTGTTTTGGGGTAGGTTCTTGCCCTAGACCCAGCAGACCGTTCTCATAATCAAGATGGAGTCACTCATGCTACATTTCCATGTAAATAAGCTGGAACTAACTACGGATTTGATTTTTGAAAAAATTAGAAAACAGCCACATTTCTTAAACAGGCTAGTCTTAATTGAAATCATGTGAAGCCTCTTCTTGGTCCTCTCTTTCAAAGATAACAACCTGATGTTAATGAATCAGGGTTTTTTCTATTGCTCTAGGTTCCCGCTAGTCAAGTTTGCTTGCTGTTTTTAGCTCCTGAGTTCTTTGACCATCTTCTGTCTAGAAACCCAACTTTTGTGCTTGGTTCAGCAAAACATTCTCTCTGTTTTATGGAATTAAGTATTACCCAATTCTAGAATTGAAAATAAAGTCAATTAAGATGTTGAAATTAGTTTTGTCCTTAGACAACAACTTTTCATTGCCAATAAACGTCACCAAAAATATTCCACGGACCATGAACGTGAGCAATTAGCAGGAAGTCATTGTACCATCCAGAAATATCTGAATGGGGACGTTTGATCAGGCATAACATACATGGACAAAAACACATGCTTGGGTTATGGTTGGCCTGCTGTTGGCACTCTCAAACCCAGCATGAGAATTTGGAGGAGTTCTGACTGGTGGAGTCCTCCAGATGGGTGATAATGGAGAAAATGGGCAGAAGGAGGCAAACTTGACCCCTCAGGACTCTGGCACAGCAAATATTGCCTGTCCTCCCTCAAGCACAAGTCCACAAAGCTGAAATGACAACAGAAAGGGTTAAAAAGTATCATCTTTTGGGGCAGGGGAGTTAACTCAGTCAGTAAATTGCTTGCTATGTAAGCAGAGGACCTGAGTTTGGTCCCCAGAACCCATGTAAAATATCTGAGCCTAGTGGTGTGTGCCGTAATCTCATGACAGAGGCAGTTGGATCCCTGGAGCTCACTGACCAGTAAGCCAGACTACCTGAATTGGTTAGCCCAGGCCCGTGAGAGAGCCTGCCTCAGAAACACGGTGCAGAGCACATTAAGAATAATGCCAAAGGTTGTCTACACACACACGCACGCACGTACGCATGCACGCACACACATACACACTCCCCCAACATGGGGGGTGGGGCAAAGCCCGAGTCTTAGCTGTTTTGGGTTTGAGTACACACATTTTGAGGAATTATTCTCATTTATGAATAGGGTTAGTAAATAGTTCCATCTAGCTCATGAAGATAATCAATGGCAAAAATTAAGTTAAAAGGTGCAGAAGTATCAGGAGGATATAACTCCCTGATGTCCTTTGACTTATAGAGGGTCTGAGGCCAATCAAGAATCTCAGCTGGTCCCTTATTTGTCCCAGCACTGCAGTAATTAACACCCCTGTACTCCAGGACCACCTGGCTCTACAGGAACAAATTCAATGAAGAGCCCTGACAGGGTTTCTATTTTCTTTCCTCTGAGATCTCTCCTCTCCAAGGCAACAGCACACACAATGTCATTTCGAAATTTATTTTCACTTTGCTAAGAAGACCCTTCCCTCTTCGTCCTGGCTCGGCTTCCATGGCCTGGCTATATTAGTCTTGGATGGCTATGGGCTGTTTCGGCCTCAGACCTGGCATGGCCTTGTTATGCCAGCTGGGGAAGGACAACACACCTGTGGGTGTGCTAGGCTGGGCCTGGGAGGTGGCTGGGCAAGGGTCCTAATTACTGGAGAGTGACACAAAACTTGCCAGCGTGACCTCATCCATTTCCTTTTTTCCAGGCTCTCTGAGCTCTGGGGAGGGGCTGGGGTGTTTACTCAGCTGCCCCAGCCCCTGTCGGGAGGACCAATCTTACCTGCGGATCACCACCTCCAGGTGGGCATCTGTGCTCCAGCTTGGGCCGCTCTCAGCCATCAGACTTGAAGGTTATTCATGTTGCTCTCTCTGTCTTCTTATTGCTTGCAAAGGGTGCTATTTTGAACAAGAAAACTCAAAAACAGATGGACTGTGGTTTCCAGAGCCACATCTCCAAGACCATGATAGAAACCAGGAGTCAATCCATGTGAGTCTTTGGGACAAGAGTTGGCATTTTTGAAATTGGAAAGGCTGTACTGAAGATGGAAGTGGGGAAGCTGTCGACTGAGGGGTAGCCACAGCTTCCTGCTAGAAGCGTGCCTCCTTCTTGCTGCTGTTGTCCCTGCAGAGGACGATCTGGCATGCAGGCTGACTAAGCCTCATGTGCTGTCTGCCAGGGAAGATGCTGACCCACTGTCTGGAATATGTCCCTGGTTGTTTTTCTGGGGGTGGCAGCGGGAGTGCTCAATCAGCCGGGGCCTTTTGCTCAGCACCCTAGAAGGGAGCCCAGGGCTCTTCTTGGGAATTGGGGCGGGGGTGGTGGTGGGAGATCTTTGAAACACAGCTTTCTGTGAGCAAAGTGGCCTTTCCAGGGACTAGGTCCATGTCTCAAACCCCTTTGCTTCCCTTAGAGAAGGATGAAGTGTTCCCCCAGAGGCCCATCAACTAAGTGTGATGTAAAGCAACATGCCAACTAGCACCAGGACAGAACCCAAACGGCCAAACCCTTCTTCCGTGTCATGTCCAAACATGAGATCTGGGTAGGAAGTTAAGTTTTGTGACCACAAGAAAAAAATATTTGTAGAAAACATAATGAATATTAGTCATGGACATTTTCATCAGAAGGAAAACTTTTCAAAGCAGCGGGATTGCCAAGGGCTGGGATTGTCTGGAATCACTTTGAGGGCTCTCTCCTTTTTGTTGTTGCATGAAGCAGGCAGGGAAGTGAATTCTGTAGTAAGGGGGTCCTGGCTCGGTGTTCCCTGAAGTGTGTTCCATGAGCACTAGCCTTGGAAGTCATTTTTATATGGAAAGTAAAGTTAGAAACGCCACATTTTCTGATTGCAGATTCACACCGAACATTAGAGCAGAAATCAAGTAAAGCTTTTAACTCGGTTTACCCTGGTATTCCTATTCTACTCAGCGTTGAATTACTACTCTGTGTTTGCATTACAAAACACAGAGGCAGCTAACTTACGCAGGCAAAATTTCATTTGCTTAGTTCATAGTTTGTGAGGTTAAATGATGTGATGCCTGCACGGACGGGTCCAGTTCTCAACTATGTCACATCCACACGGGCAGAAGCAAATAATCACATCTCAGGTTAAGAGTGAAGACAGAGGATGGGTGGACCCAGGCTTGCTCCTTTTATAACACTCTCAGCTACTGAATGCGTCACACATCATCCCCCTCTCAAGGGTCCCCCCCGCTTCCAGCAGCACCATTTTGGCAAAGGATGCCTTAAAACACAATATCGAAGCTATTGGCTTCCCGAAGTCATTTGAAAATGGAGCATGCAAATTGTATGTGAAGTGCTGCTTAGGGAAAGGCCCCTTCATAGAAGATATTTCTTGCGCTATGCCTTCAACTTACAGTGTCTTCTTCTCGGGCTTGGAAGTGACAGCTCCTCCCAGATGATAAACTTGGGGCATTTCAATGGCTGACTGGCTTATGCATGCAAGGCTGGGTTTGTAGGCTTCCTTCTCTGTAGAACTTTAATGCTGTAGAAGCCTTGAGAGGGATGGGGGAGGGGGAGAGTAATTGTCCATAAAAATCAATTCTCATATTGATGGTGAAAACTTCAAAAATAATTAAGGGTTTATTTTTATTTATGTGTACCAATATATGTGTGTGCAGGTGCTCACAGAGGCCAGAAGAAGATAACCCAATGAAAGTATTTTAATCTTAATTTAATGCTCTGAGATTATCATGGCAGTGAGGCATGGGCTGGAGATGTGGCTCACACTGCTGTCTGTAGTAGCCTGGGGCGTTCTCTTCAGAAAGCCCCACTCAAGCAAAGGGAAGTTTCTTCCTTTTTTCAAGATTTTAATATAATTTAATTGTTTGTGTGTGTGTGTGTGTGTGTGTGTGTGTGTGCGCAGGTGCCTTTGGAGGTCAAAGGTATTGGCGCTCCCTGGAGCTGGAGTTACAGGAGGATGTGAGCCACTCAATGTCTGGGCTGGAAACCTAACTCAGGTCTTGGACACAGGAGCACACCCTCTTCACTGTGAGTCATTGCTCCAACCTGAAGAGGGGATTGATGACTCAGCTCCAGAAAGGTTTAGGGTGAGCTAGGACGTGAAGCAGAGTTGGAGTTTCTTAAGTCTTTTACTGCTGTGTAGTACTCTAATGTGTATATATTCCATACTTTCTTTATCCATTCTTCCATTGAGGGGCACCTAGGTTGTTTCCAGGTTCTGGCTATGAACATAGTTGAACAAATGCTTTTGTAGTAGGATTGGGCATCTCTTGGGTATATTCCCAAGAGTGGTATTGCTGGATCCTGAGGTCAGTTGATTCCCGATTTCCTGAGAAACTGCCACACTGATTTCCAAAGTGGTTGCACAAGTTTGCATTCCCACCAGCAATGGATGAGTGTTCTCCTTACCCCATATCGTCTCCAGCATAGGCTATCATTGGTGTTTTTGATTTTAGCCATGCTGACAGGTATAAGATGGTATCTCAAAGTTGTTTTGATTTGCATTTCCCTGATAGCTAAGGAAGTTGAACATGACCTTAAGTATCTTTTGGCCATTTGAACTTCTTCTGTTGAGACTTCTCTGTTCAGATCATTACCCCATTTTTTAATTGGGTTATTTAGAATTTTAATGTCTAGTTTCTTGAGTTCTTTATATAGTTTGGAGATCTTAGTGGTAAAAAACAATGACATCTTGAATTTTGCATGCAAATGGATGGAAATAGAAAACACTATCCTTACTAAGACCACCCAGACCCAAAAAGATGAATATGGTATGTACTCACTTGTTAGTGGACTCTAGCCATAAACAAAGGACATTAAGCCTATAGTTCACAAGCCTAGAGAAGCCTAATAGCAAGGTGAACCCAAAGAAAAACATATAGAGATCCTCCTGGAAATTGGAAGCAAACAAGATCACAGGGCAAAAGTTGGGAGCATGGGGGTGGAGGTAGAGATGGAGGTGGGGTTGGGGGAAGGGGAGAGGGGGAAGGAAAAGGGAGAAGGGAAGGACTGGGGAGAGCTTGGGGGAGTGGGAGGGTGGAGATGGAGGAAGGGCGGATATTGGAGCAGGGAAGAAGATATCTACATTAAGGGAGCCATTTTAGGGTTGGCAAGAGACTTGGCTCTAGAAGGGATCCCAGGTATCCACGGGGATGTCCCCAGCTAGGTCCTTGAACAGCAGAGGAGAGGGTGCCTGAATTGGCCTTGTGTCCCATAGTCACACTGATGAATACCTTGAATATCACCATAGAAATATCATCTGATGGATCGAGATAGAGACAGAGACCCACATCCACATCAGAGCAATGAACTGAGCTCCCAAGGTCCAGTTGAAGAGCAGAAGGAGGGAGAAGATGAGCAAGGAAGTCAGGACCACGAGGGTTTGGTCCACCCACTGAGAGAGTGTGCCTGATCTAATGGGAGCTCACCAAATCCAGCTGGACCAGGGACTGAATGAGCATGTGATCAAACCAGACTCTCTGAATGTGGCTGACAATGGGGGCTGACTGAGAAGCCATTGATAAAGGCACTGGGATTTGTCTCTTCTGCATGTATTGGCTTTTTGGGACCCTAGTCTACTTGGATGCCCACCTTCCTAGGCTGGGATGGAGGGGGGGAAGGCCTTGGACTTCCCACAGGGCAGGGTAACCTGCCCTCTCTTAAGGATGGAGGGGGAGGGAAGAGGGTTAGTGGGAGAGTGGGAGGGGAATTGAAGAAGGGAAGTGTAAATTTTTGAATGGAAAAAAAAAAGAAGCAACTGTCACAGAGTTAAGCATGAAGTTAATAGGGAAAAACAAAAGCAAAGACTCACACTCTAGGAAAGGATAAGATCCATCCAAGGGTAGGTGTGGACTTCTCAAAGATTGCCATGTAAGTTCTTACCAGTAACCAGCTACACAATTATTGACTATTGTGGCTCTTAAGTTACATCTCAAAGGGTTGCCAGAGAACTTCTTTTTCTTCCTTTTTTTTGACAAATGAGATTGTAGGGCGGTGTCTGCCATGGGATCACAATCTGATAAAATAAAACCTAGGATCGCAAGAGTTGCACAGGGAGATTAAGACAAGTCTTTCTTAAGACAAGAGCTTTCTCGTGGGATTCCTAGCAAATGTTGTTACAGCTGGGACAGGAAAATGATTAAGCTGTAAGCACAATCCACTGCTCTTTTAACATTCTTCTTTCAAATGCCTCAATAGAACAGGAATATTGTCCCTGTGTAGGCAACTTTCACAGCCAATGCTGTTAATTGTGCTGGGATTCTTGACTCTCAGCTGCTGAGAGGCTTTAGCCAGAGTGCTGAGTGAGGGCTTTCATTCCCTTCCCATGTCCCTTAATTTTCCTTGTCTTTTTATCCTTTATTTTTAGGATTAGGAGGTCGATTCCATCCTCAAATTTTCCATCAGAACCTGGTATTCCTTTGAAAATCTGGATGGAGAAGAGTCTTAGCCACTTAGATGTGAAGGCCTTCTCCCTACCGTTCCTGCGGAAACCCAGGTTTGTGCATCGACACCAAGCACCTGATTCTGTATTTGCTAAATGGCGTCCTTTGTGTTTAGTTTTATATGTAGTCTGGTCTTGGAACATAGTGAATATGCAGCGTTTAATCTGGGTCATCTGAATTTATTTTTTACGTTCTATGTTATTTATGCACAAAAAAGTACGAGCTGAGATTTGGAAATGCCAGTGAGAGACCCAGTCCCCAGCGCAGTTTGTCCAGGCAGCTCTGCCGTGGACTAAGAGCCCCTCTCCCCGCTCCTTCTCTTGTGGACAAACAGATGTTGCTGAGATTTGCATGACTATCCTTGCCCTATGTGCTTGTCTTTTGATCCACTGTCCTGTGAGCTCTTTCAACTCTATGTTCTGCGTTTTCCCTCCTGGCCAAATTTGCTCTGCCATGTTCACCTACAGTCCAGGCAGAGATCCAAATCCCCATTGAAATTGTCCCTTGAGACACATAATTGAGATGTCTCCCAGTTAGCTTTAGTGTTGACTGAGGCACCCATATCACCAGTATAAATAACCCATCCTTTCCCTCCTCCACTCCACTCCTCCTCTTTCATATCTGGTATTGATTTATTTTGAAAGAGCAGCCAGTGAAAGGGGAATGTAGAAGCCCACATTCAGTTTTATGGGTTGTTTCAGGCTTTTCGGTCTGGATACATTTACCCAGTAAGAAAACATTTTCCCTACCCCCACCCTGGGCCACCTCTGCTGACCCTCCTGGGGCAGAAAATCAATGATGCAAGAGGTCAAAGAAGTTCTGGTTTCAAAGGGAACAAGTTCAGCGTCAGGGCCAGTGCTGAGTAGTGTCTTCTCTCCTATTACTTTGATTACTTCTTATATACAAGGAGACAGGAGGGGCCTAATCCCCCAAATCGCCCCCAACACACGCTTGCAATCACACAACAATCATTTGCTGTCTGTGAGGCAGGCCTGTGCGTGGTTGTAACTCTGTCATTACAGCCTTGTCCTTGAAGGCAGGTGCAGGGCTATGAGTAACTCACTAAAAGCCATTATGTGACATCTGTAGTGGATCTAGTCAGAAGTTTCCAGAAGTTCCCAGCTGATTGGTGCAGTGGAAATGCGCTCTGAATGTGCGGGAATTGGGCTGTGCACGAAAAGAGTGTCTGCGCTTGACGTCTTAGACGAAAATTGTATAACATGATATTCTTCCAGCACAGAAATATTTTCTAAACATGACTTTTCAAGGGCTGATCTGGGATGGGCTGAAGTGGTACTTAGAAACAACCGCCCAAAGGAACTGCTGAAACCACAGCAAGGAGCACAGAAAAGCAGTTGTTCCGTGCATCCGGGTACTCACACACATCTACTCAGACTGGGGAGTTTGGCATCTGCTGGGATGAACTCCATATGTCTGCATGGGCCACCTCATTCTCTGGACCCATCCTGTCTTCCTTTGTTTACTGTTTTCATCTGCAGGTCCCACATGTGCCTGGATTCTCTGGATGGCACCTGGAGAAACAAACAGAAACCATGCTCAGAAAAAACCATGGCATTGGTGAAACCAGGGGGGGGGTGAGTGGCAGAGCAGTGCCAGGGGAGCCTAGGGGAGCTGGGGGCAGCGGCGGTGGGGGGAGGGAGGTGGGGGTGCTGCATTTCTCAAGTTCTCAAAGTCCGGCTTGCAAATTTAGAAACAAACAGGAACTGTAATCCTGGGGTTCACACCTTCTTGTTAAAATTTTCTTTTTTCTCACCTGACACTTCCAACTTCAACATTGCTGTGGGCGAGGAGAGTGTGAGCAGGATTTTAAAAATAATTGTGTAATCGACCACCTGGCTTTTATAACAATATCTAGCCCTGGACTTTGGGTAGGACCGCAGGCAGCTCTTTTAACCTGGGAGGTATCTACCCAGAAGGCAATTAGAATAAGGTGTTAGCCGATGCAAATGAATACTGACTTGGTTTTGGGTGGCAGTCATGGAAGGCCAGTATTTTTGCAACACTGCATCACTGGACCTAAAAGTTCATGTGGGATTCGATACTGAAGAAATGGTTCTGGATGTAGGTAGCCCATAGTAGTAATGGCTTTGAAAATAAGTTCTTATTGCAGGCCAAGGATATAGGCTAATGTCATTAAAAAATACAAAATGAAACAAAACAAAAACCTTAACTCCCTACAAGGAATTTGAGATAAGTGGAGGGGAGTATCCTGTCCTAGAATGTGCTGTTAGGAGGCTTGGCAGCTGCAACTGACCCAGACTCCCTCTTAAACTCTCTACTGGCTTGTCTCCTGAATGCAACATGCATCAACATAGGAGTGGGCCGTCTGACACTCACTCCTCAGAGATGGGATGGAGAAAAGCCATAGAGTCAGACACTGGCTTGGATCCTGCTTCTGTTTGCTGAGGTGGAGTCTGGGTGAATGACTACGGTTGATCGCGTTGGTGGTTCTGTGGTGGAGCCTAAGCAGTTCTTAGATGGTAAGACCAAACTGCTGTAGTTGAATAAATAATGTTTACAATAAAATACGATCTTGCACATGGATTATTTCCTCACCTATAAAACTAGAAACTAAATTTTCAAACCATTTCACAGTGGTAGGTGCCTCTAGTTTTTTTCTCTTTCACCTCAAAATCATTTCAACTCAAGGTAGGCATTGTTAGTCTTGCATGTTACTGAGGAATCAATTTAATGTTTTCTGATTCATTTTCAGTAAGAATGAATTTTTTATATGCAACACACACACATGTTTATTAGAGTTGCCTATAGGTTGTGGTCCACCTAGTCCAACAATGGCTATCTCCCAATGGAAAGTCCAAGAACTCAGTAGCTATTTAGTCTAGGGGACTGGATTTTTCAGCTATTTTTCAGTGTTTGTTGGAATCCTGAAGAAGCAGGCTCTAATCCCAGGGAAGGAATGAACTCCCCAGTGAGGGTGGGGGCAAGCAGGCAAAGAACAAACACTTTCTTCTTCCCTGTCCTGTATATAGGCTGTTGATAAAGGGTGTGGTCTAGATGGAGCGCGGATCTTCCCATCTCAAAACATCTTGATTTAGGGTAGATCTTCCTACTTCAAATAATTCAATCAAGAAAACTCCCTCATGGGTGGGCCGCTGCTTGGGTTTTAGTTCATTCTAGATGTAGTCAAGTTGACAACCAAGAATAGCCATCACATAGTCCATACCTCAAATCAGTGGCCACCATGACCCCTTCTCTTTCTCTTTTGGAAAGAGCAGTGTATTTTCTGGTAGTTGACCCCAAGCCCAGGGTCTGTGGACCATGGGCGGTCTCCTGACTGATCACTGATTACCATGTGGGATCACTCTCTAAACCCCTGTGTCCTCATGCTCCCTCGACTCTCTGTTCTCCATAAAAAAAAAAAAAAATTACTGGAACATCCTTCCCTCTGAACTTCCTGCCTGATCATGACCTCTCATCCTCAAAAGCATGTTCCCAAACCAGAAGCTGGAAAAGCCACAATACTGTGGCACATGTTTGCAGAAAGCCAGTTTTACTCCCTAGTTAGGTTAGCAAAAGTGAAAATAATTTCAGCTAGTCATTTAACACTTAAAGAAATTATAGTAAAACATTGTATAGACTAAAAGGCAACATTTACATATCTTTGTGTTTGATTTTCAGTGCTAGAGGTAGTACCCAGGGCTTTGTATAAACGAGTCAAAAAAGGCTTTACCACTGAGTGACATCTCCGGCAATACTCATGCATTTTTTAAATGCAGCACAGCTTTGCAGAAGAATGCATTCCAAGGCCCCACCATACACTTTTGATCACATGACTCTAGTAGCTCCTTTTATGGCAAATACTGAGGAGTTCTTGGCCTTACTAACATATTATGCGGGAGCCGCATGATTCAGGGTAGAGAAAAAAAAAGAATTTCTGAGCCCTACCTGAGGGGAACTGCCAGACTCATAGTCTGTGTTGTTAAGGTGTAAGACCAAACTGGGGTGATACTATGGCCGTCCAGATTAGTCTGCTGGGCATACCAGAATATGAAATGGCCTGAACAACAGTATTCACATTCTCTTGAGTTCTGGAGCCTGGAAGTTGGCAGGTTCTGTTCCTCCCGATGGTTATCGCTCTTGCTTTCCAGAATGGTAGCTTCTTCCTGGGTCCTCACACAACCTTGCTTTTCTCTAGGCAGGTTTGGGTCCATGTTGCTCTTTTGTAAGAAGTTTCAACTTACAGTTAGTTTGGATTAGGGTTCACCCAACTGGCCTCATTTGAACTTGATCGCTCCAAAAGTGTTGATGGGTTCTAACAGCTCCCTCAGGGAGGGGGTAAGAAGGCATGGTGTCAACAACTCAACCACTGGGAATCAGGTAGAAGGCAAACAGCAGACTCATTTATTCAGCAATAGGGAGAGCCTTATATGCCCTCCTCCCAGCACTCAGTCTCCCTTCTGATCCATTGACATAGTGTGGTCACTCCTTATTGGCTAGACATGGTCAGGACCTCTGACTGTGCCTGTTGCTAGGTCCTCAGGAAGACTCCAGGCTGGCTCTGATTGTCATCTAGGAACTTGCTTTGTAAACCATGCCGCCTTTAACTCACCGAGGTCTGCCTACATCTGTCCCCTGAATGCTGGAATTAAAGGTGTGCACCACCACACCCAGCTTAAAATCTGGGCTACTGGGGTGTGAGTTTGGGGGCCACATTACAGTGCTTAGAAGGATGAGTCTGGAGTAGATGGGGAAGGAGCCATTCCTGCCAGCAGGAACAATGCAAGCGTGGGGCACTAGACAGCACCACACGCAGGGTGGAAAAGCCAGCGTCTATGGGACCTGAAGGAAGGAATGGAGACGAGAAGGGCATGAAACTGCAGTCAGGACAGACAGGGCCAAAGTAGGTGGGGGACTTTTGTAATGGTTTTAAGTAAAATGCTGCAGGTCCCTGAGTGGCGGCAGGCAGCGGGCAGCAGGTCCCGAGACCATGGTGGGCCACGAAGGCAGCTGGATCCCAAGCAAGGAGCCTCATGGTAGGTAAGAGACCAAGATGCATAGGCACGCCATGCAGAGTGAAGTTGGATATTTATTTAGTGGGTTATGGAAGGAAAGGGGAGAAGGGGGAAGAGCAGAGAGAGAGGCAGAGAGAGAAGGGAAGGGGAGAAGTGGGGAGAAGGGAGAGTCAGAAGCTGCCTCAGAGAGAGAGAGAGAGCGAGCCAGAAAGGAAGGGACTCAGGGATGAGTTTCAGCAGGTTTAACTGGAAAGCTCACCTTTAGATCTGCCTGGTAGATGGTGTCACGTTCTCCATTCAGCAAAGAATGCCGGCTAGTATTTCTGAAAACACAGTTTATATCAAGCAATGGTCTAAGTACTTTGCTTGTGGGACCTCGCTTATTTGTCTCTATGTTTATGATCCCATTTTCCAGATAAGGAATTCAAGGCACACTGAGATTCTGTAGCTTCTGTAAGGTTGTAACACTGATGGGGATAGAGCCAGGGTATAAACTCGGATAGCTTAGCCCTAGACCCTACACTTTTAACTACTACCTTACATTGTCTGGGTTGAGCAAGGACAAAAGCTTGTGGCAACCTTTCCCTCTTTATCTCTCATAATAAATGTCATTAGTTTGACTCATCATAGGTGCAAGACTTTCCAACTGTATTGTGCTTATGATACATTGATATATTCATTATAATCTGTGTGTGCTGATGCGCTCAGTGTGCTCAACTGGAGCTGAGAGGTGAACAGGAGGGCTCTGTCTGAAGATGCTCACAAACTAAACTGCCAGATGTGTAGAGAGAGTCCGGGAACCACTGGCGCATGGCTGAGAAGCCGTTCTAGAGCCCTCTGCGTTAGAAAGCTGTGTTAATACGGTCTTGGGGATATGTCGTAGTGGCGGAGCACTTGCCCAGAAAGCAATGTTCGGACAAATGCTCTTAGGTGAGGTGACTTCAGAAAAGAAAGTCTTTCGTATGGGAATTTCTGTCACATGCTCCCAAAGATAGCACCATAGGGAGATCAGGTAGAGGTGAGGGAGAGTCCCTATGGAATTTACTCCTGGGAAGATATGGTGACCGTGTACAGAGGAGGAATATGCAAATATGCGTAAGAAATGCACCCACTGGGTAAAGGACTTAAGTAACTAATTCCTAGGTAGTAGTGAGTATGCAATTGACCATGCCTTGGCAGTTCACTCCTCCCACACTGCTCACCCTGGGGGCAAACACCTCTGGTCAGGCTGTGTCAGATGATCCTTCATCTGCTTCTGGTCCTTAGCACCTGCTTATAAGAACGCAACCTTTGCAAGGATCAGGCGTTCGGCTTTTTCTCCAGTCAGTCAATGAGCCCATTTAGTGCTAAATCCAATATAAATGACCACAAGGAAAACTCCTCCTGGAATAGGGCTAGCTCTGTCATGGAGTTTTGTTACTCACATTTAAACACTGAAGAGACAAAGTGCTTAAAAGCAACCAAAAAAAAAAGTGCTTTGTACAATGAATGGTATCACCTTTATGCTTTTATGGACCCTAAGAGTTCACTGTTCCAACGCTTTATTTAGAGGTCCCACCATTGATATCCTCACCAAAGTCCCTGCCAGATGGCTTCATTTCTGGGAATCTTATACTCACCGTTGGCCAGAGACTGTCCCTATCCTCTTTGTATTTGCAAGGTGAAGAAGGAAAACCCAGGAAGATGGAGGCCAAAAGGAAACGGAGAGAACCAAAGAGCAAACACTGGATAAACACAAGTAGATAAGAGTAAACATTGGCTTTGTATACGAGCCAAGAAAGTAGTGCCTCTGTCACATCTTACAGAATGGAACTTTGTTCCCATGGACAGAAAGCCATGGATTGTTATGGCCTCCTGGATTCTGTCGAGAATAGAGCTCCCTGAGGAAGTTGGAGGCGATATGGGATGCGCCATGCCGGAAAGGTTCACAGGCATGGAGCCTATTTGGGCCTTTGTTGAAAAGTTGTGAAAAATGGGCAGATAAGTGGGGAGGCATCAGGGGTGGCTACCAGTTTCTCTTCCACTTGGAAAGTGTTTCCTGTTGAGGCAGGGGCCTAGAGTTGTTTCTTGTGGAATCCCTCTACCAGTCTTCCTGAACTAGCATCTTAACTTCACCTTTTGCAATGGAAACTGAGTTCATCGACTTCACTTTCCCCACTGCTTTGTCTTGGAAGAAGGCATGACTAGGAATAGCTGATTCACACATCCCCAGAGAGAAGAGCTTGCCTCTGCCAAGTATTCAGATGGCCACAAAGCAAAACATGCGGATATTTGGAAATATCTAAATAATCAGTGAATTTGATCTAGTTTGAATTCTCATGCCACAAGTGTCTTTTGTGCAGAACACACAGGGTTGTACTTAGGGTCAAAGATACTTGGCTAGAGAAAAGTAAGCGCGTGTGTGTGTGTGTGTGTGTGTGTGTGTGTGTGTGTGTGTGTATACTTATAAGAGTTCAAGTTTGTGTGAATGCATGCATCAATGTGTGTGTGAAGGTGTGTGCGTACATGGGACAGCATATGGCTAAATGAATGTGTGCATGTGGGTTTGCATGTTCAAATGTGAATATGTGTTTGTATGATGTATCAGGTTATGTGAGAATGCATGTGAGTTTGTGAATGAGAGCAGGTGAGCGAGTCTGTGTACCACAGTGTGTGGGAATGCCACGAACGTGTGCATGAACTGTGTGGATGTATACGAGGGTCTTTGGACAGCAGGATCTTGAGTTCCAGCTTGTGACATAGGTAGCATCTCTTGAAACTGTCTCTGACTCTGCAGGAGTCCTAGATAAATAACAACCAAGCCTAACAATTCAATTCTGCAGAGACTTGGGCTTGCTTCCCTGGTTCGTTTACATAAGAGGAATTACTGAAGAAGAGGCTTACTCCAAGATCTCTTGAACAGAGTAGAAGCGAAGCCTCTGTTCTGACTTGATCTGACCTTTTGCTTCTCTTGCTCCTGGGCTGCATCAGGCTGTGTTTGTCAGCTGCAGTCGTAACCAATTTTGCTCAGAGTTCCGGGTTATGGAGCCATCTGCTTGACCTCACCATGCTTTGCATGCCATGGCATGACCGTCTAATGGAAACCACACCAGGTGGGAAGTCAGGAGTATTCCTGCGTTGTTGGAGAGGTCAATGGAACAGTCAACACCTCCATCCAATCCCTGGTCAACCTGGGATCAGCACCATCAGCCTTCCTGCCTCAGAGACTGGTGGAGAAAGAGGAGAAGAGGGTAGGAAGGAATTGGAAAAAATAAAAGCACTAACCCTGTTGTTTGGTGTCACCCTTTGGCCCTAAGCAAAGAAGCCAAGGGACTTTAAAAGTCAGCACCTGTGGACTCTAATGTCAAGTCCAAATTTCTTAATATTTATATTATTTCTTGTGTTGCAGCAAAGAGAGAGAAAAGGGATACTTTCATTGACTGTCCCCATTCATAAATTTAATATAAACCTTTGTGCTCAAAGATTCTAAGTAAAATATGATTTTGCAAATCTTAGAACTTCTCCCTTAGCCCATGAGCCCTTCCCTCAGCTTTCTGCCTTCCTGTGGGGCTACCTTGTGACCAGCAGCCCACATCCACCCCTGTCTCCAGGAAGCAAGCTTCGATACCTCCCTCAAAGAGCATCCTCCCAACCGTTGCTGCCATCTCTCCTGCTTCTCCTCCAGTCTGTGCTGCTTTCTCCCTGGGAGCAAGAGTAAAGACTGGATCTCAGTCAGCTCTGGGCAGACAGAAATTCTATAGTACATGCCAATTTAGATTTCCTTTCTCCAAAGGCTGCATACTGTGGGCACAGATAATCTCTTTGGAAGCTAAGATCAAAGAAATAAAGGTCAAAGATAAAAGTTGTTCCTTCGCTCGGGTCTATAACGAGAGCCAGGAGAATCCCATTGTGACTTCCTTAATTCTTTCTAGCTCAGTCGTGTCCCCTGTCTGCCCTTGTGAGTTTCAGTGCAACAAGAAGGGAAGACAAGCTACTCACGACAGCAACACACAGGATGTCACAAGAGGATGAGCACAGGGTAAGGAACACTGGAATCCAACCTTCTCTGGTATTTTAGGTTTCTGTCACTGTGACAAGCACCTGTAAGAACAATGCCAAGGAGGAAACTTTTGGGCCTGTGCGGAGGTGGAATGGCATGAAGGAAGAGTTGCTCTCAGCACAGCATCCAGGAGGCAGAAACAGGAGTTCTAGAAAGGTACCAGGACATGGTATAACTGGCAAGACTTCCAGTGACCCAGTTCTTCCAATCATGTCCTCTCTCACAATTCTACCCCCTCCCAATAGTTTACTCAGATTTTGAATCTGTCAGTGGATTTAATTACGAATCAGGTCACAGCCCACAGGATCCAACAGTTTATAGAAACAGCCTCACACACATATCTAGGTGTGTTCTTCACATCACCCCACTCAAGTGACAATAAAGATTGAACATCAGATCTGGAAAGAAAGCGTCCTTGGTGAGATGACTTTATACTGAGATGTGGGGGGTAAGAAAATAAACTCCCTGAGGACTATCACTAGAAAAGCACCTGTAATATATACTGAACCCTAAATATTTGTTTAAGGAATAATAGAAGACTCAATCAAGTGGGGGCAGTTCTGTGGAGAATATTCCAAGTCAGGGAAATTGCATGTCTGATGGTCATGTGACCTATTCAGCTTAGCACAAAAAGATTTCATGACTGCATTCAAAGGACTGGAATGACACCCCTAATAGATGAATCTGGGGACGGGGCACAAGCCAGATGACAGTGGTCCTCAAATCTTGTTAAAGAGTTTAGGCAAGATCTGGGATGAAAGGGAACCAGGGAAGGCGATGAGGTGCCTTGATATTGTCTCTCCATCTTAGAGTCTGGCACGCAGTGTGGCCTCTTGCACTTCTGGCTAAGAAGGCAGATTCTGACTCAATGTGTGGAGCCTGGGTCTCTGTACCAGCAATGCTGCTGGTTCTGGGGATGACTCTTAGAACAGCGAAGGCATAAAATGTTTATGCCTCACCCCATAATGACACAAATACCCTCAAAATGGTTCACCTATAAAGTTTTGTTTATTCTAATAAATAACAACTAATTCTCAGAAGAGGAATGGATCTTAAACCTGAAGCAAGCAATCTAAGGAACCCATACCTCTGGTTGGGGCAGTTGCCTGCCCATGGTAACCCAAGTTTGTGGTTGTGGCCAGTCTAGTTCCCAGCTTTCCCTGGGCATCAGCTCAGAATTCTTCCATCCTATGTAACCATCTTTTTTACATGGCCTTTTCCCTACTGCGTCCCATCAGGATATGGGTGGAGGCCAGCTGTGCCTAAAATCAGGCATTTGGCCCATACCAGAGAGGATTCTGAACTTGGTCCAAGTGCTAAAGGATTAACTGAAGTGCTCTGTCACTTTGGAGACAGGCCAGCACAGAAAGTTTCCCAAGCCCAGATTAGCCCACAGCTTGTGATGTGCTCAGGGTAACTAAATTATGGCCCGTCTCTTCTCTGGATTTTAATAAGCCCTTTCAATTTGCCTCTCTGGTGATGCCCCAGGTTATACACCCATATATACGTATGTGCCCATTCGGTGGTTCTCAACCTGTGGGTGGTGATCCCCCAGGGGTCATATATCATATCTCCTGCATATCAGATATTTACACTATTATTTATAACAGTAACAAAATTGCAGTTATGAAGTATCAATGAAATAATTTTATGGTTGGGTTCATCATAACATGAGAAAGTGTATAAAGGGTCACAGCACTAGGAAGGTTGAGAACCACCTGCCCATATGCTGTGTCAGGTTACGGACTCATAACAAATGCGTCTAGCCACCAGGGTTCATTCTAGGAAAACTTGTAGTAGCCGGAATCCATCTGTGTACAATCATTGATGGGGCTCTAGAAAATTATTCTACAATTTTAATGAAAAATATCCCTTATTTGCCCATCATTGTTCCCTACAATTCCACCAGTTTTTCATTCTTTGGGTTAAAAGTAGACTTCTCTTACCCTATTTCTAAATGAAATCGGAAAAGGTAGGCTAACAGGCTGTCAATATTCACTGGATTTTTCTTTAGACCAGGGAAAATGTCTTGGCCAAAGAAGACCTCCAAAATGACTAGGAGATGTAGGGAAAGAGAAAGGAGAGCAGAATAAACCAGACAAAGCCTACTCTCTCTACCATCACCCAAGGCCAACTGTGGTCTTGACCGCCAGATGCTTCCTGTTTTCCATGGCCCCTAATCAAAATTGGTGGTGATGTAAGGCATTGGAGTCACACCAGGCTTTCACATTCTGGGTGGAGGTTACAGTAAAGATATGAGTAATACCTGAGGTTCACATCTGCTCCTCCATCCCATAGACAGCATGAACCCAATACCCTATGTGACTCCTCCAGGGTTAGGAGAAGTGAGTTTAAGGTCAATACAAACGACACAGGGTTTTTAAATATGAACAATGAACTTTAGTGAAAAAAATAACAAGGCCCTTTCAAAGCCCAGTCATGTGAATGTGTCCATTTTATTTTAACCGCCTATTTGTAGAGAAGACAAACATTTAATTCGTGGCATGAAGGGCACTGAGGGACTTGTTCAGAAGCCCTTATTTTGGAGCCCCATATTAGAGACTCTTTTGGTAGAATCTGGGTGTAGTCTGGAATCTGCGTTTTTTAAATTATAAAGGAATGGGTGGGCCAATATTTGGGAATACAGATTATTTCATAATGGAGTTGATGAGATACACAGATTGCTGGAGTCTGATGTCTGAGTATGGGAACCAAGTCCCATGCGTATCAGTCTTCTCTGCAATGCCTATGGCAGAGTTCTGCACATTATGACCTTGACAAATGGTGGTAAATGTTGAATGCTTAGGGTTATTTACAAAAGTGGGATCTGAGCAGAGGGCTTAACAGGATACATGATGATCCAGAAGGAACACCCTCAAAAGCCAAGTGAAGGACTTCTGGCTTTCTGGTCTGAAGAGAAGCCCTATTATTCAATTAGAATATGAAGTGGTTTGGGAAGGTGTTGGGAAACACAATTACAAAGATAAGATCTTAGGATGGCAGATGTTGGAGTTTGGGAAGGTCAGAAACAAGAGAAGAAACACTGTATCCCAGAGAAACAGGATGGGCTAGGGTAATGTTGGGTGGCATTTATTTATTTATTTACTTCCATACAGCTTAGCCATTTTCATGACAAAACAAAGGGATCTGGAAGGTTTTGTGGCAAACTCAAAACAGCAGCTAAAAGCCCAGACACTTCCTAGGTTGTAATTTTCAGTCTTCTGTGGTAAAATCTGTAATTTCCCATCAGTCACTGAGCAAAGGGTATCAGGTCCTGAACATCCCCAGCGTTGGAACACACAAGACCATACAGTAAATGTACAGGTGACACATTCATAAAGGCAAACCCACAAGTGTACAACTTATGCGGCACCCTGTTTTGCAGAGCTGTGGAAACACCTGTCTTTTGGAAAAGCCGCTGTTATGTCTGTGGAAACCTTCTGAAGCCATGATTCTTCCCTTCGAAATGGAATTCATTCCCAGAATACCTCAGCAATGTAACTTCTCCTGCATGGGCAATGAGATGAGCTTGCTCCATTCCCCTACACCAGGAGGCCTTAGAAATAACACTCACTCTTTGTTCTAACAGTCTAATTTACACAGAGTCAACCCCACAAAATTACCTAACAGACCACATAGAAATGTCTAAAGAAGACAGGCATTGAGCAGGAAGGCAGCATGCCCCACCTTTGCTAACAAACAAATCTGGACGTCCCTAAAGCTGGATATCACCAAAGAGACTAGATGAGGAGAATGGGTAATCCAGGATTCAGAGATGTTTAGTGACTTTATCTAATGGTTTGGAACGTCGATACTTCCCGTTGAACGCTGGCTCTTTCCTGGGTTGGGCCACCTGTTTTGGAGTACTGCTTTGTCAGATTCTAAGTGCCCTTTTTTGTGTGCGTGATTTTGATAAGCATATTATCATTGTCCTTGCCTATGGAATTTTCCAACTATGTCTGTAAAAAGCTAAAAACCTTGTGGAGATCAGCCCTTCTTCTTCTCCTCCTCCTCACTTCTCCTCCTCCTCCTCCTCCTTCTTCTTCTCCACACCCTTTCATTTCACTTTTTCCCCTTGCTCAAACAATAAGGAACATGCAGAGGTGACATATTTGAGTTAATTTTTTTACCCTCAGATCCTCGTCTGCTATAGACATCCAATTCTGAGCCCTGAGGGGGTACTGAGGCTGGTACTCAAGGCCCCTGATATTCCAGTCTGCCGTCCTCTCTGGAGTTCCTTTTCTGAGTACAGTCAATCCCTCTGTATAGACACCCAAACTCACTACTCTACAAGGCAGCAGCAGGGTACGACAGGCAGGTCCGCCCTGCCCTGTAGACGATTACAATAAAGTAGTCCCACACTAGCTCAGAATGGAGTGTAAAGGGGCTCTTTATTTAGGGGTAGACTCACAGATTAGTCCTTCTGGGAACAGGAACCATATACAGCAGCCAAGAGGGTGCGCACGTTTCCAACACCCAAAGTGGGACAGCATCTCAAAGGCCATTGGCAGAAGGAGTCCCCCAGACTGCCTTCTGTGTGTCTTCCAACCCCAGTGTATGCTGATTTTCTACTGTCCAGTTTCAGAGACCAGAGGCCATTTTAACCCATCTTTATCCTTGTGTATCTGAACAAAGCTTCGGGCATTTCATTTACCATACAGGGTCCTCTGTCCCATCCTTGCAAGTTTACAATAGAAATGATTTTTTTTCTTCTTTTTTGTGTTTCCACACATAATTCCTCAAATTTTCATCTCAAGTGGTGGTAAAAAATATTTTAACAGGAAAATGAGGAAAGGGGGTTCAAGCTTTACAATTTGACACTTTAAAAGTTTTAAAATTACATTATTTTGTGAGTGTGTGTTTGTCCTTCTACCCTGGGGCTTCTGAGGGTAGAACTCAGGTAGTCAGTCTTGGCAGCAAGTGCATTTATCTGCTGAGTCACTCACTGACCTGCTTTTTGGGTTCTTAGTAAGACTGGTCTTGGCAGCAGGATTTGACTGAGAGCATTTCCCCCTAAATTCCTTAATATACCTATAACATAAAAATAGCCAAGCCTCCTCTGGCTTAAATGTTGACTTTTAGCAGGACTTTTGTGATAACTGGTACACAGGACTTGCTGAGGTCCACTGCTTGATGCTTTGAAGTACATATACATTGAGAAATGAACACAAGAATCAAGTTAATTAGCATATCCACTATTACATAGCTACCATTTTTTTCTGTTCCCTCCCTCCCTCCCTCCCTCCCTGTCTTCCTTCCTTTCTTCTTTGTTTTCTTTCTATGTACATGTGTGTATGTGTGCGTTTGAAAACGCTTAAGAGGTACCTATTTAGAAAATTTCAAATTTGCCAAGCAGTGTTGTTGACTGTCAACATGCTGTGTGCTGAATATTCAAAACCTCATTTTTGCATCACTGAAACTTTGTGCCCCTGAGCAACAACTTTCCAACTCTTTTCTTTTCTTTTTTCTTTTTTTTGATTTTTTGAGACAGGGTTTCTCTGTGTAACAGCCCTGGGTGTCCTGAAATTCACTTTGTACATCAGACTGGCCTCAAACTCACAAAGATCTGCCTGCCTCTGCCCCTCGAGTGTTGGGATTAAAGGTGTGAACCACCAATGTCCTGCACATCTTTCCATTTCTGTTTGTCCCCAGTCATAGGTAATCACAGCTGTGCTCTATCTCTATGACTTTGGCTGTAAGGAGGCTCTACCTACTAGTAGGGTGATACAGTATTTTTCTGTGCCTGACTTGTTTCACTTTTCCAGAATCTTCCACTTTCTTGCATATTTGCATATTGTAGAGTTACCTTCTTTTCACCATGAGATAAGGGGCTTGACGAGATTTCTGCACTCCCATGTTCACAGGAACACACACACACACACACACACACACACACACACACACGGGCACATAAGAAGGAAGGGATACTGAGGAAGGGATTGTTTGTGTTCTATGGGTCCTCATGTGAGAATTCTTAGGGACATTCATTTGGCTTTAGATAGAGCAATCCTTTCTTCTCCCCAACAACTGGTTAACTCCCTTCTTTTGGGTGTGATGATGAGTATAAAGGATGCTTCCCCAGAAGTAAGGACTGCTGGGGGGCTGAGTCAAATCCATTAATCCCTCCCTTGTCATTTAGTATGTCTTCATGGACTCATTCAACATGCTAAACTTATTCTTGTTCAATTATTTTCCCCTTCCTATCTTTGATTGCATTTATTTTTTCATCTTTTACTTAAATATTACTGTTATATGATTACTTTTTGGAACATATAATATATATATATATATATATATGATATATATATATAATTCTTTTTGGAACAAAAGAGTGATTGGACTTCCAGTTCTTCCCATGTCCTCCTGGCTGTTCAGTGGGATCCTCAGTGTTTTCACAGATCCTTGTCTTAAGCCTCTAAGCATTTATTCTCCATATTTCTGTTTTAAAAAAAAACCTTTTAAAAATTTATCACTGTTTATAAACTTTGGCGTTATCTCCTGGCTTTTGAACTGGAATCCAAATTCCTCTGACAAGCACATATGATTCTTCAGCCCTGGACCCTGGGTTTTCTCCTTTGTCAACTCCTCAGTTTTGACATTTACCAAGTCCCCTACACTTTCTCTTCATACTTGTTTGTTTATTGATTGATTGATTGATGTTAAAGTGGTGGGAATAGAACTCAGGGCTTTGTGCACACCAGGTAAGCCTCCTCTTTCTGATCTGCATCCTCATCCTTGTGCACACCAGGTAAGCATCCTCTCTCTGATCTATGCCCTCAGCCTTGTGCACACCAGGTAAGCCTCCTCTTTCTGATCTGCTTCCTCAGCCTTGTGCACACCAGGTAAGCGTCCTCTTTCTAATCTACATCCTCAGCTTTGTTCACGCCAGGTAAGTATCCTGTTTCTGATCTACATCCTCAGCCTTGTGCACACTAGGTCTACATCCTCAGCCATTCTGTTGGCCTCTGCATTGTCTTCTTTTTCTTGCTCTTTCTGAGGTAAATGTGTTCATTTCAATCCAGTACCTCTGTGGACTCTGTACCCCCAGAATTCCGTGGGGGTTAACTCTGTATTACAATGACTGTCATCATGTCATCATTTCCTAGGGGGTAGGATTACTGCTCTACTCTTTGTGTCATTGATCCATAGCAGTATCTCTAACTTATGCTAGTGACTGCTGAATTAATTTAAACAGTGTTAGAGTTAGCAGCTTGTAAATAATAGTCCCGTCTCCTCCCTCTTCGCCAAGGGAGAACAGCAGAGACCAGTGCTAAAATCTAACAACTGAAGGGCTCAGCACTTGAGTTTATTGCTGATAAAGTTAGGAGAGCGCAGGATTGTAAACAAGTGGTCAAAACAGGCTTCCTACGGGGTTGCTCCAAGGGCATGTGTTAGGGTGTGTCAGGTGGGGCAAGTTTGGGCTTTGGGAGTAGAAATTTTGGCTCCGCATAACTTCTGCAGACTCCTTGAGAAAGCAATGCACCTCTTGGGCCAGGACACTGACAATGGGCAAAGCCCCCAGAAGCTGGAGTTGGATGGAATACAGACTGCCATACAGGTCTTCATCCCCATCTTACTACTCACATGCTTCTCCTCAAGGTGAAGAAAGAAAGAGGAGTGAAAACCATTTTTCTTAGCACTTTATAAAGGGGGAAGTTTTTGTATTATCGGTGGCACCTTCCTGCCTGAGGGCCCCTGTGATGCTGACTTTTGTCTCCAGTAACAAGAGCATCAAGAAGCCTTGATGAGAAAGCACAGGGGAGGGGAGGAGCATATTCAGCAGGGAGAGAATTTCTTGCTGATGTTGGCATTCCTGTCAATTCCCTTGGATGGAAAGGGGGATGCTGGCTATGTTGGTTATGTTTAAGAAGAAAAATCAGTCCTAACTGATTAGAAATGTACACTGAGATAACAAGTAAAATAATATGTCTTGGGCTTGCTTTAAAATATTACACCCCAAACAAGCAAGGCCAAAGTGAGGTGTGAGAGGAAGGACAGAAAACAGGTGAGATTAGAGGCCGTGTGTTGAAACTGTGGAACGGGGTGATGATGGGTACCCAGGGCTTCAGTGTGCTACTCCCTTTAATGTGCTGTGTGTTTGAATTTTTCCATAATTAGGTTCTGTAAGAAAGGAGACTAGATAGCTCCAGAATCTCTGAGTTGTCTGCAAAGACAGGGTAAGAGGTAAGACAGTCAGAAATGGCAGGCCAAACTGTCTAGAGACCAAGACTATCACTGCTACCTCACACTCGCACAGCTGCCCCAGCCAGAGTGAACCGTGGGTCCCACTGGAGGATCTGCTACCACTGCTATGTCCAGAAGCCAGAAGTTCCGGGCCCCCGCCATCCTCTACTATGCACCTCCTGCTGTTCATGGTGCAGTCTCTCTTCTTTAAATGAGTAAGGTAGGAGCACCACACCTTAGCTCTGCACCATGGGCAGGGACGATAAAGACAGGTGGGAGGTGGACTGTGCCTCCTCCAGTGAGAGAAAGGGATTCAGTCCACACTTAACAGAAGGTTCAATTCCCATTGCCGGGAGAAAACGCTTCTTGCAATACTTTGAAGTGTGCTGATGTTTCTCTTAGGTTTCCACCATGGCATATGACTGTATCCCTCTTGAGCAGTTCTTTGCAGATTATAGCTGTTTTCACATACAGTCACATCTTAGTGTTTGAGGCTTACAAGGCCTTCTTGTGCATGGCTCCAAGAACTTCATGAGTCAGAATCATCTCCAAATCGCAGATGGCAAAATGATGGGAAAGAGAGGTAAAAGTGATTCGCTCAAGTCCCCAGAGCTTTTAAGCTGTGGCCTCAAGATTCAAAGTAGAGACTCTTACCCCAGGCTGTGTCATTTCCAACTCTTAGTAATGATTTTCAGCCCGGTACAGCTTTTAGTTTTGTCTCAAGCCTATCAAGAAACCCAACTTCCTAGACGTTTGCCCTCCTATGCTAACTTTTCTGGACAGTTTCTCTCAACCCTTTGATAATTGCCCTAGACAGATGCAAGGGCACCAAAAATCTGTAACCAGTTAGTTTATAGTTTCAAGAAGAGTTATAATTGTATCCCAGGAATCTAAGGTAACACGGGTTACAAAGTTCAAGTTCATTGTGGATGAGGTGAGTGGCGGCTCCAAAGAAGAGTGGTGAGCTAATTGTCAAAGAATTCAAAATATGAAATAGAGTGATAAAGCAAAGGTTGAGAAGTTTGCTCATAAACACTGTTATTTTTTCTTATTCTTTGAGAAAAAAAGTGTTACTGTTATTGTGTGCATGCATGTGTGTGAGTACATGTATGCCACAATTATGTGTAGAGAGGTCAGAGGATAACTTTTAGTAGTTGGTTCTTTCCTTCTACTTTGGAAATCTAGGGATCAAACTCAAATCGTCAAATCACCATGCTTGCACAGGAAGTACTTTTACCCCCCTCACCATCTCCCCAGCTTCTCATTGTACTGTTTTATTTATTTTTAATTTTTTTTAAAGCTATAATCCAAGATGATGGCCTGGGTCTCCTTGCAGTATCTCCAAGAAGTGTTTATACAAAGGCACCTGGAAAGGGTGCAGATCTGCAAAGTGTCAGGGAGGAGTAGCTGCCCTGGATGCAAATAACTGGCCTCAGCACATTCCAAGGGCAAAAGTGGGAAAAGCATGATGCGATGTCAAAAGAGGGCCCGGGTCCAGTAAGCTCTCCCCTGCTGCTTAATACAGGAAACATCCTCCAAACATCTCCACTAATCCCCCACCAATACAATGAGAAATGAGTGCCTCTGGCAGCCAAGCAGTTATTAAGCCAGGACCAAACATATTCCCGCCCATAGCAACGGAGCCAAAGATAACAGCAGGGAATAGCCAAGCTGCAGAGAAATGGCAGATATGGAACATTCAATCCTGGGACTCCCCCTACCCCTACCCCACCTCAAACTCTAGTCCCCACCATGCAACTGCAGTGTGAGAAACAGAAAGAAAGGGGCTTGTTCAGCAGTGCCTCATGAACCTCAGGATACAGGGTAGAGCCAGATCAGGCTTAACAACTCTAGTGAATGAGAAGTTGTGGAAGTGACAGTTAAGACTGAGGCTGGCCAGCATCCTGAGCCCCACTGACCCCGTGCTGGCCGGTTGATGAAGCATACACGGGAGGCAATGGAGATCCCTGAATACCATGCTTGTTAGACTTCACATGTACAGAAGTGGACTTGTTTTCTAACACGCATTTCTCCAACACGTCCTTTCTCTTAACCAAGTGCCCACCCACCCAGTGTTTGCCAAAGGTTTCTTTACACTGGAAGGTAACACATCCTAGGCAGATAAGTTCTCACCAGCACCTTGTAACTATTGATGTCTCCATTTAAGGGGCACCAGTCACCAGTCAATGAAGATGGTAGATTCTGACTTTGGGCTTCCGTATCAACTAATGAGCTAAAGCAAGAGGCTGTGCCTTAGGGAGGAGAGTAACTTGATTGTTTCCTCTCTAACTTTCTGTTAGTTGTTTTGCCCTTTGAGTTATATATTCTTTTCAACAAATGAGTCAGGGAATGTGGCCACTAAAAAGACTTTAGAGACAATCTGGCAGGTTATTTTATAGACAAGAAAATGAAGCTGAAAGCATCTGAAAATGGCCTCACCCTGTGCTCCTGCCTTTTGGTCAGTGAACCCTTCCTACATTGTATCATCCTACCTAGGGTCCAACTTGAGCTGGGGAATCTATAAGCCAGACTGCTTTTATTTTAGGAAGAAAAAAACATTGTACTCCCTATTTTTGGCAAATAGCCCTGCTTTGATAGCTTCATTTGTTCATAGCAAAGTTGAAAATTGTTCAGGCTCCTTCAGTTCACCCATGCAAGATTAATTTTTTTATTAGTTTCAGTTAATAAAAATTAAGCCACTGTAATTCTAGAGGAAAGTGGCCAACTGGCCACATGATACCAAACCCACCCACCTCTGTTCCCATGTGAGCTTGTTTCCATCCCATCACCCTTCTCTTCATTCTCCTCAGAAAGGAATTATCCACACGATGGCAAAGCCACAAAGTAATATCAGCTGCCAACGAGCTGATATATCTCTCAAGACTGCCCTAAATCAACCAGACTGTACTCCCTACCCTTAAATGAAGACAGAGCTCACTGACTTTGGCAAAATGCAAAGTCACAACACATTTTTTTTGGACACTTTCTTTCTCCAACAGGCTATGTGGTCTGATGGCTTTCAAACATTAGCAAAAGAGGAAATCTCTTTGGCACTCAGTTTCTTTATCTGTAAGACAGGAGTCAAATAGCACCTGAAAGACACTAAAAGCTATTTGAACCTGGACTGAGCAGGCTGTATTTATATATTTAGGAATACACACATACACACACACACACACACACACACACACACACACACACACACACGGCCATGAATTTGAACGAGAGTAGGGGTCAGTACTTGCTTGGCAGGAAAGGGAGGATGAGAACAGGGTGACATTATATTATAATCTCAGAAAATTATAATCATAAAAAAGCTCCCTCAAAATGGAGATATGTAACTTCTGCTTTCTGGAATTTTCTTTAAGAACATTGGTTTGGGCTGGCAAGATGGCCCAGAAGGTAACGATGCCTGCCTCCATGCCTGAAGACCTGAGTTCAATCTTTATGACTCACAAGGTGCCAGAACAGACCTGAGTCCTGAAAGTTGTCATTTGACCTCTATACATTTGTTGTGGCATGTGCCCCCCCACACCCCTATACAAAAATCAATAAATAAACACATAGAAGAAAAATAGAAGAATTCTGGCTTCTTTCCAGATTCCAAATTGTCTGTAACAATTTTACAAACGTTTATTTTAATCACCTGGTTTTCCCTAAATTCAGATGTGCAGCTGGGACTGTTTCTCTCTCATACCCAAGAGCTGGGAATTCTCGTGTTTCTCCACGAATCCCGATCAATGTGTAGAAGAACTTTTGGCCCTTAACACCAGGTTTAGTCATGGTCTCCATCAATCTCTCAAAAGGAAAATGAGGGTACACTGATAATGGAACTAAACAAGTTCTAGTTTCTTAAGTAACATTCATTAACTGCGGCTTGCCCTCGCTTAGACAGTACCAGGCTTTTTAACTTTTATCCTTGACAAAATCTGTAAAATGACAGTCAAAGGCTTCCACCCACTGGAAGTCTGGTTTGGCCCAGGTGCCTGAATCAGTTAAGAATGACATCCCGCAGGGCAGGCACCTTCTCCTCTGTCCTTTCTCCTGCCTAGACCTGGCCTGCCACGCCTACACTCTCCTAGTCCTACACTCTCCTAGTCTTCCCCCGAGTGGGACACCCTCTGACTATAGCTGGGCTTCCGGAAGAGCATCTCTCTTTACCTCCTTTCTTCAGTGTTTCACGGTTCCGGGTTCTATCTTTCCGTTCCTGTTGTCTCTGCTTCATTTCTGCGCAGATTTTGTTTGACTGTAGCATGTACACCAGACAGACTGTAACGCTGTCTCTAACCTTCCTCACGGCTCCTCCCTTCACCCATCATCCTAACATGGCTGCTGGGGCTGGCCTCTGTGACAGCCACATCTTTCTAAGGTCCATCTGCCTTACATTACTTCTTTTGAAACCGTGAGTTTCTTTTAGATCCACCCTTAAGGGTCTTGTTTCCTGTGACCTAATTTGTTAGAGCGAACTTGTTGCGAGCTGGTTTGCTGAGCAGAAATGATTGACAACTTTTTTGTTCAATCATTGTTCAAGTCGTTGCTGGAGTTTTTCAGTTCAACTCTTTTCCTCAAATTCCCTTTGTTGACTCAATTCTCTGGAGTCTGTAAGGATCATCCCTATTCTGACATCAGTTTAGCAGCCAAACACACTATGTATATGCTGTTTTCTGCATACAGATGAAAATACATATCATTTCCAACTAAAGAACAATGTTCTCTGTGGCATGGTGAAGCACTTGGTTAAAAATGAGCGGCGTTATTTACTCCTCCTGGGGTTTGTGAGGTAATGGATAGGAACTATCTAGTCTCAGGCAATCCCATCCAAACATTTGCTTCTGATTGTAACACTCTTGATGAGATGGCATTAATCAAGGCCCCCAACACTGCTCAGATCATAGCATATAGAAAGTTCCAACTATATTATGTCCATAGAGATAGATACCCCATGTATTAACCCTCAGGGTCCTGCCTGCTCCAGACCCCACATAGTCACCCTGATATCTGAGACATTTACATTCTAAGCTGTCCTTCCTTCACAGGCCTCTCTCAGGCCCAGAGTTGGGAAACCACTGCCTAAGGTTCTCGACAAAATACTTAATTTATACTGCCCTTCCCATTTTCTCTAGCCAATCTCATTTCCCAAGCTGGAAGACGACTTTGCAGTATCCCTTGCTTTCCAGATGTGCTTGCCTCGAGCACATCCTTCTTTTCCATCTAACTCTAACAAAATGCCATTGGCTCTCCATTTCAAAGGCTTTCCTCATTGCAACCTTGTAGAAAAACCTGACGCGTTCTTCTGCTGGTTCCTCATGTGTAGAGGACAACTTAATGCCAGCTCTCTTGTCTCCAGAGCTCCACCACATCTCGTACAGCTTATCTCACTTAGGCCAAGCCCTGCCCCCACTCGTATGTGCATGACCCTCAAAACAAGGGGAAACATATTTGTGTTGCTTTGCCATCGGCAGAAATGTAAAACACTCACCAGTTTTCTGTCATGGGCAGCATGGTGCCTCCTGGATCTGGGAATGTAGGACAGACTTATCCCAAATCACCCAGATCTCTGAGAGGCACTGGGATATATATTTTCCTTCATCAGAACCCCTGTCCTGACTTGCAACCCATCTCACATGTGTTGGAATGTAGAGACGAGGACAAAGTGGGTCTTTATGGAGGCTGGTCACTCACAAGACTCAATAAAGGTTTCTTGTGGTTTGGTTTTGTTTTATTTTGTTGGCTTCAATCCTTGAAGGATTAAAACCAAACTTTTAATTTTCTTAGCTGTTGGCATTATTTATCGAGAGACCACAATTAATATTTACCAAAGCCTATGATTGAAGTATTGTCTTGTTGCCTTTCACATCACTGTCCAAGACTACTTGGGATCCTGTGCATCTCTCTGTGATGTTTTGGGAGTACCAATGGCTATCTCCTATGCCAAACCTTTCCCAGAGTCTAGGAAAGCCTTCTTAGTGTGTGTGCCCTGGAGAATGCGGCCTGTCTTATAACACACCATTAGGCTCCCTGGAGATTCTCAGATGATTACATTTCAAATGAGAGAAGTCTAATGCCTTCCAGGAAAACGTAACTGTTTTCCTTAGACACACTCAGCAGATTCTAGGCCCTCTGCTGAATGATCTGCATGAAGGTTGGGGCGGTGTGCTTCCTCTAAGGGCAGCCTGCCACATTCTTTGCCTATGAGCAGAGCTTTCTAGGTAGCCGAGAGAGGTGGTGCGAAGCCTTCAGCCTCTGATGCCAAGTTTTCTCCTTTAGATGCTTCTCTCACAGCTGCTAGGGGCATGTGGAATGGGCACCTACTGCCACCAAGGTAGAACTGGTTCTGATGCCCAGAACATGAGGGAATGACACTTTCATGAGCTCCCTGGAGCCACACACATGAGAACATTCTGACAATGTTACAGAGTTGGCTGCCCAATGTGTAAAGAAGTGTGAAGAATATAGAGCAGAAAATAAAAATAACACCATCCCTCAAATGCACCCACCCCTATTACCATAAGTAGGGGCAGATCCTTTTGCTAAGCTCTGTACTGAATGATGTCATAGTGGAATGCTCTACCAGAGGCTATTAAAAGCATTTAGGATGTCATAGGCATGGAGGGAAGGACACAGTATGTAATCTTACGAGACAGGCTTCTTTCATTCACTGTAATTGAGATTCATTTAAGTTGTTGAGTGTATTAGTGTGTGTTCCTTATTTATGAGTAATATTCAGATGCATGGTATGGATGTGTCAGGTTTTTTTTTCCCATTCACACATTGAAGGGCATTAGGGATAACTGCAGCTTTTGACAACTCTAAATAGAGCTGCTCTGAACATGATGCACGGAGTTTATGTGATGCAGGTCCTCGTTTCTTAGAATGGCTTTCAGTCTCAGCACAGTGGTGAGTGATTCTTGACACAGAAAAGGGGTCTCCTGTGCACTGGGGGATGTTTGGTGGCATCACTGGCCTCTTCCCCTAGATGCTAGTTAGAGTCCCTTCCCGCTGTGTGATGGAGACAGAGTGTGACCAGGGATAGTCTTGTGAGGAACAATCACTTCCAACTGAGATTCACTGCTCTGTGGAAAACACCCAAGGATGGAATTACTGACTAAAGAAAGGTATATGTTTAATTTCACAAGAAATGATCAAACTATCAGAGTGTCTATCATTTTTCATTTCTATCAGTAACAAGACTTCCAGTCTCTCCACATCTTCTCCATGAGTTGACTCTGCTCCATAGAGATTTCCTCTGGGCCTTCAGCATGGGAGAAGAGGAGGAGGTTTGTTCATTCTTTAGCTAGCCACATTGGTTAACACACTAAAGATAACTTTGGTGTGTTAGGTAGGGTGTCTACTGCTGTGTTGAAACACCATGACCAAAAGCAACTTGGGTAGGAAAGGGTTATGGTGTTTATAGCTCTTAGGTCACACTCCATCACTGAGGGAAGCCAGGGCAGGAGCTCAAGGTAGGACTCTGGAGGTAGGGGCTGAAGTAAAGACCAGGGAGATAAGCAGCTGACTGGTTTGCTCCTCATTCAGTTTTCTTTTATATCCCAGGACCATATTTCTAAGGGTGGTATAACCTACAATGAGTGGGGCCCTTCTACATCAATCGGTAATTAAGACAATAGCCTTCTTATTTACGAATAGGCCAATCTTACAGATAGGTTTTCTCAATGAAGATGTCCTCTTCTCAGAGTGTCTAGGTTTATATCAAGTTGACAAAAACATCCAACACACCCAGAATACACTCAAATGTGCTGATGTCACATTGAGGAATGAAAACAAAGCACTTCTTCTTGGATTAAATTGATCAAGAGTAAACTCAAATTTGAATTCTCCACCTCTCCTCCTGTATCTTCTGTCTGTCTGTTGTATCTGCCTGTTGGAGGCTGACTTTCCCTAACAAAGTTTTTTTTTTTTTTCTGTATTTATTGCACAGCACAGAAAACATGGCATGGGAAAGGGATGAGGGATTTTTTTTCTAGAAATCCAAATAACTGCAAACAGACATTATCAGGCTATATGAATAGGCTGCTAACTTACAAGATTGACCATGAAGCTGCAGTAATCAAGACTGAAATACTGGCAAAAAAGATGGAAATTTAGATTAATAGGATAGGTGTGAGAGTCTTAAACCCAGACCCACTCATACATTGCAAATGGCCAAAGTAATTTGCAATGAAATGTTGGTATTCACAACAAATGGTTCTAGGGAAAAAATGTTCATCTCTGATAGGCTGCATGGGATAGACATGGATTGAGGAAGGACTGAACACAGGCATGCTAAAAATCTCAGGCACCAGGAAGTTCATGTGGTAAAGGGGTTCTATGGTTTGTGGCTTTTTCTCTTTGATGAAAAGTAGGATAAACTTGGAGAGTAGTAGCCCCCAAGGATGTCAGCACATGTCTCAAACTCCATAGTCACTTCTCTATTGTGTGGTTTTCTGAGGGCAATAGGTAGAATACCTGGAGACTGACAGCCCAGAATCAGATGTCAGCGGGCCTCTGACATCTGAAGCTTCATCTCTGTTACGAGGTTTTCAGCTTGCAGGACTGAAGGCTCTGAGGCTTGAATCCATCTCCAGCCTCTTCCTCCTGTAGGGTACTGAATGCGGCAACTGAGTTCAGTGTTCAGCCACCTCTTCTCCACAGTTAGAGATTGGCCACTCCAAGATGAAGAGTATGTAGAATAAGAGAGAACCTGCCTGGCCCACCGTCTGCAGAACTAAAGGTGGTAAGAAGTGGGTTTAGATGCACAGCATGGAATCCCCTAACGTCATTGTAGCACAAGAGAGCTACCAACTCTTGATGACTGCAGGAACAGCATCAGTTTGCATGGGAATAAACATGAGTTCATACAACCGATCACGCTTTCTGCCTGATTGATTCTGATATTAGAGACTCAGAAAGAAACACATCCTTTCTATTATTTTTTGTTTATTTTCTCTTGTCTCTGGGCTAGTCCCTTTCTTCTTCTTACTGTATATCTTAGTTTCTCTTCTGCTGCTGTATTATAATGTCATGGTAAAGGGACCTTAATGGTCAAAGGGTTTGTTCTAGGTCAGAGATAAAGGACACAGTTCATCCTGTCAGGGAAGGTAAGGCAGCAGGAACTCAAAACAGCTGGCCGCGTTGCATCTTCGATTAGGAGACAAAGCAATGACTATCCACTGCCACTCAGTTCCCTTTCTCCATTTGTATAATCCAGGATCCAAGTCAGGGAATGGTACTGTCTACCATTGGTGGGTCTCCCCACCGTGATCAACAGAATCAGATAACCCGCCATAGGCAGGCTCAAAGGCCAAGCTGTAGGTCATTCTACATTCTGCCATGGTGATAATTGACACAACTCTGACCGAATAGTCTTACTATTATTTTAATTAAATTTCAAAGTCATCGAATCAGGTTTTATTCATCTCTGTGGTTACATAATTTTGTTTACACCTTTTTCTTTATCGCATAGGAAGTTTTTTTCTTTTTACTACTTTCTCTCCTAGCATTTTTTTTGTTTTGTTTTCTGATTTTTCCCTTTCCTCTTCCTTTATTTCAATGAGTCATTTTTCTTTTTATTAGGTGTGCATATGTGTGTGCATGCGCACATGTGTACACATTCATGCAGAGGTCAGAAGATGAAATCAAGTGTCTCACTTATTCATTGTCTATCTTGTATTTTGAGTCTGTCACTGAACCAGACACTAACTAATTTGCTAGGTCTGGTTGGCTAACTAACCCCAGGGATCCCCCTGCTCTATGTTGGAGTTGCAGATGTGCACAATCACATCTGGCATTTTTTCCTTTCTGTGAGTGTTGGGGATTCAAACTCAGTCCTTCATACTTGCACGGCAGACACTTTAATGACAGAGCATCGCCCTGATCTACTTTAGCTTAAGAGTCCCTATATCTACTTTTACCTTATGTAATTATAAACTTTATGCTTCAGTCTTTATTTTTCCTATTTTCTTTTCAGTGGTAATTAGTGGCACATTAGTTGGCATTTAAAGTGCATTTCTCTATCTGGTCTGGTTTGGTATTGTGGCTGTTGTGGTTGTGGTTGCTTTCCTCTCCCCTGAGTGATACTGAATTCTCTGTGAGGCTTTCTCACAGAGAAGACTCTGCATAAAATGGAAAGGGATATCCATCCTAACAGGTGTACACATCACAACACAGAAACATAAAAAATATAAAAAGGAGAGGCAATTACCAGCTCCAAAGACACTAACTGAGAAGAATGATAATGTGAAAATGTTCAGTTATGTCTCGGTCCTCTGGCTCTTACAATATTTCTACACTCCCCCCCTTGATGAGATGTTCCTTGTCCCTTAACTGTGGGGATATAATTTCTTGAGACAGGGTTTTATTGTGTAGCCATGGCAGTTCCGGAACTCACTCTAGTAGACCAGACTGGCCTCAGACTCACAGAGATTCTCCTGTTTCTGCTTCCCGAGTGCTGGGATTAAAGACATGTACCACTACTATCTGGAGACAATGTTTTAAAAGGTAAATTGTATTTAAAAGCAAATACAGCAAAGGATTTGAATTGGCAACAATGTTCCCTTACTCTTTATATTCAGAATTATTTGTACTAAATACAAATTTCAAAGGGTCAATTTAAAAAGTTATCAGTGACTTCCAAGGGCTACATATGAATAAAGTAGTGTGATCAATTCAGGACCATGAGATGAACATCAACAATATGCTTGAGAATGTTAGCAGCATGGATTCAGCAAGAGAATAGAAATTTTGGAAAAATGGAAACTTTAGAAAAGTTTAATTAACCAAATAAAAGGCACAACAGAAAACATCACCAGTAGCCTAGAGTGAGCAGGTTAAATAAAGAACATTAGGGATGCAAGGCATGGTTGAGGAAATACTACATTCAGATACTTTTTTACTGAATAAAGAAAGAACATGGACCACGTACAGCTTCCAAGAATTTTTAGATGACTGAGACACAACCTAATAATCCATGGGTAGAAGAAGAAGTTGAAAATCTATTTGATGAAATTATAGCTGGAAATTTCTCAAATATTGAAAATGAAATGGATATATAAGCACAGGCAATACCGAGGCCCTCAAATCTACATAGCCAGAGAATACCTCTCTGTGATGTATCATAGACATAATACAAAAATACAATATCAAAGTGCTACTGTTAAGAGCTGTAAGAAAAATGCATCACTACACAAGCAAACACATCAGATCTCAACAAAGACCCTAAGACCATGGAAGCACTGAATGATATATTCCAAAAGTAAATTACTGCCAACCAAGCTTGCTATACCCAGCGAAGTTATCTATCTAAGTTGGTGGATAAAAATGCATTGGGAAAAAAGAAATTCTCTGATTTCAAGTCTCTAGCTAGAGATCTGGGTTTGATTCCAAATGACTTCTCATATAGAACTTAGTATAAGAGGAGGTCAAAGGAGGGACAGGGACATAAAGGAGGGGCAAGAAGCAGAGCCTCACATCTCATATTCATGAGCAACCTCTCATCTTGCACATCCATAGATTTGTCAAGGGTTATCACTCATCAGTCAGATAAGATGGGACTCATTAAAACTTGACTAAGATAGAATATGAAAGAATTGAGAGAAAAGGAGGAAAAGTGAGAAGGAAATGAACCCATTTCTACTTTCATGGATTGTAAACAAAAATGACATAGCTCTAGGTAGGCTGAGGCAGAGTGAGCAGACAGAGTCAAATCAAGGCCGGGATGGCTTGAGTATGCTAAGAAACACTTTCAATACAGAAATGTCCTTATAATTTAGTAGTCAAAAGATGCTGTGTTTGGGATACTTCTATTTTACCCCTGTATGACCAACTTCCCTCCGAGTCTGTGGAATTACCCATTGTGGTAAAAGCTGGTAGTCTGAGTGGAAAACATGGTACAACCACAGATCATTTGGTGTTTCCAGGGAAATTCCAAGGGACATGGACTGGTTTCTCCTTACATTGTTCTGTTCCACCCATCACCTCTAGTATGAGGAGCCGTTCCTGACTCAGATGTAATTAAAGCAAAGTTTTCCAACTGTCTTTTACACATGGAAACTGAGAAAGACTAATTGCTGAATAAGAGGCCTATAAGATGAGACTCAGCATTTCTTAGCAGTCTCATGACCAAAGTGTCCGGTGTCTTCACAAAAGGGTCTCACCATCAAGTTCCAATGGGCAACTTTTATGTGAATATATATTTAGGAAGCTTATGAAGCAGTAGGTTTTCATATGCACTCACAATTTGTAGTAGTGAAAAAAATGCTATGATTGGGCTATTTCTACTTTACCTCTCTATGACCAACTTTCCTCCAGGTCTCTGGAATTTGTGCCTAAGCACTGGTAGTCTGAGTGGTAAATATGTTACAACCACAGAGTTCAAAGGTTTTTCCAAGGTATCAGTCAGTATTTCCATGGAAATTCCGAGGAACATAACTAGTTTCCTAAAAATAACTTTTAGACACTTGAGATGTTTGAAAAAGCCATATGGAAACCTATTATTCTATACGCTTCATAGAACATACATAAAAGTTTAATTAGAGCTACCGTACAGGGATAATTCATAGGTTTCGATCTTAACTGTCCAGATATGGAACACCTAACTTTGGGCCAGAGGTGTCCCAGAGAGCCCCCCAACAATGCATGCTGTCACCACTGTTCTTGGTTACCCCTCAGAACTTAATGGGAAGACCCTATCTGTGAAGACACTAGACATATACTGCCAGGAAGCTTCCTCCCTTCTGGCTAGCTTTCATACCACAGCAAGGTACTGTGTGGCTGCCTAGGAAGAAAAGGCGGCGACAGTGTTACCTCGCTGTGAACCGTGCCAGCCACTATAACAACTTGTTTCACAACGTAAGTTCATTTATGCAATAATGGCATGAATCTTATGGGATTAATCAATGCTTTCTCATTGAATTTAAGGCCATAGGACAGAACTCATCCCTGACTGTGTAAGCTTGGCCAAGAACCCATGGCTGGGGAACTCAGAAGCCCCAGGGGTAAACCTACTACTATTATGTTGCTAAATAGACACAGTATCGAACTGCCTCTGTTTATATACCTATACCTTAGTGCAGCTCTCAGACCTCATTTGTAAAAGCTGCTTTTTGCTGTGGTCAGCAGTTAACACAGAAACTCACAACTAGTAAAACTGCAGAGTAAGCGCCCGTGGAATGCTCAGCTGTAAATGGGACGTCCATATCACACCCTTCCCCAAGGCTCAGGAAATGTGGAAATGGGCAGAAAGATTATAAGATCTAGATATTGGAGAGGTTCAGGACAAAGCAGTGTACTCCAGACAGGACAGGGCTGTTGCACTCAGGAACTCATAGCAACTGAGGCTGCCTGCACAAGGTCCGAATGAGATCAAGCCAATCAACATTCAAGCATGGAGTTCGGGAGGGGCTCATGAGCTCCCAACCCCAACTGAGAAGCTGTTGACAGCTGATGGTTTTGGAGAAAGGGATAGTAAATTTTCTTTACTGGTGCGGTCCTTGGAAGGTGGTCCAAGCCACAGGGGATGGCCCCATGCCTGTGTGTATAGCACCAGGCACTAGAGAGATGGATCAATGGTTTAGAGCACTTCCTACTCTTCCAGAAGACCAGAATTCAGTTCTCAGCCCCCACATCAGGTGACTCACAAATGCCTGAAACTCCAGTTCCGAAGGATCAAATGTCCTCTTCTATTCTATTCTATGGATAGCTGCATTCATGTACACACACACACACTATACGTAGTCTATAAAAGTAATTACATAAATATATAGATAATTAAAAATATATTGAATTGTTTATAAAAAGGAAATGAAGTTAGAGGGGAGGGATGGAAAGTGAATCCTAGAGGAGTTCGGGAAGAATAGATGACAAATATAATCGAAATACATCATAAAAAACAAGCTTCAGTTTTGCAAATGTACAAACTTCACACCAAAATTAACCAGACCCAAAGTCCATACAACTTAATGAATTTACATATCATTAGAACTGGCATTTGAAACAGAAGCCAAGGAACTTCAGATTCAGTTTTACACTTTCAGTCCTGAATATATTTTATGTACTTAGCAGCCACTAGAACAACAGCAAAACCCATGATAGAATTAGAACTAGAAAAAGTATTATCTTTATGTCCTCTTTCTTAACTTGTGTCCATTGCTTACATTCAGTCCTTCCTCATACCCTTATATGTAGTGTTCTTGGTCTCTTTTCTTCATGTTATACTGTACCCACATGTGCTTGTATATGTATACACATGTGAAAGATTCTGCATATGAAAGAACTTTTGGTTTTTCTGAGAGTGTGTAGCCTTGCTTAATATTATATATTCTAGGTCAATCCATTTTCCTGCAAATTTCTAACAGTTTTTTTAGGGTTCAGTAGCATTCCATTTTATATACATATATATGTATATATGTAATGGGAATTATCAAAAAATTCATTAGAATATTGAATTTTAAAATAATTTTCACTTTTACATAGATAAACATGAATGAATTCTTTTTATGGAAAAGACCAAAATATGCACTATGTCATCGAGTTAAGATAGAAAGTTATGACTTGGATGTTTTTGTTCTCCCAAAATTCATAATTAACTCTTAACCTCCAATGAGATGGGTCCTTTGGGAAACTTTAGACCATGAAGCAGAGCCCATCATGGTGCAATTAATTAGTGCCATCATAAGAAGAAGAGCCACCCGGCAGCTCGCTTATTATCTCCATCAGGTGAGCTTGTGGTGAGAAGATTCTCTCCATCAGGCGAACTCACATGAGAAGATTCTCTCCATCGGGCGAGCTCACAGGAGAAGATTCTTTCCACTGGACGAGCTCACATGAGAAGATTCTCTCCATCGGGCGAGCTCACATGAGAAGACAGCCATCTGTAGCTATAAGCAAGTCCTCATCAAGAGCTACATTGCTATCAGAACAGTGGAAATAATTGTCTAAGCCGCCCACTCTGTGGCACTGTATAATGGCAGTGTGAGCAGACAAAGCACAGGACTACTGCACATAGTTCTGGGAAGACTATAGGGTCACCCTCGAATGTGACATTCCAGTGAAGCTGCAAGGGAGATGAATTCAAGACTAACACAACACGACCTCAGGGGACATTTTTTGCCGCCTGGCCTTTGTTTTGCTCAGCTGAAACTGGGTTATGGAGACTCACCATCCTTTCGTTGTTGGTTGTGATTTTATGAACTCTGTGGCTACTCAGCTTGCAAAGATGACAAAGATTGAAATTATCATTTCCTGTTTCTGGAGACTTCTTACTGGTTTGTAAGTTTTATGATCTGACTTCAAGAATGGATTTTCCTAAATTTGGGGCTAACTAGAAGAGGTTCTCAAGGCTTTGAAACTCAAGGCAGTGAGTGGGAAACAGGCTAAGTGCTGGAGGGAAATCTTTGGTGCACAGGGCTAGTTTCTGGTGGGTGAAGAGCTCACATACTAGGGCTAGTTCGGTGATGCTGGTCATCTCTCCTGGTGCCAGAAACACGTCTTTAGATCTCAGCGGTCTTTGCAGATACATGGGCAGGAGCAATTAAGCAATGTAAGCTCGTGTGTGTGTGTGTGTGTGTGTGTGTGTGTGTGTGTGTGTGTGTGTGTGATCATTCACATATGCGTTTGACCAGCTGGCAGGCAGGGCAGAGCAATGGACACCGAGGGTCTGGCTGTCTGGGTGGGTACAGGAAGGAGCGGGTGATTCGTTGAAATTCACAGTCCCATTGGCAAGTGTAACAGATCCATTAGGCTGACCTCATCCACTCTGATGTTATTTTTCTCAGCAAGCAATAACCTCAGCTTTCCTTGGCTGGTGGTTTCCGAAGCTGGGGATGAATTTCCTCACTTGGAGTGAAGGTGTCCAACTGAAAGCAGGAAGAAAAGACTTTCGCCCATAAAGGCATTTTGTCATCAGGGAGGGGCCAAGATTTGGAAGAGCCACATGGATAAAAAAGTCCCTTTGGACAGCAACATGAGCCAGAAGAGCCATGAGTCAGGCAATCAGGCATTCCTATAACCAGCCGTTATTGAGCATCTGCTGTGCACCAGCCCTGCGCTGGATGTCTCACATACTGAAGAAGAACAGCCATTTTGTTTATTTTCAAAGAATTCTTGTATCATCCAGAGAGATGAATACATAAACCAAGAGGCTTAGTCACATGACATCTCAACTATTCAGCTGCCCCGGCTTATAAAAAACAACTGTTTCTTACGGTTCAACCAGGCAGTATCATGTCTTAAGCTTAGCATGAAGCTTAAATGTTAGATAATTGTGGGACAGGCTTCACAGAGGAGGCAACTTTTAACTCTGGCCAAAAATAAACAGGTTTTGTTTTTTTAAATATATATATGTTTTAAAAGTTGAGATGGAAATGAATGAAACTGCATTTGTTTCATAAATATTTGCCGAGCATGTAGAACTCTCAGAGTGGTGTAATATGCTTAAGATGCAGTGTTCAGCTTGTAGGATTGATGGCTTCTGTCTTGGCAGTTTCATGCCAAAGAAGAGAGGAAAAGCCTTAAAGATAAATGCTGAGTTATTAGTCCCCTAATTGAAATTCTAAGGCATTCTCCGTAGAATAACATCTAGAGCATGTTACTGGAGGCCGGACTCGGTCTATGAGGCCAAGTCAAGCTCCAGTTGAATCTTCTAGGACAAAAGAGAACTGACCAGTTGCAGATAACATTCAAATCAGATAAACAGAACCTGTGGCAGGCCTCAGGAGCAACATTTTGCCTATCTCAAATTTTGAGTTCAAAGAATGTGTTCTCTCTGATAAGATACATTTCCAAGCCATCTGACATCACTCTCCTGCAAAGAGCTGGCTTCTAAGATTTGGCCAAATCTCTAGTGGATGGCTGAAGATATGTAAATGGAGTCTTTGTCTTGGTTTCTTTTCTGTGGCTGCGATAAAATAACAACCCTGACACTAATCATGAAAAGGAAGTTGAGGCACCAGGAGCCTGAATCAGTGGTCATATTACGTCCACACTTAGGAAACAGAGCCTTCAAGGCAGACTTGGCTTACTTTCTCCCATTTGACACAGTTCAGAAATAGTCCTGCCCACAGACAACATGGGTGTTCTCACGTCAGTTGGGATGATTTCCAGGTGGCTTGTGGGAATTTGAAAAAAAAAAAGAAAGAAAAAAATAAAGTAGATGAATATTTGACAGCACTCAATTTTCTTCTTTTATTAAAAACTATTATTTTATTTTTATGTGCATGGGTATTTTGCCTATATGTATGTCTATGTATCTCTGTGTGCTGGTGCCCACAAGGCCAAAAGAGGCTATATCCTCTGTAACTGGAGCTATGGTTATGAACCACATGTGGGTGCCAGGAGTTGAACCTGGGCCTTCTGGAAGAGTAGTCAGTGCTCTTACCTTATGAGCCATCTCTTTCAACCTCATTTTCTTCTTGATTTTTGGTTTCTATTCCATTTTGATTTATATAACCTCAAGTCTAAAGTGGTTCGTTGGCTCTGAATTTTCCCCCCTCCCCTCCTGTGTAACAACCCTAACTGTCCTGAACTAGCTCTGTAGACCAGGCTGGCCTCGAACTCACAGAGATCTGCCTGCCTCTGTCTTCCATGTCCTGGTATTAAAGGCATGCACCACCACTGCCCGGCTGCTCTAAAGTTTTTTATTGATCATTCTTTCATATATCTCTATAGCAAAATATGCCATTTGAAATTTGCTTTAGAAGTTTTCTGATGCTATGAGACTAATTTTCCAGAACTTTAGGTCATTGTTTCAGTTGATTTTACCAGTACGTATTGATCAAAGCAGCCTAAATCTACTAAATTGAACTGCTAACGGGAATAAACTATTTAATGCGTTCATACTCCGTAACTGTATGGCTTATGCTGATTATACCTGATGAGGATCACTTGTTGGGAGAAGAAAGCGGGATCTGGCAACTTTCCATCTATTTCACTTTTGTAAGTTTTGAGACAGCTTGTTCATATAAGTAGATAGGAATGGAAGAGCTCGGGTGGAGGTACTGCTTTGTTCTTTGGGCTCTGTTTGAGCAGTTTGCCAAAAATAACAGTGATCTATGAGCTGCTGCCGTAGTTTTGAGGATGATGTATGCGCTGGAAGGTGGTGGACGTTCAGAAATAATTTGTTCCCCTGCCATAAAATTTTTTGTCAGTATTGAAGGAACATACTAGAAAGATTTATAAGACTAGTTGGATGATAATTATTCATGTTCATCTCTCAGGCCTTCTGTGTACTCGGATATAGCCTAGAAATGAGGGGGAAAGGAGAAAGACCCATTTCAACACACTTTTGCAAATACAATATTTTGAAGGTTATTATCTGATAATGTATATGTCAAGTTTTTCAATCGAAAAGTTGGCAAACCGCAGACAGGGTTTACCACATAATCAAATGGGAGAGTATCTTCAGGTCGACCACTCATATCAGACAATCCTGTTAGAAACCCAAACCAAAACCACTCCTTGTTATCCGTGATACTTGCTCAGTTATGTTTTCTGCTCACTGCTGCTTTGTACTCAGTAGCCAGAAGACGGAAACAACCTAAATGCCATTCAGCTGGTACATGGATAATGACGTGGTGGCTCCTGCATGCAATGGGATACGATTCAGCTGTAAGGAAAAATTGTCTCACTTTCGAATCTAGATTGTAGGTGAGGCTTCTCAGCAGCTGCTGAACTTGTCACCCAGACTGAACGTTTACCCATTCACCATGGGTATTTTCTAATAACATGTCTCCTGTGTCTTTGCCAGAGGATCTCTTCAAGGTCATGTTCTGGGACTATTCCTGTATGTGATGTTTGAGGGTTTCCTATGGGGAATGGCACCTCAATAGGACTCAGAAGAAGCTAGAGGCAAACACGTTTTGCTTTGTTTTTTAAGGCAGAAGAAAGTGGGTAGGGAAGACTAAGGAGTGTGAATTACAGAACTGGGTACATGCTTAGAAATCACATATCCAGCTTACAGCTGGAGAAATTAACTCTCTTAAAGCTGTCCATATCTGAATTTCCTTGGGGAACATGTGCATGTACTTTTGTTTTAAAAAATATTGACTTGAAGCCAGGCAGTAGTGGTGGTGCATGCCTCTCATCCTAGCATTAGGGAGGCAGAAGCAGGCACATCTCTGTGAGTTTGAGGCCAGCCTGGTCTACAGAGTGAATTCTAGGACAGTCAGAGATACACAAAGAAGCCCATCTCAAAAAACCTAACTAAATAAATAAGAAAAGAAAGAAAGAAAAGAAAAAATGATGTGAAATAACTTTTGCCTGTAAGCTTAGTCAGTGAGCCCAGGATGATTTGCTTTTTGTGTGGACTGTGGAATTCCTTCATCTTGGCAGTTTGAGCCTTCATTTCTCTTCTCAAGAAAGCTCATTCATTTAGCCCAAAGCACAGCTTGTGGGAAAATGTCAGAGCCTATGGCTGCATCCCATTTCCCACACAGCTTCTTTCACCTGAGCTGGAACAGGGGAACTTGACCTCAGGGCCAGTCCTTTGGGGGACGTCAGTAACGGTAATGGAGCTTCAGGCTGTCTCCTTGACAACAAAATAAATGGATCTGTGGTTTGCTACAGCCGAAAGAATTTCAGCCTTTCCACCACTTGTTTTATAGATGTGGAAACTGAAGCCAGGAAGATGGGTGATTGACATTCCCAAATTTCACAGCTTGTAAGCGGCAGCGAGTCAACGCTCACAATTCCCAAAGCAAGGCTACACCTGTGTGCACGAAGCATTATTTTGTATCGCATGCATGTAAAACTGGGTTGGCTGGCCAGGTTTCTCGCTCTTCACCCAGCTGCCCTGGTGTCTTTCAAGTGCGGTCACAGTCTCCACAGTATCTGGAAAAACCAGATGGCCTGATACCATTCAAGTGTTTGCAAGGAACTGCAGTTAGCAGGGACTGGAAGTTTAATTTTACCATGACTTTCCTAAGAATAAAATTGTTCACAAACTTGATCACCCCTATGTAGTCTCGGACTTGTTCCAAAGTGCAAGTGCTTCAAAATCAAAATCTTGAGGAAATTCGTCAGCTGCATCCCTGGGGCCTCTCCCATCGAATCCAGACTAGGCTGCTCGTTCCCCATTTCATACCTGCTGGAAGTTCCAGGGGAGCAGAGCCAGCCATCTATGACCAAGCCCCAATTACAGACCCAAATCAGCTTCAGTTGACTTGAGTGTGAAAACCTTCCCTGACTCAAGGTGAGACCAATAAAAATTCCTGTTGCTTCAGTCCATTCAGGATGCTGTGATAAAATGCCTTAAACCACGTATCCCCAGCTTAAAAACATGAACAGTCGCAACAGGGTGAGGGGGTCGCCTCTAGCCAGACACAAAGTTGCTAATCTTGTGCATGAAAGATCTTCCCGTATCATTTAATCCAGTTCCTAAAGTCACCTACCTCTTTTTCAACCTTTGGTTTTTTTCAAGACAGGGTCTCACTATGTAACACTGGCTAACCTGGAGTTCCCTGTGTATCCCAGGCTAGCCTCAAACTCATAAAGATCCACCTGCCTTTGCCTCCTGAGTGCAAGGGTTAAAAGTGTGCACCACCACCACCTGCCCTAGGTCTCATCTCTTAATATTATCTCTCTGGGGTTTAAATATCACCATGAGTTTCAGAACATACACAAACATCCAAAGCACAACACCTGTGCTGAGTGGGGACTCAGAGATAAGGGAACCACAGCTCACTTAGAGTTCCTCTGTTGGATGCAGTCCTGAGCTGGGTCTACAGAACTCAGCCTCAGAGAACATCTATCTGGAGCTGAGCCTGCATGAGGTGTGCAGATGCATCAACCCACAGAGCTTGAGAAAAGCAAAGCAATAAGAACTGGGAAATTTAGCAGAACCGAGATCATGACTGTTTATATCTTAGTGCACTTGATTTTCTTAGCAGGCCAACTTCTGTGATGGCCTTGAAAGGGAAGTCTTAATTATGCCATGTTTGGAAAATGTCATGAAAACAGATCAATGATTTTTGAAAACAAAAAGGCTAAATATCAGCAGCGTAATCAGAAAGACCTTTGTCATCCAGATGAGCGACCTCATTTCCTGAATGCATTGGGTGGTTGTGCCTCTTCATCTGGAAATGCCTCTAAATTAAGGCCTCTGGGAAGCAAACTCATAACTTTGCAGGAAATAACAGTCTAGATGAAAATGAAACTTAATTAGCTGGGTCCTAAAATTATTAGTATTAGAAGGAACTTTAGAAGTCATCAGTGAAACACAGACAGTGAACTTACCACTTGGAATCCAGGAGGAGACAAACAGCAAAAAGGACATGATCCATTTCTCCAGCCAGTACTTTGCTCACACGAAAGCACCAAACATGCTTTTTTTTTTATATACCATCTTTTAAAAATAGATTTATTTTTAACTTACCTGGATGATTGTTTGCCTGCATGTGTGCACCATGTGTATGAAGTGCCCAAAGAGTCTAGAAGAGAGTGTCTGATACTCTGGAACTGGAGTTACAGATAGTTGTGAGCCAACATGTGGGTGCTGAGACCCGAGCCTGAGTCCTCTGCAAGAACAGTACAGCAAGTCATGTCTTCTAGCCCGTGGTTTAATCATATTATAGAAAAGAACTCGAGGAAGTTCAGGAAGACTGATTTGTTTGTAGGTAGAACTGCCTATGAAAACCTGGGTCTGGTGCTACCTGCATCTGTAATTTCATCACTTGGGTGTGGCACAGCTGGGTCCCTTTTCATAGTCACCGTGTCCAGGGAAGTCTCCGTTTTGATTGGGTAGAGCAGAGATTTATCCTTTGGTAGCTATTTATTTTGGACTTCCAATCGTAGAAGCCTGTTTTACATCAAAATTAATAGAATCTGGCTGGGTGAACAATGTTGGTTGGTAAAGCACAGAGACCACTGGCTGGTGAATCCCTCCACTAAGGACTCTTTAGCTGGACCCTTGAGGTAGGCTCCCGACTTTGCACAATAACTTAGTAATTCTGTGACTTTTCTTTCCCTTGAAGAAAGTCATTGGCTAAACTTGTTGATTCTAAATAGGATCAGAATATTTTGTACATGAAACTTTCTTTCAGACTTCTGTTTAGCTGGTTGCTCCTGTAGCTACATGGAACCCCCAAGGCATGCACACACACACACACACACACACACACACACACACACACACACACTCATTGTACTTGACTATCTTCATAGCTTCAGACTCATTCCATTCTAATTTATATTCAGCTCCTGTATTTTTAAATTCCTTTATCCCTTTCTGCTACTTCTTTGTTTCTTTTTCTTCCCCCATCTGCATTATTGCTCTGATGGTGGAAGGATTTGCTTGGAGGCAGAGTGAAGGGGGAGGTGGAGCCTGTCTTCTTTCGGTCACACTTGCCAGGTTGTGTGCACTGACTCTTCACACTCTTCACAGCGTCCTATTTCCTCTTCTGATGTGTATAGATGAAGGTGGAGGTAACCTAGCTTTTGAAAAAATAGTGGATTAATGGTGCACACTTTGAATTTTCCGTCTCCATTTTTGTTTTGCAGGGGCCCCCATCTCTCTTGAGATAAGGTGAGATGAGCCGAGGCATCTCATGTCTGTTGGCAATGGCTTTCCCAATATTTCTCAAAATTTCCAGAAAAGGGACGAAGTGGGGCTTGTATTATTTTTTATTAATTTTTTTATTTTTCCATTCAAAAATTGACCCTTCCTCCCCTTCTCCCAGTCTCCTCCCGCTTCCCCCACTAGCCCTCCTCCCTCCCCCTCCATCCTTAAGAGAGGGCAGTGTACCCTGCCCTGTGGGAAGTCCAAGGCCCTCCCCGCTCCATCCCTGCCTAGGAAGGTGTGCATCCAAGTAAACGAGGGTCCCAAAAAGCCAATACATGCAGAACAGACAGGTCCCAGTGCCATTATCGATGGCTTCTCAGTCTGTCCCCATTGGCAGCCATATTTAGAGAGTCTGGTTGATCACATGCTCGTTCAGTCCCGGTCCAGCTGGATTTGGTGAGCTCCCATTAGATCAGGCACACTGTCTCAGTGGGTGGACCAAACCCTCGCGGTCCTGACTTCCTTGCTCATCTTCTCCCTCCTTCTGCTCTTCAACTGGACCTTGGGAGCTCAGTCCATTGCTCTGATGTGGATGTGGGTCTCTGTCTCTATCTCCATCCATCGGACGAAATATCTATGGTGATGATCAAGATATTCATCAGTGTGACTATGGGACAAGGCTAGTTCAGGCACCCTCTCCTCTGCTGCCCAAGGACCTAGCAGGGGACATCCCCATGGACACGTGGGATCCCCTCTAGAGCCAAGTCTCTTGCCAACCTTAATGTAGAGCTTGCATTCTTAAGACCTCTTCCTCCTGGGCTTTTCTCTGCGTGTTACTGTGGCTCCATTCATACCACACACAACTCTGTAACTGGAAACTTTTGTCCTGCCTGGTCCCGTAGCAGCTTGTGAAATTGTGTAATAACTACTCTGAGGCTTAAAGTTATTACAAACTGTTTGGCCTATTAGCTCAGACTTATTGTTAACTAGCTCTTACGACTAAGTCAACCCATTTCTAATACTCATATTTTACCACGAGGCTCATGACTTGTTATCTCACATCTTGCTTCCATGGTGGTTACTGGTGTCTCCCTTGACTCCACCGTCTTTTTCCCTTTATCTTTGCTTGGGTTTCTCACCTGGTCATATTCTGCCTGGTGATTGCCAAACCAGCTTCTTTATTAATCAATGGTAATAAGACATATTCACAGCATACCGAGGGCACATCCCCCACCACAACTCTGTCTACTCTGTGAATTAAATCAACAACTACCACCACCACCACCACCAAAACCGGACCAGTTCCATTTATTAAAAAACAGTGATGGACAAAAAAAGCTATTCATTTAATATATCACTTCAAAATTCATATACTGAAAGTTTGATCCCCAAGTCCTGTCAATATATTTGAGGTGGGGCTTTTGGAGGTAATTAGTGTTAGATGTATCATTAGTGAGCTTGGGGCCTCCATGTTAGCATCTGTGGCAAAGGAAGAGATCCAAGTTAACAGGCTTGCTGTCTTGCTTTGTGGAGAGCCCTCTGAGATGTCTTGATGCAGGAGATAGCCCTCTCCAGGCATGGACAGATGCCAGTGCCATGTTCTTGGGCTTCCCAGCCTTCAGAAGAGGTCTGACTGGATCTTTATGCTTTATAAATCACCTGACCTCCCATACTTTGTTGTAGCAACAGAAATGCTTTTGAAGTTCTGGGGAAGAGGGAGGATTAGTGCTAACACGGGTGTGTAGTGCAAACTCCTTCAAAAGGAAAAGTCGGCCCCACTGTTCATAAAAATGGGCTTTGACAACACCATTCCCAGGAAATCTTACCAGACCTTTGACTCATTTCAAACCTTTCACCTTTTTATCTCTTTACTTTGTCTTTCTCTTAGGGACGAGAACTTTATCTTGTCTCATGAAGAACATCTTTGGATCTTTCTCTCGTCTCTGGACTGTTGGCAGCAATGTAAAGAGCTTAATAAATATTTTTTATTCAATTCAGATAAAAATAATTCTCTATCAAATGGGATCCTAGTGCCAGCCTGAGAAATCAGCTTTAACACAATGAATATTTGTTTTGACATTTATTTCATGATCTGCTTGCATATGGGCTACCTGCTATAGGAAGCAATACTCGGTATAAGAGAACAACAGGTGTCATTTGCATGCTGGGTCCTTTTGGATTCAGGATACCTTCACTGGATAGCTGGTAGGTGATACTGAAAGACTGCTTGTCTTGGTCTAAACTCCACAGGAGGGGCCATGTACTGCTTGGGTGAGAACATTGGGCAGCAGGGAAGCATCAGGATTTACATCCATAGAACTAGGAGGCTTTTTCTGTATATAATCAAGAATAGAAAGAACCTAAAGGTGGGTCTGAGATAACAAGTCTTGCAGAATACCAAGGTTTGAGCCGAGAAATTAAGACTAGATGAAACAAAATCCAAAGATTAAGAGTGGAGTATCTTGAGGATGACTGGGGACAATGTGAAGTTTGGGAGCGGGTAGAGGTGATAAAGGATGGAAGGATATGGGAGCACTGACACTTGCCTTTCTGGAGTCACATAAAACACCCACAGTGGCTGATTGCATGGAAGTAGACACAGACTTGGGCTAGCAAGGAAATCATATCCAACTGTGCTGTGTGACTCAATCGTTCATCCACTAAGGCAAAGAGTGCTTACTTAACAGTAGCACCATGGGGAACAAGAAACAGAGTTCTTCCCATTAACTAGTTCATTTTGCCTCCGTGGTTGATTCTACATGGTGATGCTGAGAGTATTTACTAGCAAGATCTGAATGACTTGGGGGATAATAAAGTTCCCCATATAAAATTATATTTTAGGAGACAGGTGAAAGTTAAAGGCATTTGGGGGGAGGATATAGTATGAGCAAAGGCCCTGTACCAGAAAGAAAAATGGAATGTATAAAGACCATCATATTTGAAACACAGTAACGAAAGAACAGTAATTAGGCTGAGTGCAGCCTTTAGATGATCAGAGTGTGGAACCAAGCGAGTGCTGTAATCTCATCTGAAATATTGGTGACGCTGACGTCTGGAAACAGGAATAGGCTATGACTGAGTAGAGAGCAAGTGCGGTGAACAGTTAGGCTTTTGAGATGGTCTAGGGGAGTAACAGGACTTGGATTAGAGAGTGGCTGGGCATGGAGAGAAATTGGTGAATCCAAGATGTTGTGTGGAAGTAACATTCCTAAAAGCTGGTGATGGGTTGATGTGAGGGCTCTGTGAGGGAGCAGGAAAGATTATACTTTTTACTGCTTTGAGAATCGCAAATAAGCCCCAAGTTTCTGAGTTGGATAGCAGTCAATGACTTTCACTGAGATGAGAAAAACTGGGATTATGGGGGGGTATTGGAATAAAAAGCTCAATTTGGAAATGGTAAGTTTGGGATAACTAAAAGGCATGCTGGTTTGTTTTGTTTTGTTTTTATCATATTTCAAACAAAACTCACACATCTGCTGAACTTTCTGTGTTCACCTGTATATACCTAACTGGACTTTTAAACATGAAACAACAGTCATTAGAAAGGGTCCAAGAGGGGCTGGTTTCTTGTCGGAGGCTACCATTGCTCCCACATGAACTCTAGGATGGGAAAGCAGAGGTGGGCCAGGCAAAGCCGTGAGTGTGTGGAGATGGGAACTCTGGAACTCTGAGGATGCTGGATGATAAGCGAGTCAGGATGCAAGTTTAAGAAGGGGTTGTGCCTGGAACGGGAGGTTGAGGAGCACTTGGGTTCGGGCTCAATGACTGTGATTGTGCTCTACTGACATGACAGGGAGAGGGTGTTGAAGACCCTTTTAGGGCAGTTATGATTTATGAACTATACTAGGCATTGGAACATGAACACAGAGAATGAAAACTCACAGAAGGCGGTGACAGAGGTGGTCAGCAGAGGCAAAAACTGTTTTAGGATTGGCATTAGGAAGAGGGACTTCCTCCTGGAAAACACTAATCTCTTGACCTCTACACCAACCTGCTTTAATTTTCCTCCTGCCCCATCGTCTATTGCTTCATTCTCCGATGAATGTATAAACTGAGCATTTCGGCATCAGATGGATAGACTGAAGGTAAAGCTACCAGATGTCTAAACTGTCAATGTGCCTGTTCGAAGGTATGATTGATGGGAAGGTTCTATTGTAGATCCAATGGAGAGAACAGTCAGAGGCATCTGGAAGAATCCAGAGCAGACAGAGCACATGACCAGCAGACTGCTGGAGTGGAGTGAGGGAGGAAGACGAAGTTCAGGCAAAGAAGACCAAGAGAGGGGGCCCAAAGCAGGAAGAATGAGAGAGGGGGCAAAAGTGAGGAGAACAAGAGAGTGCAAGGAAGAGAGGATCAAGAGTAGGGTTATATGCGGATGAGAAGCTGGGGGCGGGAAGCCCACAAGTTGGTGCAGCTTAAGATTGGGTGGTGTTGGGTACTTATGCCATTGACAAGTCTGGAGGTCAGCAAGTTCTAACAGGCTAACTGGTGTGCTAACAGGCATCACAGTTAGCTATTTAGTCACTTCTGCCAGTGATAAGGGACAATGGCTTCAACAAGTTCTGGAGGAATGCTGGCTATTTCCAGAGGAAAACTGTCAGAGTTTAGGGAAATGGAGTTTCCTTTGGACCCCACAAAGAAGCCATTGGCTGCCACTGTAACCTTGGAAATTTCCAAAATTCTGACTTTCTGGTTTGAACAATTAATTGTTAGTCAAAATAGGACCAGAGATGGTGGCACAGCATAGAAGGGGAGCTGGGCTGAGGTTCTTCCATTTCTCCTTCCTCTCAGCGCCTTTGCTCTGGAAAACAGTTACATAATAGACAGAGAGTCAGCAGTTTGAAACCACCTCAGCATCTGAATATGTAAAACATACAAATTTGGGGCTGGTGGGGATATTAAGAGCATGGACTGCTCTTGCAGAGGACCTGAGATCTGTTCCCAGCACCAATATGGGCAGTTCTTCCCTGCCTTAACTCCAGCCCCAGAGAGATTTGATGCTATTGCCTTTCATGGGGGTCCTGAGCTCACACGCACATACCCACACATGGACACACCGACAATCGAAAATAAAATACATCTTCAAAAAAATAAATAAAAGTTTGGATTAAGAATGTAGGGTCAAGGGCAGTGACATGATTCAGTGGGTAAAGATACTAGCTGCCATGTCTGATGACCTATGTTCAGTCCCCCAAATTGAAGGAGAGAATCAACATCGACAAGTTATTCTCTGAACTCCACATTCATGCTGTGACACATGCCCACACACTAAATATAATAAAAATACATGGGAATTTAAAAAAGTAATATTATAGTGTTGGAAGAAATAGAGATTAAGATTTTTATCCCCATACTTACCATCACACTTCTCGCACCCAACCCCTGTAAACATCACAATGAGTCTCTCAAATGTTTGCTTGTTTGTCTGTTTATTCATTTTAATTGAGATAGGACCTGGCTATGCAGCCACGGATGAATTGAAACTCACTACGTAGCAAAGGCTAACCTTAAACTTGAGATCCGCTCCATCAGCTCCTCAGTACTGGGATTACTGCATGCACCCCCACACTAGGCCATCAGCTATTGTTTTTTCTGAATAGAGATTAGCATTGCAGCAGATTTCGGCAACACAGTTCTTCCTTACAGAGACTTAAAATGACTTTTACTCCTTCATGCATTGAGTATGACTGTGAAAATCCCTAACAGGATTTGTCTTAGTCTGTCTGTTTGTACCCATCTCTTATGCTGGGTAATTCTGAACAAAAGAAATGTATTTCTCTAGGGTCTGGAGTGTGAGGGGTCCAAGATACAGACACTGGCAGATTTTGGGTTTGGTGACAGCTGTTCTCTGCTTCTAAGATGGTACCTTGTGGCTTCATCCTGATTTGGAAGGTAAGGGGAAAAGGCCTCCTTACCCAGCTAAGGCAAGGTTACTGATCCTACATATGATGGAGCTCACATTGGCTAATCAACTATAAAGGCTCCACCTCTGTAGTCTGGGAGATGAAATAAATTTTGGAAGTTCACAGATTATGAAAGAATGTAAATATCAGGGCATTGTAAGACAGTGTCTGGGTCAAATCTCAGACCATGTGAATTCACAAGTTTGGTGGTGCCATCAGATCAAATATTAAACTCTTTAAGGCCAAGAGGCAACAGCTCACGCAGGCTATTTCCCTCTGGACCAAAGAGTCCTACAGAAATCTACCCTATTATGAAAGTTGAGGTTGAATTGTGATTTCATCTGGTTCATTTCAGAGTCTTCCTTTACCTATTCAAGTAAGCAGGGTACCAAAAACACAAAAAGAAAAGAGGCCAATGAAATGCAATTGGTGAGAGGTAGAGGCAAGAGGGCTATGAATTAAGGCCAATCTCAACTATATAGTAAGCTGAAGGCTGAGTAGGCTTACATGAAACCTTGTCTTAAAAAACAACAAACAATGAAAATCAAAAAAGAAAGAAAGAAAAAGAGAAGCAACTGGGCAGGGCTTTCCTTTGTACCAGTTTTTGGAGAAGTGAGCACAAAGAGCCTTTTTTCTGACGCCTGTCCATCTCTCCATCCTCTCCTGGGAGTCAGGTAATAAGCATTGGAGCTCTCAGTAGGATCTATTAAGAAGCTTTTGGGTTGGCTGCCAACATTAAGGAATACTGATGTGTAAACATACAAATTATATATGGTAGATTAATGAGAGGGGGTATTGGTCCCTGGGTGTTTTAAGTGGTGTGAATTTAATTCAACAAACAGCTTGAGGGGCTAGATGAGCTGAGGAGCCAACTTCGTGGTCAATGTGGTAAGGGAAATTAATAGCAGCTGGAAAACAAAGGCAACCCTGGGGCTGGAGGCATAAAAATGAGGTGGCATTCCTATATCACAGGGCACAGTCCCTACTCAAAGCTGAAATTCCATAGTCCTGGAGCCAGGGAAAAGTCTTAGCCTCTGTCAGGGGGTAGAGGGGGGAATGGACCACACCTCTCTACTCCATAGTTTCTCTTGGCAGTATCTCTAGGACAGGACCAGCTAGAATACTGATGTCAAGTGATATAGGAGGTCCTTCTGTATTTCTGTTGCTTTCATTGGTTGAATAAAGAGACTGCCTTGGCCTTTAGATAAGGCAGCCCTTAGGTGGGCGTAGTAGACAGAACAGAATGCTGGGAAGAAGGGAGGTGTGGCAGACACAATGAATCTCCGGCCTGAGATGGACGTAGGTTAGAATCTTTCCCAGTAAGCCACGACCTTGTGGTGACATACAGATTATTAGAAATGGGTTAAACAAATATGTAAGAGTTAGCCAAGAAGAGGTTAGAACTAATGGACCAGGCAGTGTTTTAAATGAATACAGTTTCTGTGTAATTATTTCAGGTATAAGCTAGCTGGGCACCGGGAATGTGGCCCGTGTTCCTCATACTACAGATTGGCTGCCCAATGTAGCCAACTAACTCCACGTAAAATCTGAGAGGGTTTGAAAAGAAATTCTAGACACAAATAGAGAGTTTAACACAGCTTTTTGCTGTTTGCATGCTACAGAGAGAATTTCCTGACTCAGCATCCATAAAAAAAAAGCCACAGCAGGTTTTAAAATTCTGGGCTATGCTGCTGGCACCACATCTGGCTCCCACTGGAGACAGATCATTTGGATGGGGTTTCTGACTAAAATGCTACAGCTTGCTTGATGGCAATGTGGACTGCTGCCTGACTGGAACTGTGCACGGCTCAGGGGCACCAAATGGCTCTGAAGCAGGAGCTGCTCTGCCATGCTGAACTGTGCTGACCTCAGGCTGGAACTATCATAATTATCATAATAAAAGGGCAGTTAAGGTTTAGACTGGGCAGGAAACAGGCAGTATTGGATTACCCCTACATGGCGTAACTTAAGTTTTTAAGACGTGCTTTCCATTTTTAAGAAGTGTTCCTGGATAGTAAAGAATTACAGATTCACAATAGGACAGATTCAGACATAAAAGGCCTCTAAATGGGTCACACTGTTGAATAAAGGTACATAGTAGGCTTAAAAGAGAAAAGAAATAAAGACTATAGAGAGATGCTTGAAAAAAAAGGGTAAAGTCTTTAAGGAGACAGAGTACAGATAGTTATAGATTAAAAAAAATAAAGAAAATTAAGCCACGTAAAAATGGAAAATTCACAGAATATGTGGATTATGTATTTTATTGTGTTTTCTTTAAATTTTTTGACTGTGAAGGAGCTAAGTACAGGGAGACATTTCATTGTGTGGTCTGCCAAACTAAACCAGCATATATGTTCTAAATGTATCTTGACTTCAAAATTTGCGTTTAAGGATATGATGCTTTGGAAAAGAGGTTCTTCTTTTGTTTTCACAGAGAATGAGATCCTGTGGATTCCTTCTAAATCAATATGGTATGATAGACCACACCCTCCTGAGAGGTCACTGTGATCACCTTCAGAAAATTACTTCACTCAACTGGTGACTGAGATGAACCTAGTACATAGGATACACCATGAAAGACCTGATTAACAGCACCCCCATACAGCAGGAAGAAGTTTGGAGAGAAAAAACTATGCCCATATTCCCAAATATTGTTTATAAATGTTCTTTTACATTTAAAGGGGGATATGATATAGATATGAATAATTTGCATTGGTATGGATTTTGCTTTGTTGATATAAATTTAAGGTCAATTTTGTTATATGTATACATATTTCTGCTCTTGATTAAGGTATTGTGATTATGTAGTTCATTTAAAAATGTAATGTATAATTAGGAAATATAAGTTGTTAATAGATAATCATCTATAATAACCAAGCTTGTAGTCATGTTAGTTAGATTTTCTAGATATATAGAGATATTTTAGTCAGATAGGCATTCTTCATATCTTTCAAAGACTCAGAATATGGCATTTAAATGTTTTAATAACTTAGGGCTTTTCATGATAATGAGACATGTCTGTTCCTGGCAGCACCAATCTACTTCAAGAGGAAGATGGGCATTGAAGAAGCTCCTTAGCCATTTGGGCAAGAAAGTACTCTTGCCTGAACTGTTGCATAAACTGGACATGAAGAACCCACAGAGAGAGGACTGCTAAACTTGCCTAAAAGTGAGATGATCCTTCGGGGTTCCTGATTCATGAAAGAGTCTGTGAGACATTCTGCAGGATACAGAAGAAAGTGACTGAACTGTCTTTGAAATTTTCAGCCTTATGGAAATGTCTGCTGGATACTATGGGCCTGTAGGCTGAAGATGGATGCCCCAATGGTATAAAATAACTTTGGGTGACTGTTCAGGCAGCGAGATGTCTCTGTCATTTCTAGAGTTTGGAAATTGCTTATTTCTTGTTTACTTAGGTAAAATTTTATCCTTCTGGAGTCTTTATGGAGTTGAAAAATGGATAGTTATAGTTTTCTTTTGTTATGATAAAAGATAAAATAGATATAAATATTGTAACTGTAATTCTTGCTTGATAACTGTTTTGTTATATGTAATTTTACTATGTTAAAATGAAAGCCTTTCTTTTTTGTTTAAACAGAAAAAGAGGAAATGGTGTAGGAGGTCCTTCTCTATTTCTGTTGCTTTCATTGGTTGAATAAAGAGACTGCCTTGGCCTTTTGATAGAGCAGCCCTTAGGTGGGTGTAGTAGACAGAACAGAATGCTGGGAAGAAGGGAAGTGTAGCAGATGCAATGAAATGGCCTGAGATGGATGTAGGTTAGAATCTTTCCTGGTAAGCCACGACCTTGTGGTGACATACAGATTATTAGAAATGGGTTAAATGAATATATAAGAGTTAGCCAAGAAGAGGTTAGAACTGATGGGCCAAGCAGTGTTTTAAATGAATACAGTTTCTGTGTAATTATTTAGGGGGCTATGCAGCTGGGAGCCAGGTGGCAGGACTAAAAGCAGGCCCGCTCCTCCTCATTACTACAGTCAAGGGATTTGGGGAACTGTAGCATCCAGGGATCAGCCTGGTGAATCAGGAAAGATCTGGAAGAGGGGGAATGGAAGGGCAAACAACTAGGTCCGGGACTGGCCCCAAAATGCACATCACTGTGATTGATCTGGGTTAGCCCACGTAACTAATCTGAATTTCAACAGATTGTTAGCACCTTCCACTTCCTCCATCTTGGGGCTTTCCCCTTTGTGGCTGACTTTTCCTGCTACCTCTGCCCTCTTCAAGATTTCTTGGCTAACAAAGAAGAGAATCCTAGTGTTAGAGGCCACGAGCTTGCTTCTCAATCTCAGATGAGAGCTTCTTGACGTGTATCTAGAGAAGTGCCAGGAGATAACCCTCTTGAGAGCCTGTGGTCATCCAACAATCAAGGATCAGCAGGGATGAGCTGACTCAGTTAATGACCTTGAACAGGTCATGAAGGAAGAAATATTACATGTGAGGGGTATTCCTCTTCTCGAAGTAGATAAGGGACAATACATATCTGCTTGCTACAGGACAGACACAAATCTTGGGGAGGTCAGCTTGGTCAGAAACACAAGAGTGATAGGGGTTCAGTACTGAGCATCCTGGAGAGGGAGCTTGCGCATATGAATTTGGGCTGGTGAATTGTGGACGTCAATATGGCTGGGTTAAGAGAACTCAGTACAAAGCATTATTTCCAAGTATTTGAGGAAAGGTGATTTTTAGAAGAGACCACCATTTGAACCAGTGAACTTAAAAAGTCTGCCCTCGTAAATGTGGGTGGGCACCATCTAATCAGCTTCAGGCTGGGACAAAACTAATTTCCCTCCCTCTCTTCTGGAGCCGGCAATGCTTTCTTTCTTCCTTTCCTGCCCTTGGACATCCAAGCTCTAGGTTGTCTGGCATCAGATTCTAGGACTTACTTCAGCAGTCATTCAGGCCTTGGTCATGGGTCCAAAGTGACACCATTGGCTTCTCTTGGTCTGGGCTTAGATTGAGGCAGGCTAGTGATGTCTGGGATTTTCCGGTTTACTGCTGGCATATATTATTGGACTTCTCAGCTCCTGTGGTTGTATGAACTAATTCACTTAGTAAATCTCTTGTCTGCCTGTATCCGTCCCGTCAGTTCTGCCTCTCTGAAGGACATTCTTAGTACAGTACCCTATTTTCTCTGGCCTTTGGGAGTCAGATCTCTACAGATGTGACAGACTAGACTAAGTCGGGTTTTTACAGTGGGTGAGAAAATACAGCACCTTAATAAGACTTACTGGATGTGACTAAAATGAAGGGAAAGAGGCTAGAACCTGTGAGGTATTGAGCCACCCAGTGAGCAGAGCTTATTCTGCAACCAGAGCAGGCTTGGGAGCCAGGGAAGGCAGCGGGGAAAGAAGTAAAGGCAACTAAGTGATAAGGTTATGTAAAGAAAAATAGAAGGGAAAAACATTGCCTAATCCAAAAAGAACACGCTTGAATCTTGATCCCACGTAATACGCTCCCTGATCCCTAAGGAGAATTCCCTACCTTCTCATGCTATGTGATCGCAGGCAAGGCAAATCCCAGAGCCTGGGTCAGAACAACTCAGAAAATCTTCTATGTGGATTTGCTGTGTTCCTTAGCTGAAGGGCCAGCTCAGTGCCCCCGGGGCTTTGTGCAGCTAAGTTGCTGACAGGCTCTTCAAGGAAATGCAGGAAAGTTCTACTTCTGTTACAAAAGGGCTCTATTTTCCAAGCGCAGGCCTCAGAGTAGCTGGATGAGGGGAACAGCAGTTCAGGTTAAGAGTCGGGGGTTCGAGTGGCAAAGACCTTAAACCCACGCTGCTCTGGAAAGGGACAGAGAGCCCATGAAGTGCCAAAGACCCACCCCACTCTTGGCTAATCTCATAGAAAAGCGGTCCAGACAGTTTGGCTATGGGAGGAGAGGAAGGGCCAACACAAGGCAGTTCTCTGGGGGTGGCGGCTGCATCAAGAGCCATGTTCTACTCAACAGGAACAGAAGAGCGGCATCACAAACCAATCACATTAGCGCCAGGACTTACCCGGAGAGGGTGAACTTCTCGGATCCAGACTCTATGTCGGGTAGTCTTCATTCTTTGTCTCCCTGCTCCTACCGTGTCTTCACCTCATTTCCAGCAAGGAAATCTGAGGTCCTCGAGGGTTGCAGAGGTGCTCAGAGCCTGTCTCCTGCTGCCCCTCCCAAGTTCTTTCTATGTTCAGAATAATGTGGACACTAGTTCTTTGCAATTCAAAATCCAGCTCCATGAACTTTTTTTTTTTTTTTTTTTTTAGTTTCCTTTTTGAAGTAGTGGTCAGATATTGTGTCTTCTCAGGACCTTCCCTACTCCTAGCTAAGCTTGTTAGTATAACCATGTCAGTTTCCAAGACACCATGTTACTTAGTTATCTTAAATATTGTCTTAGATGTAACAGCTATAAAGGGCTAGCGCAGGAACTCCATGGGACCTTAGAAACCATTCTCTCCAATCTGGGTACCTTTGAGAAAACCATAGCTTTACAACATGGAACTCGAATCACTACATGCTTGGCCCAGCCCACCCCTTCTCTAGTGAGAAGCAAAGCAAGGTTTTTATCTTAGCTTGACATCATCTTTTCCCATGGATGTGAGAAAGTGCATTTGACACTCTAAGGACCTAGATATTTGTCATCTTGACCTGAGTTTGCCTTGGTATGACTTAGCTACGCATGCTTTGGAAAAAAGTGAGGAAGCCAACAATGAGAATCAGAGGGAGAATTTGCCTAGTGTGCTCTGTTGCTGGCTCCTATGCCAGTGGTGTCCTGGGGTTCTTCTTCCCCCATGCTTCCACCTCTTATTTTCACCAGAGCGGAAAACAAACAAACAAACAAAAAATTGGCCATATTTATTTGACATACGAATCCCATTCTAAGGAATGATTCCAGATCATGTTATTGGAAGACTAATGAAAGAACAGAAATACCAAACGGGCAAGGAAAGGGGATCATAAATGCAGTTATGAGATAGGCTCCCAAAGGCCACTTTGTACATTTCCCTGCCCTTACCTGACCTGGGGTACAGAAGAGAGGAAGGAAAGGAGGTGTGTGGGGAGGGACTATAATGCTGTAAATGACAACCTTTCAAACAGAATCTAATTTTCTGGAAGTCTTATTAGACTTTAAAGGAAGGATTTATGCTTGCATGAATTGTGCAGAAAGGAATTTTAATAGCAGAGAGGCAGTGTGAGACAATGTCGACCGAGGTCATAACTCAGGGATGGAAGGCTTTCCAGGAGGGATTAGCATAGGCTGCAAACTCTGCTAGTCAAAAGAAAGCTCTTCTCTGCCCTGGAGCTCTCTGGTGAATACACATACAGGCATTTCCTCACACAGTTAATAAATAAGCCACGGCTCGCCTCCCATTGATAGAAGCAGAGCTGGGAACTGCTATGGAGCTGCACTGTGCTGGGATTCCAGCATATTTGCGGGGAATGGAGATGCCCAACTTCATCCATGGCGCTGGGAACATTTGAGCTGGACCATTCATTGTTGGGGTCTTCCGCGGCACTGTAAGATGTTGAGCAGGATCTCAAGCCTCTACCTGGATGGCACCACCAGCACCCAACTCTCAGTCTTGTAACATCCATCAAAACAGACTTGCCCAAAGTACCTTCGGGGACAATCCTCTCTGTCTTCTGTATTGAAAGCCAATAATGTAGAGGAGTGATGTCTTTCCTCGTCAATGCTGTGTAACAATGCAGTGAGTGAGCCTTTGGGGGAGGAACACAAAGTGCCAATGTCACCCGTGACAACGCATAATGAGAACAGGCTAGTGGGAATGCTGAAGTGCTGGCCACGGCTCCTGCCCTGAGTTTGTGATCTCAGCCTAGGCAGGGGTGGGATACTCTGTCGCAGTAGCCAGCCCCACACCCATTCGAGCACCTGGATTTCCAATGAACAGCCCTTCACCAAGTGCTGAGTGGGTCAGATCCCGCTGAGACTGAGAAAATATGAATTTTGGATTCAAAACATTGAAACAGCTCTTTGGCAACCGGCAGTGGCAGAGCAGAGATGAATGATGACATTGCCTCCCCAGAAGAACCCCTCTTCTTCTCACAGGGAAGAAATCTGTGTGATGAGGTGAAAACTTGGGAGAAACCACTGTCTACACAGTACTCTCCAAATATATGACACTTCCCCTAAGAGCTCGAAACAGAGGCATAGAACACCAAAACAAACAAATTCTCTATAGACATAGCTAATGCTCTACATTTAAAAAAAAAATGCTTTTGTGGTTGTTAACATCTGAATGCTGTTGTATGAGGCAACCCTGTGGTTGCCATGGAGACAAGTTTTTTTAGCAGCGCCTGCATCATGAAACTGCACAGAACTGCTCATCTTTAGCTGGAAGGTCAGATCTTGAGGGAAGAGAGTCATGCATAGACCAGGAAATACCCCTAAGGAGAACACAGCTGTTACACTAAAGAAGATCCCAGGGTTTTTGCACCACCAGTCTTAAGAGATCTCTTTGTGCCTAAGGATAAGATGGTGGGGGTGCCATTGTGTGGAGCAAAGGAGATATGGAGACAGGGTAAAAGAGAATACGCCTAAAAACAGGCTTGAGAGTCTCACCCACTGCTGCTGAGACCTAAAGAGGTGGGTGTCTGCTTCGAACAATTCCTTTGAAGTAGAATATGGTCCCCAAGCTCTGCCATGCATTCTGGGATCACAAAAGCAAAGACATTTCTGTGGCCACAAATAGATTAGAAAATACTTTTGTGGGTAATATTTGGCTGCATTCATAGAATCTGAATTCTTCTGCAGTAAGTTTTGAAAAAAGCCAGACCATGTTACAAAACCCATAAATATCATGCAAAACACGATAGGATCATTTTCCTTGGAGCAAAATGTCAGGTGGCCCTAATCATGGGCCTACACAAGGCGAGATGGAGCTGGGGTTCTGCTCCTTGGCTTTCTAAGGACAAACTCATGTCCAGGAGAGCCCAGGGCCATTGCTGACAAGTGATTCCTCATGATTGATACGCCTGTTTCCAATAAGCCAAGTTTATAGTTTGTTGGTGGTTGACTGCAAAGTTATAAAAGCTGATCTCATAAAAGAGAAACACAAGTGCTTGACACATCACATTGTCTCTGTGCCACTCTGTGCTCTGGCGGCAGAACTGGCCCTCATTTAGAGCAAAGGAGGGAACATAAAAGAGTAATGGGACTTTAATTATAATGGGGATTCTCCCACCCCACGGGCCTCTGGAGGGCTGGGACAATTGTGTGACTTCTGGCTTCCAGACAAATCATTTTCCTATCCCACAGTGGATGCACATGTGGCAAAGGGTTCTAAAAGAAGTGGTGTGGAGTGGAATGGCTTTGGCTCCCTTAATAACCACTGTGAAAACTGATATAATCATTGGAAGAAATGATAACTGAGGAAAATAAATAGACATCAAACTAATATTTGTTAAGCTTTCAAGACTTTGGTTAAGTCATAGAATTTGTTTGAAAATATGACGGTGTTAGTTTTTACCTTATGATGTCTGGTTGCTAGGACAAAAAGAGACAGAACAGTTTGTTGTAAAGCCTGGTGCATGAAGCCTACTCTATTTTGCTGCCTTAAAGAAGTATACTTCCAACCTTGGTCATGCCTTCTTTTTCCAAGGCAATGTTTTTGGTCATGGATGCAAGGGAGAGAATCTCCCATCACCCAATACAGCAACAGAGCCACCCCAACCTAGTGTAGGAACAGAAACACTCAGAACTCAGAGTGAAAGAGAATTCCTTTAACAGCCCTGAGGTGGAAAGGTGATCAGATCCGGGGCATTCCAAAGACCTGTCTTTTCTGCTTCTCTCCATTTAGCTCTTCCTTCTTCCCTGTCTACTAAGTGCTGTCTCCACCCTTGGTACCCATATGACCAGTCTGAACATTGCTGTGCATGCCCCATGTCATTGTGACTGAGCCTCAGTGTGCTGTCCGCCTTCACCTCTGTTACCAAGCCTCCTGATGCTCTAGTACCCACTTACCTCTCTCCTAGTTCATCTTCTCAGGAGTGGCTGCAGGAGGGGGCAGCTACCGATTGGCTATTATAGACTCTCTGCCTATCACTCTGTTGAGTCAGGGGTGAGGATACTGTAAAACTGAGAAGAAAGTTGTCACAGTAGGGAAGGCTCTCTCAGAATTGGCCATGCCCACATGAGCCCAGGTCAACCTTTGGATAGTGAAGACAGTATTCCATGCCTTCTACAACTGTATTCCAATATATGGTTTGAAGATGTTAAAGTCACCTCTCTAGTTAGGGGCTATTAGGATGTTGTAGAACCTTTAGGAGGCAGGCCCTAGTGGGAGGCAGCTACATCTATGGAAGAAGGGAATGTTCTTTAAGGAGATGTTGGGACTTTAGACTCTTCCTTCTCCTTCTGCCTCCTGAAGCCATAAGGTGAGTAGCTTTGCTCCAACACGCTCTTTGGTCATGATGGTCTGCTAAGCTAAAGGCCCACAAACAACAAAGTCAACAGACCATGGACCAAAACTTGTATAACCACGAGTCAAAAGAAACCCTTTCTCAGATTAGATTGATTACCTCAGGTATTCTGTCACAGGGTTGACTATCAGTTCTCTGATACTCCCGGGACCTTGTCCCTCTTCTCTTTGTATGTTGGAAATGGCAATCCAAGTGTCTTTCAAGGCTCTCAGTACTGTATCCAATCTATTGTAGGTTGAAGCCATATCTAGGGCCCTCTCTTTTCTCCTCCTCCTCCCCTGAATACCATTTTGTTCTTTATCCATGGATTAAGAAGCTAATTAGTAGTCAAATACTCTACTAACCCCACATAAAGACAGATGGCTAGACTCCCAGGCTCTTTACCCCATAGGGCAGAGAAGTTTAAAGGAGATTGGATTAAATTAATGACCTTTGGAGTCACTGGAACCAAGCTAAAGCTCTGGATACCTCTTCTGTTGATTATTGCTCATATATTCTGGAATAATTATCATGACTCACTGAGTCTCATTTCTTTACCAATAAGACAGAAATAATAGTATCCATGTCTCAGAATTGGAGTGCCACATAAACCTGCATTACCAATAAAGAACAGCTCAATCCAAGCCCCTTGCTTCTTCCTATTACTACATTAATTTCCATTTCCATTGTGATGGTTCTGAATATGAGGGCTTACCTGAAGGCTACACAAATACCAGGGATATCTGCTAAAAGCCCATTGTAAATTCAGCTAAATTTAGGACTGCTTGGAAATACCTCCATCCCCTGTGAGCTTTCTTTTGCAGTTGCTTTTGAGTTCCATGTCCGTATATGGTAGCCCTTTGTACAGCTATAAATTATGATTACAGCATACCACTGCACCTCTGCATTGGGCCTTGTTATGAGCTGTGGTCCAGCACTAGGTTGCACAGATAATCAAAGGAAGTAGAAAAATGTAGCATGAATAATAAAAACCCAGAGATAGATATGGGGGTTCAAGCTGAAGATCAGAGAAGCAAAACAGCCAGTCTTACCTCTACCAAGGCTGGACGACTGCAGACTGAGATCTGAGCCTCTGTCTCCCTTATCTTCCCCTTTAGTGCTGGGATTAAAGGTATGTGATTCCCTAGTATTGGGATGAAAGGTGTGAGCCATCACCACCTGGATCTGTTTCTGCATTGATTTTGTGTAATCCAGAGTGGCCTTGAACACACAGAAATCCTTCTGTCTTTGTCTCCCAAATCCTGGGATTAAAGGTGTGTGACACCACTACCTGGCCTCTAGTGACTTAGTTTTACCTTCTGATCTTCAGCTAAGCTTTATTTATTAAGCCATAAATAAAATATCACTATTGAGAAAGAATGATTCTGGAGAGCTAGGGCACAATTTTGATTTCACCTTCTAAATAGCTTTCTGATCTGTCCCTTGTCATAACTCCTTCCCTTGCCAAAGCTTTTATCATTTATCCTAGACAACAGCTTGACCTGTATTTCTCCCTGCAACATATATGAAAAGCAGAACTGAACAAGTTCTGTGCTTCTTATTGAGGGAGAAATAGTTCTAGGAACCAGGAAGGGACAAGCCGAGTAGAATAAAGGCTAATGCAGGGCATACAAATGTGACGACTCCTTTGAGAGTCTTTGGTCATTGGAATCCACCCAGGACCTTCTGGAGATTTCCCACAACTGTTCAGGGTCCATCAGCACCCACTAGCTGAGAGTTGGTGCTAGAGTCAGACTCCCAATTCCTGCCCCAGAACACTTGCTGTATGGGGCCAGCAGAGGCCCCAATTCCTGCCCCAGAACACTTGCTGTATGGGGCCAGCAGAGGCTTCTTTCATTGTGATTGGAATTATAGATGGGGTATGAGGAGGGATGAGACCAACATGGAAGGGGCCTGCATCACTACTCCTGAACTCAAAAACGAGGGCAAACAGTTGCGGGCCGAGCCTTCATTCAGCCGGCTGTGGATGCCACTCCGGCATCACCAGCATCTCGCTCTTCTCTGTACGGAGCTACAGAAATTGTTTCTTGACTGATCATACACTTGACATCTTCAGGATTCAGATCAGTCCTGGATAAAGACAGCAATCCCATGTGATCCAGAAAACCCTGCCCAGCTTTTGCCCAGTGTTGCCCTCCTCATCTAACTCTCTTCTCCTGTGCACCTCATTTGCTAAAATTGGGCCACCGATTTTGCATCTTAACAAAAGATATGATGTCGTGCTGGTCACAGCACATTTACTTCCTGTTTGCTCTTGAAGCCCTCCTAGTTCAGCATCCCTTCCACAGAAGAGCGTTTCAGCTTTGTTTCTAGAATAGGTTACGATTTCCCGGGCCACATTAGGACTGTGAAATGTTTTCTGGTCATTTAAATAATTTTATTTTAATTTTTTTTCAAAAATTATAGTTTGATCATATTCTTTTCCTCTCCCTCAACTCCTGCAAGATCGTCCCCACTTCTGTATTCACCTAACTTCATGTTATTTCTCTCTCTTTCTCAAAAAAAATGAGAAAAACAGGAAAAAAAACCCACAAGAAATCAAAACAGATAAATTAAAAGGAAAGAAAATCAGTAAAACAAAAATACCAAATCAAACCCAAACCAAAAGTATGCCCCCAACTCACATACACGCAAAGCAAAATCACAGCATCTGCTTTGCGTTGGCCAACTGCTCCTGAGCATGGATGGGGTCTACCCTGCAGTTGGCTGATATACTCATTCGCCACTTGAGAAGAATGATTTTCCCCCCTTTCCCAACAGGTTCCATGACAAATAGCTTCTTGGTTAGGAGTCAGACTTTGCGTCCACTTCCCCTTCTCAGTGCTGGGATTCTGGCTGGCTGGAACTCGGGCAGCTCTTGTGCCTGCTGCCACTTTCTCTGTGAATTCGTACGTATATCAGTACTACTGGTTCTTGAAGGCATGTTTCCTTGGAGTCACGGTTCTTACAACAGAAGTGTGATCTTTATCCAAGATAAACGCCTTTCCGAGAGCCATGCCTTTTATACACAAGGAGCTCACGTAGGTGTTTGCATGGAGTAAGGAGAGATGGGCAGTAGCTGAAGGCTGCCTCTGGAGTCTTGAACCAAGTAAAAATATTAGACCACTACTGATGAACCAAATGAACAAGACATAATGCAAAAATCTGAAATAATCAAGTGAGCTTTAGGGGTACTGTATTTAGAAAGCCTTCTGCAGAGCCCCCAGAGTCCCATTTCCGGGATCTTCCCCTTTTTATTCTTCCCCCTCCATCCCTCTTCTCCCCCCACTTCCTTTTTTCTCCCTGTATTCTTCTCTGCTACATTGGCTTCCACTTGCTGTGCAGCATGCCTTATCTTCCTTGGATAACACCAGCTGGGGGAGCATGCCCCCTTGCCTCTTTGCATGTGTGTGCTCTTCACTCACCATCTGCCCCCTACCACCACCTCTTCAGGGCTTGAGGTGAGAGCCCACAGGACCTGGTGGGCAGTCATATAGGGCACCTTATAGGGAGCTCTAGGAGAAGCAGAGGCAGGCAGGTGCTCCCTTTCTACCCACTACTTTTTTCTTTGTTCTACACTCTTCTCCCAGCTCTTCCCTGACCCATCTCTCCAAGATGCACATACCTTCCATGAATATGTTAGATTTCCAATACTATGACAAAATACCTGAGATTATCAATTTAAATATTAAATTAATAAAAAAAGAGGCTAGAGGTTCAATGGCTAAGAGCACTTGCTGTTCTTACAGAGGAGCCATGTCGACTTCCAGCACCTACATGGTGGCCTACACCATCTAAAACTCTAGTTCCAAGGGATCAGATGCCTCTTCCAACTTCCATCAGTGGATACCAGACACACACAGGGTGTACATACCTACACACAGACGAAACACCTATACATATAAATAAATCTAAAAATGTTAATAAGAAAGGTTAATTTTGACTCACAATTTCAGAGGTTCCACGGTCACGTGGCCCTGTCACTTTGAGCCTGTGGTGGTATAAACACTTCATGCCTGAAGTGCATAGCAGAGGAGCCTTGTTCATCTCATGACAGCCAGCAGGGGAAGAGGAAAGGGCTGGGGTTTGAATATTCCCTCTAAAGGTATACATCAGTTATCTGTTTTTCTCTTTCTAGGCCACGTCTCTTCAAGCTTCTGCCGTCTTCTAATGCCACCAAGCTGAGGTCCCAGCTATGAACACGTGGGCCTTTGAGAACATTCCAGATCTGAACTATAATAATGAATTTCCTATTTCTTTAGGTTCTTCCACCCCAAACCCTTCCAGCCACTGGAAAGACTTGAAAGAAAACAGAGGAGAGCTCAGCTGTGGCCAAACATTCTTTCCCCTTCCTGGTCAGTCCCTTTCTCAGGGGCTTTTGGAGCAGGTCAGGACCAGCTGCCACACTTCCACCCTTAAGAGGAGGAATGGCCAACACAGCTTTCTCTGAGGCCCTGGGAGGAAGGCAGCCTCCATCGACTAGAGCACCAGACACCTCCCAGCTGCACATCAGAAGCCAGAGCTGAATGCCTATCTTCCTGTTGGGTCCAGGATGAGTGCAGCCTTCCCCACCTCACCACTGACCTGCAGACAGCTGCTGCCCACCAAGAGTACGTGACCGATGGAGCTCCTCCCAGGGAAACCAGCCTCAGCTGGAGCCTCAGGGAGAAAAGTCATTCGTGGCTGCAGCTTAAACATATTTGGCAGCAACAGAACACAAAGGTCTTTTAAAGGAAGTCATCCCCTGTTTGTCAGGCGAGCAGAGCCGGTGGTTAATATTTTATTATCATTTATCTCCGTGGTGGGGGTGGAGGAGGGAGTTTTCCGTGTGTGAGATAGACTCGGTTCTGAGGCTGGCAGAGTTTATAGAGCATCATTTGCCAGAGTTCCTTTTCCTTCTTGCTCTAGAGGGGATAAATAAAAACCGAAACTGCCCACTTACAGATCAAATCCCTATCCCACTGTACAGCAACACATGGCCCTAGGGCAGGAAGCTGCTGAGCCAGGCCTCATTACGAGAGAGTGCAGTGGGAACCAACCAGCCCTGGCAGCTCCCCCCACCCCCACTGTGGAAAGGATTCCAGTCTGTGCAGCTGGGACAACCTAGAGCACTTGTTGGGATCCTCCCCAAATCAACTGGTGCTCCCCAAGTGAAACTCCCACCACTGTTTCTTCTTAATCAGCTTTCTTTAGAACTGGGTGTCCTGAAGTCATGCCTGGGGAGATGAATAAACGAAGCCTGTGAATTGTGATCTTGGGTAAGATGGGGAAGGAGGAAGAAGAGAAGGGGAGGGGTGACATGGGCATGAAGGAGGAGCAGGGGCAGTGAAGGCAAGATACTAGAGCAGGGAGTGGGTAGACAGGACTGTGTACAGTTCTGGGTAGAACTTCAAGGTGGGGTCCAGTATGTGGGTTTGGATGGCCTCTATGCCTTCTAATCTATAGAAATGCCCATTTCCGCACTTACCCCAACTAGTCTGCCTGTGTTCTTTCCTTTCTTCCTTCCTTCACTGGGAAATCTTGGCTAGTATTTGCTGCCTGCCAGGTAGAGAAGGCATACTTCATTGCCTTTCTTCTGGAGCTCTGGGTCCAACATTAGCCCACTAGCTCTCTGAGCACCAGCGAGTTATTCTCCAAATGGAACCAGACTCTTCCCGCACAGACTGAGGGAGGATAGGCCCAGGCTGGTTGTTTACCATCTCCACAACTACCGTGGGGGCACAGGAAGGCAAAGGGATGGGGTGCGCAGACTGTGGCCTTGACAGAAATTGCCCCTAAACGGGAAGATCAATAGCCTATGACTTATGAAATTAGGTTGCTTGAAAAGCCAACATATTTGCCTAGAGAAAAGCAGGCCAGAGGTGGGCAGGGCATGTGAGAGCCATCTTCAAAGACCTGAAATAGGGCAGAGGGGAGAAAGAGAAATGGATTTCTTGTGGCTCCAGAAGACATATTTGCAGTGGTAGCTGGAAGGCCTGGAGAAATTAGTTTGAGCTTGATAAAAAAAAAGTCGCAAAATACAGAGCCATCCAGAAATGTAGAACTTGCCTTATCAATAACGGGTCTTCTATTCCTGGAAAGAGAGCCGCGACTCTGTGTGGATGATCCAAACTCAGAAAAAGACAGGCCCTACCTCATCTCCAATGTCCCTCTTGATTTTAAGAATTCAAGATTCTGTAAAGCACAAAACAGCTCGTCTTTCAAATCCACAGCCACCTATCTATAGTGTGGGAGCTCCTTTTCCATACACCTTTTTTTGTAGAATGGGGGGGGCGAGTTCCCAAGGCCCTTCCCTTCTGCACTGTCTCTGTAAAACCCACCCAGAGCACACAGGTCCTTCAGTTTTCCATCCTAGGGATCCTAGCCAATAAGGCCACACCCCTTAAGATACAGGTACTTCTGAGACCCTACAATAGCCTCAAGTGTCCCAGTTCCCCCTTCTTCGTTCATCTTTCTGAGGTCGTAATTAATTCTTGCTTCCTTTTCTCAGTTGATGGAGGAAGCAATTCAACCACAGCAAATGCATTGCCGCCATTTAATTGCCATGCCATGACTTTGTGCCTGGGAAAGGCACACAGATCAGAGGGGAAGCTAAAAGTACTCAGGTCACATGGGCTGCCCTTTTAAGGCAGTCAGTCACTGCCTGTGGTGAGAGTCCTGACAACTGTGTGCCCGACACACTGGAGATCCTGCCCCCTGCCTGCTATTCCGGAAGACAGCTCAAATTGCTTGTGGCCGGCGTAGACCACAGCCTCTGCGTGTATGACGTAGGTCTCGGGCGCACCATCGCCCATGGATTTGATCTTTGACCATCCTGGGAAACAGAAGGGATAGGGAAGCAAGAGAAGAAAGCCTCTTCCCTGGGGCCAGCCCTTTGGTTTGGTAAGGTGCTTGTCTCTTGGTTAGCAGCTCCTCACACCTCACACACTACAGCTACGCACGGCTGCCACCTCCTGGACTTTGTTATCAGAGGACACAGAAACACCCTCCATGACCCACTTCGGATTTTGATCCTTGGCTGGAGTTAGCAGGAATGGGACACTGCGAGGGAGGTGGATGGAGAGAGAGAGACGTGAGGTTGCTGCTCTCTACTTAGAAAGCACAAAGTTGGGGTGGTTGGAGGTCTGGGCGACATCAGGGCTCATACCAGTGCAGCCTTAGCATTGAGGGCTGGCTTCCCCCAACAGGTTTACACAGCCATGCTCAACTTGAGAAAGGCCACGTCCTTCTCCTGCATCTCAGACCCCAAATGACTGACACCATTTCCTTTCTCTATGTGACATTTTATCTCTGTTAGGGCTTTGTTGTTGTTACAGGTTACTGGGGCAAACTACTCCAGGCAGCTGGGCCTCATCCCCTCAATATGCATTCCATATCATATAGGTACCCACCATGACAAAGAAGAGCCCCTCAGAGACATGGGTCCTTTCCGGGCAGTCTTGGGGACTCAGCGGGTGAAAGGCAGCAGTGAAACTGGCAGGTCATCTTCTCCAACCAACTTCTGTCTCCAAAATGTAATGTGTTAATGGGTCCCGGAGGAAAAAATTCCAGCTGTTGGCCAACATCCTGTGATGGTATCTAATAGTCCTTTCTGGCAGACTCAAAACATGCTCCAAAGGGAATTCTACCCTGCTGGGCCCCTTTTGTTTGTCTCCATCACCCTGACAGCAAAGCTCTTAACAGCCCTGTTTGATGCAGCTTGGAGCCTCGGTACTCACTCTCTTGATGCAATCCTGGTTGATTTTTGCGGATTTATGACAGACGGTCAAAGCCTTTGAGACCCTTGAGTGATCAGGTTCTAGGCCAAGCATCAGGCATCACCCCCACAAACCTAATATTAAGGTTACTCAGGACATTTCTAAAGTGCCAAGTGACCTACTTATAAGTGGGCAGTGGAGGCCAAGAGTGACCTGGCCAGCAGGGCTGGGCTGAGAGAGCTCCAGAGGTGCAGTGTGTCCTGTTGCTGTTCTCTTTGACCTGGTCCACACTTGGCTGGGGCCCGGAGGCCAGGCAGTTGGCCCAACTCAGCTGTGGCCTCTGGCCCCAGCACAGGATCTTGGTCATGATGCTTGGCAAGATGTTGCTTCATCCTGTTGTTTCAGGAAGGTGGTCAGAGGAGGAAGGAACTCCAGCATCATAGTCGAAGGATGGAGTCCAGCCTCTGCTCTGGGAGGTAGCCTTGCTTAGTCAGACAAGGTAGTTACTCTCTTTGTGCCTCCATGTAACTTTTACAAACTCAGAAGACTAAGATTAGCTCCCATGGCTAAAGATAAGCAGGTGCTACCGTCTGACACACTTACAGTTGGGGACATGGGAGGTTTGTCCGACGGATTCAGATGGAATTGTGTTGCGATCCACTTAAGTGCTGAGTCTGGAATGCGCAGAGGTTTGTTTTCCAAGTGATCGATTCTCGATCCTGTCAAGTTGACAATCAGCATTGACCGTCATGGTCAAAGGAAGCAACCCCTGCCTTGAAAAGTCTGTCAGCCTGGAGAGAGGGAGCACAGATACACACTGCGGCATTGTTCCTCACACAAGCTGACAGCTTCAGGGCTGAAAGCTGCAGTTCTTTGCAACGGATGGTGCAGTCAGTGCCGTGCTGGGATACACTGTTCAGCCCCATGCTGTGTTCTGCTCCTCTTGGGACCTAAGGCCAGTGTGCATCCTATGATTTGCCAGAATCGGGTGAGCTGCACAAAGACAGACCGAAATGTTGCCCATTTATCTCCTCTGAAATTTGTATTTAACCTCTGTCCTTGCTGGCTCGCTGCCCTGGGCCACCTGGGAAAGCTAGCCATAGATAACAGGAACTCAGAGGCTAGGTCACAGCTAAGGTGTCCAGGGAAAGGCCTCAAAGTTGGCATCAGCTGGAGGGAGAGGGAGGATAGGAACGGCATAAAAGCCTGACCGCAGCTTGGATTCAAAGCATTCCGCCTACACGAGGCAGGACAGACAGGCCCACTGGCCTCCGTCAGATCATCTTCACTGAACCCAGCTATGCAAAGCAGGTGCTCTCCTCACAGATCTTCTGCCCAGCCCTTTGGTTTTTCCCAGCTGCCTGTGGAGTCTGCACAGGAGAATCACTGGCCCAGCTGTTAGGAATCATTTTGAAAATGAAAACAATTAAGCCGGGCCAGAAGCCCACCAGCAAATCCTGACCCCACTCTGGCACCTTCGGCCCATTGTTCTTCCTCCTGTTCTTAGTCACCTTTCTGTGCCTGTCTGATAGACTTTCCAGATGTTGTCTGCCTGGGGACATAGCAACAACACAGCAGCTCTAAAGCAGTGGCTCCAATGGGTCTCCAAAGTGTCTCCCTCTGGGAGGCCATGTCCTATCCAACCCGAGTTCCCGACACCTGTGCAACACTGCCCAACAGGGAGTTCCTGCTGTGCAGCAATGCTCTTAGTGCTGGGGTGACAGATATGGAAACTGAGGCACAGCTCATCCGCCCCGGGTAGCCCACACTATGTTGAAGTCCTAGGTGTTTAATACTCCATTTAAAACAATGACTTGGCCAGTATGGGACCCTGGAGGGCTTGGGGCTCTGGATTCCAGATGGGGTACCCAGGAACCAGGAGATGGAATGACTGATGGTAACTCCCCCGGTTTCTTTTCCTTCTGGACAGTGTGCCCTCCACCCCACACCAATTCTGACTTCTTCACACCATGTCCTGGTACCTACAGCTGTGCTTGGCACACAGTGGCCTGACCTCCAACCATGTCTGTCCACTTTCTGTCTGCACACCTTAGCTGGGGTTTCTAGGCTCCCTCAAGCCCTTCTTTTCCAGTTCTAGCAGGATCCTGCAGCTGGAACTGACCCTGAGAGTGAGCGCAGGTCAGTCCCAAGTTGACCGGCTTCCAGCGTTCGTCCCGCCCATTCCCCAGGCATCCCACCGCCTTCCTCCGACACTTGCCTGCCTCTGTCTTCTGCTCTATCCTGTTCTCTTAAGGCACTCGCATCTCTTCACCCCGGTTCTTTGCCTCAAGCATCAGTCTCCAGTTACGGAAAGAACCTCCCTGAACCCCATAACTGACTGCAGGAACCGAACAAGTGAGGAAGTCCGTCTGGAAGAAGGGCAACGACAGTAGGGACATTCAGGGCCACAGAAAATGCCTGGAAGACCCAGCTCTCAGCCAGGATCCAGAGTGCATCCTTGTTTCTGGGGCACTGGAGAAGAAACACAAAAGCCAAGTTAGGTTTCCAGTGAAGTCCCGGGGAGTGTGAAGACTGAAGGCGGGGGAACAGGGTACCGAAAAATGTATCACACGGTCCCTCTGAAAAACACAGTTGCTATGAGTGAACTTCGTCTTAAAATATGATAAAAAAAAGATGGAACTATTAACTACCCTGATTTGATCATTACATGTTATATATGTGTGTCGAGTTGTCACAATGCAGCCCATAAATGTGCACAATTAAAATGCTACTTAGTAAATAAGAAACAGAAAAGAAAAGAAAAAAAAAAACAGCCCAGAGCAAAATTCTTCCCAGCATATCACCTTACCGCGGCAGAGGTTTCACCCTCTTGGAGAAGGCGACTGGCCTGGCTGGCCCGCCCACCTTCACAGCTGCACGGGTGTGGCTGGGCTCGAGGAGGCTGGGTTGCAGAGCAGATGATTTCAATTTAAAGCCCCATTTGGGGAGAATACTGTTCCCCTTGCTCATTTTTCTTAGTCCTCCCCACCCCCGAAACGTGACTAGTCCAGTGGTGCATGAGCAAGGCCTGTTTCCATAGCAACTCCACTGTGAGAGAGAAAACTCAGAACACAGAGAAGGTTTGGATTTTATCTGGGAGATGCACTCGAGCGGATAAAGAAATGCAAACCTTAACTGACACCGAGCTGGGCTCTCACTTGGCCAGATGCCTTGAGGAGTCTGCCATTGACCCCGAGGTTGCGCGGACTGAGGGCCCAGGGAAACACACCTGCTACTTGCCTGCTTTCCATTAACTAGCCCCATCTCTCCAGGCCGTGGGCCTGCTGGCCTGTATTTGTTTTCATGGCTGATGTAACCCAACCAGACTGATACGTCTGGATCTGGGTCTTTTTTGTGTGTGTGTAACGTTTCATATTCATGCTCAATATTTTGTGTATATTCATTTCCCACCCGATGTTTCCAAAGAGAACCATGGTCGGTATTTCATCTGCCAAGACCAATGGCCACAAGCTCAACCATTCAATCAGTTGATACAAAAGCCTAGCTTGGCCTTAACTTTGTTCAGAAAGTATGACTCTAAGGGGAGGAAATCTGGGAGAAAGAATGGGGATTCAGTTCAACTTCTGCTTTCTTTTCGAGTTGTGAAAGTTGAGTTTCTAAGGAGAAATGCCTGGCTGGATTTGGTGTCCCAGACCATGCCCTGGTTGGGATGTCCGGGAAATGAATTTTCATGGAGCAAGGTACTTCTACAAGCTGCTTGGAACATGACTAAGCCTGACCCTGAGGAGTTACCCTTACTCTTCCTTGACGGTTTCCTTGGCGATTCATTTACCAGCACCATTCTGTGGCTGACAAGAACTAAGGGCAATGGGCTGGGAGAAATCCCCAACTGTGATTTCCTGCAAGGTTTCTGCCCTTTGCTCTGAACTCCAGCAAGCCCTTTTCAAGTTCATTAGAGCCATATGTTTCTGACTCATTTACACAACTCATCAGAAGGTTCTATTTTTTTTTTAAATGAGTGATTTATCTCTGAAAAGGCATATGGAGTTTTGTTCATAAGTGTCACTTTCTTCCTGAGAAACAAGCTAGCACATCTCAGCAAGGCCTGTGCCGGGATGGCAGTGGGAACACCTCATGACTTAATGGTAGCTTCTTGTTTGCTTTACAAGAGGAAATGCAATGTTTCTGCAGGACTGCATGATCTGTGTGTGAGAAGATAACTGCTCTGAGCTTGGGATGGAGCACACCTCTAATGTGCTAGAAACCCAGGAAGCAAAGCTGTCTTGGGCAAGCTATTTAATCTCCTCGTTCTTCCAGCCCTTCCCCCTGGGAAATAGAAATGCTGGTGTTCTCCACCTGACCGGCCTGTTGTAGTGAGAATGTGTCTGACAAGGTTATAACAGGGCATTCCAGGCTTAGCTGATATTCGTCCACCCAGGTCTAATCCCTTGCATTTCTGTCTTTTCTTTTCTGGACCATCTTTCAGTTCACTGAAACCTAAATAATGCTTCATTTCTCAGCTAGAACTTGACCCCTTAGGAGACTGTCCCTAATCACTGACCTTGACCCTCCACAGACAGCCTCCTCTGCATCTTCGTGTTTCTGATCTCAGATTCTTTGTTGGTTGGTTATTTTTCATCCTGCTTCTTCCTCACACAACTGAGGTCTCTTGGATGCCAGGAAACCTGTGTTCACATTGATATACCAAAGCCCTGGATGGATGGGTAGTGTTCCGGGTGTACTGATTCAACAGGGGAAAGACAGCAAAGGCAACCCATTCTTTCTGGATTCAGAAGGAAACCAAGGACGTCCACCTGACTGTATGGGTGAGACTGAGCTGGCCCCGATGAACAAGAAAACTCTTTGCTCTAAGTACTTGGCTAATATGCATCGGAGAACATTTTCCAAAATCACCAGCCAGCACTCTTCTTCATTTGTATCAGCTCCTTTAGTCACGTTCAAACCTTTGGGATCAAGGAAGGACACTGAAAGAATAGGGCCAGATTTAATGATGTCAATATTCCTCTTAGAATTCATGAGGCATAACAGAAAAAGGAAAAGTTCTTCCCCTCCTTATAGAGGATTTTACTGTTATTATTCTCCTCTTCCTTCTCTCTCAGTCCATAGCCTATAAGAATAGATATAGGAAATAAAATATAAGTTCAGATAGATGCAGCTCCCAGAGTCATCCATTGAATGTTAGCTATGCAGACAATAAGGTAGGGCCCTGCTGTGATGGGGGAAGAGGCATCACTGCTGGACAGTGTAGCTTTTTGGGTAATATTTGAGTATTGCTTGCAGACACTGGATTGGTAGCCGCAGCTACCTGCATGATAAATACTATGATAATTCCTAAAACAAAGGGGACAGATCAAGAGTGCAGATGAAGGAAAGCGACTCAAAGCAGTGTAATCTGAAAAGGCTTTCTGGGGCAGAGGGAATAACATTTGTCCTGAGCTCTGTGTAGGCCTACAGATAGGCCTTGATAGATGGTGATGGGGAAAGCTTCCAAAGAGAACAACCACCGAGGCAGAATTCATGGTACGTGTATGGGTAGAACATATTTTATAATCATCCAACAGATCAGAGTGGCCGGATTGTAGAGTATCTATAAGGAGTATTACAGTGAGAATTAAGGCCAGAAAGAGAAGTTTGATCTTGAAGGAAATAAGACTTCATTCTATACCCAAAAGAAAGTTCTATTTTTGATTATGGGATGACTTTATTAGATCCACAGAGCAGAAGGATGAACCAGGCCAGAAATAGATATTCCTTATTGCACATCTGTTATATTCATGCAACTATTCCAATTGATTTGCATGAATTAATAATTCATTTCATTATCATGTCAGGCCACGAGGTAAGGACAATTGCAGCTCATCTTACAGATGAGAACAATGAAGAATAGACAGAGTAGGTGATCCATCTAGGTCCAAATAGCCAGCAATCAATAGAGGATACAGGTCTCTTCTCTCTCTGTCTCTGTCCCTGTCTGTCTCTTTGTCTTTCTCTCTGTGTCTCTCTGTGTCTCTCAGTCTTAGAATTTATGCTTGCTTGCATGAATGTGTGTGTGTACGTACAAGTGTAAGCATGTTCATATGTATATACATTTAAATATGACTGTGGAAGCCAGAGGACACTCAGGTATCAGTTTTCAGGGATTGTCCTCTCTGCATTCTCAGTGCTAGGATTACAAGTATGTGACAATGTACTTGGCTTTTTTTTCTTTTTCTTTCTTTCTTTTCTTTTCTTTCTTTTTTTTTGTACATGGGGTTTAGGAGGTTGAGTTAAGGTTGTCATGTTTGCTTGGTAAACACTTTACTGACTGAGCTATCTTCTCATCCTTTGTGCACTTAATGTTAAGATTATCACAAGAAAGACACAGAAGATAGTCCCAGAAAAGAGCTGTTTTAGTAGTCAGTAAGCATTCCTGAGGATAGGGACAATGGTTTAGGAATAGGAAGAGACACATAGACCATTGTGGTAGAGGGCATGGAAAGATTGTAAAAGCCGGAGGTTTGGAAAGCAGAGGCATCTGTCTGTGGGGTAAGGAGTGGAGAAAGAGTAACAGAAACAGAGAAATCTTTGTATCTAAGGATTTGAACCACAAAAGGCAAAACAAGATACATACAAGTGAAAACACTAATTTTGAACACATGGGACGTATTTGTGTAAATCCTACTTGAAATTGGAAGTGTAGACTAGAAAAGTTAAGAGCTATAGATGTTAGAACACTTAAAGCCAGAGTAGGTCATTGTGTGGTAGTTTGAGTGTAATTGGCCCCCATAATCTCACAGGGAGTGGCACTATTAGGAGGTGTGGCTTTGTTGAAGCAGGTACAGTCTTATTGGAGGAAGTGCATCACTGTGGAGGTGGGTTTTTGAGGTTTCCTGTGCCCAGGATACTGCCCAGTGTCTCAGTGGACTTCCTATTTCCTGTAATTGTTGAAGCAGGTACAGTCTTATTGGAGGAAGTGCATCACTGTGGAGGTGGGTTTTTGAGGTTTCCTGTGCCCAGGATACTGCCCAGTGTCTCAGTGGACTTCCTATTTCCTGTAAGACATAGGACTCTCAGCTACCTCTCCAGTACCATGTCTGTCTGCATGCTGCCGTGCTCCCCACCATGATGACAATGGGCTGAATCTCTGAACCTGGAAGTGAGTCACCCCAATTAAATGTTTTCTTTCTAAGAGTTGCTGTGGTCATGATGTCTCTTTACAGCAATGGAAACCCTAACTAAGACAGCCATAGCATCAGCAGACACATTTAGTCTTTGAAGCTTGGAAAATAAATTACCAGTCAATATGTTTCTTCTCATTACTTAAAGTATAATGTTTGTATGCTCCTTTGAATTATTTCCCCCTTTTTCTCCTCCTTCAAATCAAGCCCAGGACCTTATGCATGCCAAGCAAGCTCTCTACCACCAAAGTGCATCCCCACCTTTCTTGTTCTTCAATTTCCACGTTTGCAGCTGTACCTTTCCCTCTTACCATGGCTCTTACTGCATTTTCTACATTTTATCATCCTGTCTCCTTTGCCCACTTGTTCTAACTGATATTCTAATTGACTCTGCAATCCCTTCGTTGAGTGAGTATTTAGGAAGTCTCCAGGACACCTTGCTGTTGGTTGCCTGCCAAAACTTGATGCTAAGATACTATTGCTAAAGATACTACACTTATTTTTTCAAGTACCTGGAGAAATAAGATTGATACTGACCAGAAAGCTTCCTTCCTGCTGGCAAGTTTCCATACTCCTTTAAGGTGCAATTTAAGCTACTGTGAGGAAAAAGTCAGCAACAGTCTTAACAACTGTGAACACTGTAGACTACAAAAATGACCAGTGTGCCAAGATATGCCCATGGGTACAATAGTGGCGCAGATGCAATATGAGTAGTCAATTGCTTTTTGATTTGATTTAAGGCTCTCTCCAAGGAGGAATCACATGTCTGGTGCTATAAATCTGGCTAAAAACCCATCATTGGGGAGCTCACAGGCCACAGGAGTGACCCACTACTGTCATTCTGCTTAATAGACAGTATCAAACTGTCTTCTTAATTTGCATCTCTACTCATAGACCAGTGCGGTCTCGGACCTCATCAGAGAAGTTTCTTTAAGGGGATGGTGGTTGTCTCAGAAACTTGGAACCATTGTGATGGAGGGTTTGGAAAGATTTTAAGATCCAGAGGTTGAGGAAAACCAGAGAAAATGGTGTCTTCTGGATATGACAAGATCACTGTACTCAAAAATCCACATCGTATGTGGGTGCCTACATGAAACCTGCACATGATCAAACCATTCAGCATTCTAACATCCTACATTTAGGGGAAGGAGTTCATGAGACCCACACATTAACTGAGGATCTATGAACCATTGGTGCCTTCTGGATAAGGGAGAGTCAGTTTGATTTAAGGATTGATCTCTTGTAGGTGATCATACTCTAGTGGATGGCTCTATACCTGTGAGTATATGGGTAACATAAATTCTGCTAGATGGGTTCTTCAAAACCAAATGGGGATATGAAGTTGGGAGATGGGGAGGTGTGTGGGAGGAGTTATGTAGGAGTTGGGGTGAATATGATCAAAATACATCATTTGAAATTCTTAAAAGAAGAGAGCATGCTATTTAATTTCTACAAATTTGTGTCTTCTTTTCAGTTTTATTCTGTCATTGGTTTCTGCTTTTATTTTGTTGAGGTTGGAAAAGATACTTTGATTTTTAGTACTTTGAAATTTATTATGTTTTTTGTTTTTCAACATGTTTATGGTGGATAATATATGTGCATTTGATAAAATAAATGCTTTTCTGTTGTTGGATATATAAATATGCACCACACACACACACACACACACACACACACACACACACACACGTCATGTTATGACTATTGCAACCTGGGCCATTTCCTCTGCAGTTACATTCATAGTTTAGTTCACACTGCTGCATAGCCCAGGACAATAATATAGAATAAAATGGCTTAAAAACAATATAATGTGTATATAACACACATACACATATATATTAAATCTAATTTATTTAATTATTATTCAAGACTTTTATTTCATAATCAGTCTTCTGTTTGGTTGTTTCATTGATTAATAAAATACAATATCAGAATTTTATATCATATTTTAGAGCTATTTTTGTCTTCAAATCTGTCAATAATGACTTATATATAGACCTTATACTTATTACATCTTCTTGGCAAATTGACCCTCTAACAATTTGTATATCCTTTGTCATTTCTGTAGAGTTTGAACTAAAGCATATTTTGCTTGGTATTAGTGTCATCAGCTCTTTTTTTTTAAAGTTACCTGTGAGAAAATCTTATATCACTTTCATTCTCTCCATCTCTCTGTCTCTGTCTCTCTCTCTCTCTCAGATCTACTGTGAGTTTCTTGTAGGTAGCATATAGTTGGGTCATGCTTTGTAAACTCCATATGTCAATCAGTGTATTTAGTTTAGGCAAATTTAAAACATTTAAATTAATTAAATCATAGTTAAGAAGGACATTCTTCAGTCACTTCATTGCTTTGCTATATAATTTTAAAACTTTTTGTACTTCAGATACATCATTCCACAGCCTTCTTGCTTCCAAGATATCTGATGATATCAATGAAGCCCCTTGAACATGATGAGTCACTTTTATCTTACAATTTTAAAGATTTTTCTTTGTCATTTTTCTTTTAAAAGTTTCATTAAAATGTTTCTCAGTATGAGTCTTTTCAGTTTTCTCTCATTTGGAACTTATTGGTCTTCTTAAAATTGTAGATGCATCTTTTCTAAAATTTGAGAATTTTTCAGTCTTTTTTTTTTTTTAGTAAACTCTCTGATCCTTTCCTCCTGTCCTTTGATGTCCATTCAGCATATATTGTATTTCTTGATGCTGTATCATAAGCTTCTTAGGTTCTGTTTGCTCTTCTTTTTACTTTCTCCTCTTTAGACTTTATAACTTCCAGAGTGCATATTTCCTATGTTTGAATTTATAGGTGTTCTTTACTTACTCAAGTGTCCTGATGAGTCCTGCTGGTTAATTTTCAATTTGGTTATTGTATTTTTCAGTCTTAGAATTTGTTTAGCTTCCTTGATAATTTCTAATCTTAGTTTCATTTTGTTCATGTATTGTTGGGTTTTTGGTTTTGTTTTGTTTTTTGTTCTTTTGGTTTTTGGTGTTTGGTTTTTCGAGACAGGGTTTCTCTGTGTTGCTTTGTTGCCTGCCCTGGAACTAGCTCTTGTAGACCATCCTGGCCTCAAACTGATAGAGATCCTCCTGCCTCTGCCTCCCGAGTGCTGGTTTAAAGGTGTGTGCCACCACCACCTGGCTCATATTGTTGGTCTTTTGTCTTTATTTCTTCACCCTTGTTTTTTTTTTAAATCATGTGGTGTGTGTGTGTGTGTGTGTGTGTGTGTGTGTAAGGCAGACTCTCATTCTGTATGTTAGACTGAATTGTAGTTCAGTGTGTATCCTAGGTAGGCCTCAAGCTACTTACCATTCTGCCTCAAGCTTCTGAATGCAAAAATATAAGCTTGAACCAACATACCTGGCTTTAAAGTCTACCTATTTTGTGGTTTTGCAAGGAGGGTTTTTGATACCTATTTTTTTTCCTTCAGTGTTGTCCTTGTTTTTCGTTGTTGTTGTTTGTTTGCTAACTTTCCCTCTCTCTCTCTCTCTCTCTCTCTCTCTCTCTCTCTCTCTCTCTCTCTCTCTCTCTGTGTGTGTGTGTGTGTTTGTGTGTGTGTGTATGTGTATATGCATTGTGAATTCTTTTTCATTGCTAAAAATTAAGCATTTGGGGGAAAAGACAGCTTTCCATGTCTTTGAAGATTGGCTTGCATTGAAACACAGTCCAAGAACACAGCCGTGCAAGAGGAATTCTGAGTGCTTGTGAGAAAACTCCAAGAAAGCAAGGCAAGAGTCCTGTGACCTCAGTTTCTTCAAAAACATGGAATTGTTCTTAGAAAGTGCTTTGCTACCCCTTGTAGGTATAGTGTATGGGAGTGAATTCAGCTGTTGTTATCCATACACCTCTATGGAAAAACCTGTTTTGACCATGTATGACTTGTCCTTACAATTGTACATTTTACTTAGGAGACTCAACCCTCAGAGTATAAATTGTCTGATGCATGGAATAAAGTTAGCTATTGTATGATAATTTAGTTTACCTCATTTTTAAGCACTATTCTCCCAGGTTTACACCACTAACTTTGTCCCAGAGGAGTTCTGATTTTACTGGATTTGTTCAGTCTTAGATCAACATAAGGAGAGAGCTTAGGACCTCTCAGGTCCTCTCTTGCCCGAGTTTGCATCTAGATACCCAGTTACCTCTAGTGCACAGCTGCTCACAAATGTTTTGTTTCCTGAGAATCTTACCCCATAGCCTTCTTCTCGGAGCCTTGAATGTTCCACTGTATCTCCCTATCAGCATCTCTTGTTCCAGGTTTCTGTGTGTCTGTCTCCCCTAGCTTTCCCAAGCACTTGCTGATTTTCTCCCTCTCGTGTCTGAGTTTAGTAAAATTCAGCTGTCTGAGATCAATCTTCAGTCTCCACAGAGGTGAAAAAGAAGTCCACTTTGTTCCTTCCAATTCAAGAGAGAAGATAGGGAGCTGCCAGTCCCTCTTAACCAAGATAGTGCCATGTCAGTACCAATATAAGGGAAGAGCAAACAAAATTAGCATAACACTTTCTACCACCTGGAATTTGCTGTTTTCTTGGTTGCTCTAGTCCTTTGACTATCTTCTATAGCTCATATTATGTTGCCTTTGGTCAGTTTATCTTTTAGATGTTTCTATGAAGGGACAGTGTATGAAGCCTCCCATTCTCCAGCATCATTTTCTGATTCCTTCAAAAGCCTCTGGCCATTCTATACCCCTGATATCCTGAAAAGAATGCAGTCAAAAGAGGGCCAAAGGCTGGGTTCCCCTATGTTAGAAAGGATGGGTTTCTCCCATGAGTCTTACCTATGGTATGCAGAAGGACAATTCTTCCACTATCAACCACTTTTTTAAAAAAACATTAAGTAAACATATTCCAGTATAATTATCACAAGCCTAGACTTCATTTTCACCATAACTGGGTCCAAAGTATGTTTTGTCCTAGAAAGGCTGCTATGGAAACACTACCTCAGCTTGAATTGTCATGAAAGTAGAAGCTAGGACAGGGGAACTTATGTAAGAACTTCATGGGGGGAGGGTGAGTCTGTATTATAGAAATGAAAAATGAGAGTGAGAAGCAGGAGACTAGAAGACCAGGAAAATGTTGTTAGATTGCTGTTGCTGCTGCTGCTATAGACATCCAGAACTTTGTTTTGCTGAATTTTCCAAGATATATACAAAATCATCAACTTCCAGGACTTTTCCACACAGAGGACAGAAAGGCAGAGGGTCTGTTAGTGAAGGGTTGCCTCGGTGTCCTTAACTCCTCTTTGGACTCTTCTTGGGCATGCCTTAGGTATAGAGAGTTCTTGTCTGCCTGTGAGGCACTGATGAAGGCGGGACATGGGTGGGCTCTTCCACTGGTCAAGAGTGTGTGGCTTAGCTGAAGTGTATTCTGAGGGAACCAGAATGCTGGTATGTGTTATGTAGGCTCAAGGGTGCTTTTGCTCCAGCTTCACAGTTAGATGTGGTGTTCTACGAAACAGAACTCAGCAAAATCTCATCTGTTTTGTTCTTCCCGTTTCCGGTCTCTCCTCTTCCTTGCCAAATTCCATGTCTTTAAAAAGAATCCCAACTCCACAATAATGGGGAAATAATCCCAAAGTTCTCCAAGCATTATCTAAATTGTTTCCTTGTTTTCCTGATGGTTGGCCATCACAGGTTTTATACATTTGTTTCTCAGGGGGAAAAATGTCCTTAGCACATTCTCTATCTTTTGGAGTGTTTACATACTGAAGAAACAGGGAACCAGGGGCCCCAAGGCTACAGGCGTAAGTGATAAACTGCCCTGGATTCCATTAGCTCCTGTGGAAATACAGTTTAAAGGAGGTGCCCCCAAACCAGGCACGTGACATTTACTCTGACTCTTTCCCCTGAGGAGTTCTTTTGACTGAACAGCAAGCTCTCTGGGCTGTGCAACAAGAGAACATCTCTAACATAACATACAGTCTGGGCAGCTGCTGTTAGCTGGAGATGGCTCAGCATGAACAGCTGTGTAAGGGTTGACCTTGTGGGGAAAAACATCACCAAGCCCCACTGCTGTAGGTTGGCTTCCATTCGGGCTTAGTGCAAATGAGCTGTAATAATAATTTAGCAGATACATGGGGGGGAAGGAGATTAAAACGACATTTTGTTCGAATAACTAGAGGGTACAACAAGAAGTTGTATGGGTGACAACTGAAAACGTTTTCTAGAAATGAGAGAGGTTCTTTGTGAAAGAGGGGACTTTTCTTTTTCCTCTGTGTGATGGTATATTTCTTAAGCACATTTATTTCACATACATGTGTCCTGCTTTTCTAACCCACCCTGTTAGAACACAGAAAGCCCTTGTGAGGGTGAGGAGAGGGAGGCTATAGTGTCTCCATCCCAACTCTGGTGTGGGGGGGGGGCGGTGGTGTGGGTGTGTGTTTGTATGTGTGTTGTATATGCTTGTGGGCTTGTACATGTGGGTGTACATGTATGCATGTGTATGTGGGGCCATCTTTCCTTGATTACCTTTTCATTTTTACTCTTGAGACAAGGTCTTTTATTGAGCTGGAAGCTCATCGATTTGGTTCCATTGGCTGGCCAATGAGCTTTAGATACCCACCTGTTCCTACCCCTCATCCCCCAAGTACTGGGGTTACAGGCATGTGCTACCATGCTCAGTTTTGTTTTTGTTTTTTTTTAATGTGAGTTGACGGGATCTGGATTCAAGTTCTTATGTTTGCACAGCAAACAGCAACTGAGCCATCATCACAGCCCTAGGACTGTATTCTTAAGCCAATCCTGGGTTCTGGAAAGATAGTTCGCAATGCTTTCTTGAGTGGGAAATTCACTGGCAAATGTCTTAGCTAAGATGTCCTGGGAAAATTATGAGAAGCTGGGACTTTACATCCTGGGAGAAGACTTTTGTAAGATCACTTGAAATCCCTAGGAACTGCTTATAGCACAATACAACACACAGACACACACACTCACACACACAACAGCAGCAACAACAACAACAAAACCAGGAATTATGTGAAAACATGAATCATAGAGGCTGGAAAGGCAGAGACATTTGTTGCGGTGGACAATTGGAAATAAATTTTGGTTGCCTTCTGTAAGCAATGCCAGCTGTGGCCTGTTTTCTCAAACTAAGAGACTGCACAAGTCCAAGAAGGAAAGGATTTTCCCCCAAATGCTTGAAGCGTGTCTGAGTTAAGACAGCTATATCCTAAGATTTACCTTTTCCTTAATTCCCTATTGTAGTGTGGGGTTCATGGAGAAAAGGGCTAAATGTCAGTTATCTAAACGCGCCAGCGAACCGAGATTAAGCAAATTCAAAGGGTGTTCAGTTTTTCCATTGGATTTGAATTTTGAATATCCTCCTCTCCCTCCTCAAATCTAGAACATGGGTTGGTGCGCTCTCGAGTTTTGTAAAGGAGGCTTTATTGGGACACATTCATGTTTTTCTATATACTCTGGGTGGCGGCTTCCACATTACAGTACATGCCATTTTGATGGAGATTATGTGGCCCACAAAGCCCTAAACATTCACTACAGGATCTTTACAGAAGAATGTTGCTATTCCTGTTCCAGAAGGAGGAAAGCTACAGACAAATTAAACTTCTGTTATGCTTAAGTTCTAGGAAGTCATGGCTTTGAGTGCAAGAAACCAGATGAAGAGCTTGAATGGAGGCTTAAAGCAGCAGAACATTGTGTTTCCCTGGTAGAATGTAAACACGCGCTTAGCGGCAAAGATGAGCAAATGCCAAGAGAGGAAGGGGGGGACCTTTTGGCCAGAACATGCCACCTAAAGAGAGAGAGACAGCAGGGAGGGTTTTGTGCTTTAAGAGAAAAGCTATAGGAAGAAGTGGAAAATTCCTGATGAATTAGGAGATGCTTCTTGGAGACAGGCTCGCTCTATGTAGCCTAGGCTACGCTTCAACTTGTCTTTGTCCTGCGTGTTGGGTAGATATGTACTGGCAGTTCTGGTTTTGGAGAATAATTATTAACAAAAAGAGTGTGGCTTGAGTTACCTTATTATAGAGAAAGCCTTCTTTCCCAAGGCAGAGGGCTATCCTGAAGGAGGCCACAGAGCAGCTACAGCAGACAAGTGTTTGTGGAGAATAAGAGGAATGATGTTTGCTCTAAGTAACTGTTTTCCTTAAAAACCTGAAAATTAAAATAGGTGAATATAGATTTATAGTGTTATCCCTGGATTTTAATTCCAAAATTGTGCTTTTAGATTTACAACAGAGAAAGCAGTCTTAACTCTCACTTGGGTGAAGAGAACCAGTAAAGCTGGGAACCATCTGGAAAGATGGTTAAAAAGGCAGAGAGATTGCTCCTCACAATCACATTGCAGGTTAGATTCAACTTGTTTTGTCACATGATCTGGGAGACACAGACATAACCAGATAGGAGCTTGGTATGGCTTGAGGCCTTGGAGGACCACTAGGTAAAGGTGGCCTCATCATACAAAAGCTGATCAGTCACAGCTCCTAAGCACCATCCTTCCCTGGAGCTGTGAACACAAGAATTGGGCCAGGATTTCAGCACCCTTTGAGTACATGTGGCTTTTGCCGCAAGGTGCTGTGTCCACTGACCACTTAGATGGAATGATTGAGGAGCGTCCGCTGGCCTGAAATTTGACTCATCTTTTTTTGAGTTACTCTCTAATTTCTGTTTTGAGGGTTAAGGTTGTAAATGGAAAGCATGTAGGCCTGCATCACTGTAGGGTTGAGCTGATGTGGAAAGAGCTCTCAGGGCCTGTCCTAAGACAGATGATGCAGAGTAGATGGCAAACAGTCTCACTCAAACCAAGCTTGTGAGTGGTGCGCTCTCGAGTTTTGTAAAGGAGGCTTTATTGGGACACATTCATGTTTTTCTATATACTCTGGGTGGCGGTTAGATCATTGGGAGAACACTGGGAAGCCCTTCCGCATTTCTCTCTCTTAGCTTGGCAGAAGGTATGTAACAATGGTCCTATAAAGTATGGAGAGCAAGATTTGTGGAGCTGGTGCTCAGTGCATAGAATTAGGGTGCTCTAGTGAAGGAGAACATAGAGACACCTATAGATAACCTATGGGGCATCTGTTATGAAACTTGGACTCACACATTATGGAGATTGGGGAAAACAGTCATCAGTCGTTTGCAAGTAAAGAGACCAGAGAAGCTGATGGTGTGATTCAGTCTAAGTGCAAAGGCATGAGACCCTCAGCTGGATTCTGGGTGCACTAGTGTGTGAGTCCTCAAGTCCAGAAGCCAAAAACCCTGGAGTTCTGATGTCCCCATGAAGGAGATGGATGTCCCAGAAGAGAAAAGAAATTAGACCTTCCTCCACCTTTCTGTTCTGAGCAGCCCTCAACAGAGCAGACAATGCCTATCCACACTGGTGGGGATTGACTTTCTTGGCTCAATTTGCTGCTTCAAATGTTGATCTTCTCTGGAAAACCCTCCCAGTTACATCTAGAAATAAGTCTTTGCTGGGCGGTGGTGGCGCACGCCTTTAATCCCAGCTCTCGGGAGACAGAGGCAGGCAGATCATTATTGAAGGCAAACAGAAAAAAAATCAAGGTTTTGTTGCTGTTCAGTGAAAAAATTCTGTTTATTTAAAACAACCAAAAAGTCCTTAATCTGAAAAAAAAAACCACCATAAAAATTACTGTAGCTTTTGGAATTTTCTCTAGAAGCCTGTGTCTTAATTCCTCATGCAGTAATCTACAGGCGCTTGATTGCTCAGGAGGCTGTATGAGCTAAGCATGCATTACTCCTGATCTGCTTTTGTTCATAATTTCTAAACAAGCAACCTAAAATCTCCCACCGAGCAGGCCTCTCCCCAGGCCCCTGCTCTCACAGAAACTCGATTCTTGCTGTTTTGTACGTTTTCATGATAAAAGAAATGTAAACATTTAAATAATAATGTATTTTTAAAGGCATAATGGGGTTAGGTAGGAAAAACAACCATTTAATATCATCTGCAGAAGAAATCTAATAAGTTTTGGGGTTCACTGGGGAGCCAGAGAATATTTGGTTTTATGAGAGGATTAAGTTTTTATTGAATTACATTTCTACGCAAGGCATGCTGGTTCTTCTACTAAAATGGGAAGTTTAACTCGGTGAATTTGGGGCTAGTAAAGTATAAATCAGGATCAGAATCTTCTGTTGAATCGGTTGTCTCAACAAAGACCCCGTCTGGGCTTGAATGGTGCCAGAGTGGCTAAACAGGTGTGCTCAGTGCCCATTGGCGGAGCAACTGCAGGGGACTGAACAGCAGAAGTCTCAGGAACACCAGGTTCTGGTTTCACGTTTTGCTACCAACACTTAGAGCACCCATACTTCTATGAACTTCGGTTTTAGCACTTCTGAAAATAAGAAAGAGTATCTGGGGCCAGTGAGATGACTCAGTAGGTAAAGGTACTGTAGCCAAGCCTGATGACCTGAGTTCAATACCTAAGACCCACATGGTAGGAGAGAATCTATTCTGTGTTCTGCAAGTTGTCCTCTGACCGCCACACGTGTGACACATGAATCTTGGAGCAACAGGTGTATGAGCACACACACAAAAAGAATATGTGAAATGCTTTGCAAATGAAGGTATTTTATTTTTAGAATCACTCCAAATTATTCTAAAATACTGATCTAATGACAAGCTGGCAACTTAAAACTCCCCCAGGGGAAGTAGTTAAAATACACGTTTCCTAGAATGAATTTGGAATCCAGCTATCAGTAGGGGACTGGCTAAATAAATTATAATTTGTTCAACCATACGTGCCCTTAAGAAGCAATTGTTCTGCATGTACCCATATAGAAATATCTCTAAGGAATACAGTTGATTGAAAAAGCAGAGCACAAAGCCCCATGTATAAATGAAACTAGGTATGTGTGGCATTGTATAGACCAGCTTTTGGTTTTTGTTTATGAAAGAATATTCATGAAATTGTACGCAGTGTTTGTAAGGTCTGACAGCTTCACTTACCTAAGGTATTAGTAATAACAATAATGTGGCTTTTAAGGATTGATCCACACCACGCACTCCAGTGTCTTCTTCTTTGTATGTGGGCAGTTTAATATTTACTTCCTAATAAGTCACAACAAAGAGGAGGCCTGGTACTCGGGGAGGAAGGCGGAGTGGGCAAAGCAGCGCAGTAGTCCAGCATTCGTGTGAAAGTGACTCCACTTCCTAGAATCTTACCTGTGAAATGAAGTTATAAGGACTCCTAATCAGATTTTTTGATTCTAGTTGAATTTACATATAGTGTTTATAATGTATCTGGGGAGACACAGGAAAACATGCCTACACTCAAACAGGAAATGATTAAAGAGCATGTAATGCTCAACCAATACTTTAGAGGACTTTCTTTGTTTGACACCTGGGGGGGGGTGGAGAAGGGATAACCTCTATCCTTGAGAAATTATATGAACTCATATGGAAGACAAAATCAATTACAGGAACCAACTAGAGAATAATACACAGCCACATGGATGACCCCAGATCATCCGCGTTCTTGGAGACTGCGCTCTAAAATGAATATTACTCACCTGAAACTCAAGAAAGCCAGACTCGGCAATAAAAATAAAGCCCACATCCTCTTTGTGCTGATCTGTATGCTAAAGGGTCAGGAAGAGAACCACAGAGTTCCTTTGTGCTGATAAAGGTCACTGGTCCTCTAATTTCTGAACACTGGTCCAAACTGAAGATCCTACCCTGCCCCACGTGCTCCATGACCAGACACCTCCCTTTTCAGTCAACAGTCCATTTCCAAGTTGAGACTCTGATACCCCCAGATAATCTCTTTGCACAAAAATTACCAATGATAACAGCAAAGAGGGGGCATTACATGGGCAGCCCCACTGTGTGGGTATGAAGGCCTCAAAAGAACAAAAGGCTCCACCCTGTCTGAGCAATGCAGTTGGGAAGAGGGCCTAGCTAGGGGCAACCAGGTGGCCATATGGCCTTTCTTGTCACAAAGACTCTAGTTAATATGGGGACCAGTACATGACAGGGGCTCTGAGCAGGTCAGATTTGACGCCTAAGTTGACTCCACTGGCAGCCAGAGTCTGATAAAGGCGTCATTGATTTGGGAATTTCTTCCAGACAGCTATAATTACAGCCCTGATCTCAGGGTGTGGAAACACATAGACACCATTGTAGAGAGGCTCAGTGCTATCAGGGTCAAGACCAAAGTACTGCACGAAAGAAACTCAACATCTCTTGGTATTTAGGAGGAGCAAGTCTGCAGGGAACTGTGTTTATCAAGCATAATCAAGTTCCTGGTCCTTTCTGGGCTTATGTTTGTAATTCCTGGTGGGTCCTTTGTATGGTGCCTTTGTCTCTGTGGCTTCAAAATCTACCAAAAAGGTGGAATGAATGAGACAAACATCCCATCCTCAGAGGTTGTATGTGGAAGAATCTAGAAATAGACTGGCTCTTTTTTCCTACACTCACCTCTGACTAATATACCAATGATGACGACAACAAGCAAAAGTCACTGGCTCTTACTTAGTTTTGAGATGGGCTCGCATGCATCCCAAGCTGTCTTCAAACTCACTGTGTAGCTGAGGATGGCTGTGATCTTTCTGTCTCTACCTCCTGAATGCTAGGATTAAGGTTTGAGTCATCATGCCTGGTTTACATGGCACTAGACATTGCATGCAAGGCTTTGAACATTCTAAGCAAACATTCTACCAACTGAGATATATCCTCAGCCCCACACATAGAATTTGCTATTAAATTTAATCAGTATTTGTCAGATCTGTTTATGTATCACTGTCAAAATGATGATTAATGAAAATGGCTTTAAGCCCAAGACAATTTGGGGGGACTTTTAAAAGCCTTTTTCTTAGAAATTAGAAGTCACAATGTGCCAGACATAATAAGATCCAACTTCCAATGATCAAAAAAAATACCGTGAGTAATGGCAACAATGTTCTCATCGAGGAAAACAACAGCTCAGGGTTTGGAAAGGAAACTCGGAGAGTCAGAAAAAATCTGGCCATATAAGGGTGACAGCCTGGACCGGGAAGCTCTCTTACCTGCCCCAGAGCCAGGAGTGCGCTTCCTGCCCAAATTCACAACGAAGACATCTTGACAGAAATGTGTCAATCAAAGAATTAGATAACCTCAGGGTTCTCACAGATTTCGGAGCCCTTTAAGTCTACAGCTTAACATTCCTGAACAACAGCTGACCCATCCCTGCCAAGGGCCCTGGTGATGGAAGGCTCCCTGCTTATACTGTCTGCTCCAGTTAAGAGCAGCCCTGAGTTTAAAAAAACAAAACAAAACTTTTCCTAATGTTAAGCTAATATCTGTTTCTTCCTCTGACCTGCTCATTGGTCTTATTTCAGCTCTGGGAATCACATAGAACATGGGTAAGTCCTTTGTTACATGTATCTGGAAATGGCTGCTTCGTATCCAAAGCCTAGTTTAAGGTGGAAATATATAACCTGCTATTTAAAAACAGTAAGAATTTCAAAATGGTACTAACAATGCATGAAACCAAGTGTGGAGCCCTTCTAAAAGAAGGGTCCTACATAGACACGGGCAGGCACCCACAGACAAGGGCAGTGTGAGTAACGTTTTATTTCTGAGTACTGAACTCATTAGAGTACACACAGGAAATAATTTTATTTCTATTTGACTTTGTGTTAAACCCTCTCAAATCTGTCTTACAGACCCCATGGAATATTATTGTATAAAAATCTCATTTATTTTGTGAACTCTTTCTGTCACTATTGTTACCTTTCCCGGGCCAGGAGAAGCTCGGGCCAGGAATCTGCAGATTCTTCTCTTCTCCTCCCGGTCCTCTGCAGGCACGTTGCCTACTCCTCCCCACGCTCAAGGAGGGTGAGGAGAAGATCCATGATGGAAATGGCCTTCCTCACTTGCAGGTCCAGATGTTAGCTGGTGCCCATGCTCTCTGAGTTGGGTTCCTGGGTTCTGCTTTTTTTTCCTCCTCTCACTGGCATTGTTCTGGCTTCTTCTGATCTCCCAGTGGGAACTACCTACTACAGTTCTCTGATGGAGAGATAACCCCTTGGCTAGATGCTTATAATCCTCTCCCAGCTCATGGTTGGTGTCTACCACAGTCTTCTGTTACAGTCACCACCCCAAAGTTTCTATATCTGAGGCTCCTTTTGGATGGAGAATTCCCAAACAGCTTTCTGGATATCTCTTAGTGTTTGCATTTGCACCCAGGGAGACTTTTGTTTTGGGCACACTTTTGATATGGCTTCTTCACTGCAGGTGTCTCTTCATTCTGTCAGCAAGGCCCTGCAAGCCACGGTCTTTCTCTTTCAAACTCTCTTCCAAATATGGGTTAGATATTACTTCCAAAATCTTAATCTTTGCCAACTCCAAGGAACATATGACAAACTGGTGAGTGTTTCTTGGTAACTCATCTCAGTTGGCTTGAGTAGTGCAGAACTGGGGAGGACAATGGGTGTGCTATTGCCTTTGTGGAGAAGTCTGACCCTTTGCTGCTGTGTCTTGGTGAATTTTTGTCATTTCTATATCATCTGAAGGTAGGCGGTAGGGTATTGGGAGATCAAGTTCTTGTCTTTGCAACTCTCCTTAAACTTGGAGGTCATTAACAGCTTGATAACAGGGCTTCCAGAGAAACTGAGACAAGGAAAACATCCTGCTATAGGACTCATTTGAGGATGACTATGGAGTCAATATTCACATCTCCCTAAATTCATCTATAGGACCTGGAAGACCAGATGGGGTTACAAAGATAAGTCCCTGATCTGATGGCATGTCTGTATAGAAGAGACAGGAGAGGTTCCTTTTACCTCCCCCATCTCCTTTCTCTCTCCGTGCCTTCCTTCTTCACTGTATTTAAACCAAGAAAGAAAATAAGTTAAGCAGAGGCCTGTTACCATAGCTGAATTTCAGCATCTAGGTTTTGGTTTATAAAACCAAGCAGATTATGATATTGCATTACTGCAGCCCAGACTCACTTTCTCGAATGTTGCTTTCTAAACTCGACGTCTTGTGCTCATCCCCTTGACCTTTCGCAGCACATCAGACTCCACTCACCCCCAAGTGACTCTGGTTATCATACACTAGTCTCACACCTTCTACAGAGTTTGCTTTCTAGCACAAGAGAAAGTTGGATCCAGTCAACTCACCCTGGGCTTTGGTTTTTCATAAAGTATGAAGTGTGAACTAAATATGATGAAGATGAGCTAGGTGTGTGAACCTACAGCCAGGCCTCTTCTCTTAACAAGACAGAGAGGCATGCCCTTTTTATCCTCTGAGACAGCATGGTGGAATTTGGGAAAATTGAACACAATCTTGATAGTATATGTAATGATATATGTAACTATTTTATTTCAAGAATGGTCCTGAATATGCTGTCCCAGGAAGTCTGATGGGCATAGTAATCGGGGATCTTAGATTCTGGACTCACAGACTGTACTTCTGTGAATGCTCTGGTGTTGTGGTCATAACTATCCTGTATCTCATTCATTGCCTCATCTTTCCGTTTTATCCCTAATATGTATACATATTTAAATATTTAGTGTGTATGTACGTGTGTACAATTGTACATGCACATATGTGCCACAATGCTTACGAGGAAGTCAGAGGACAACTTTTTGAAGTTGATTCTCTCCTTCCACCATGTGGGTTCTGAAAATCAAGCTCATGTCAGCAGACTTGGCAGCAAACACCTTTACCTGCTGAGCCACCTTGCCAGAATGGCAGAAACATATATACACACACATTTACCCATCAACCCATCAATCCATCCATTAATCTGTACATACATACGTGCTTATATATCTCTCAGGCACAGAACCCATATCTATGACCTTTTTAATGATCTTATCACATGTTACTTACTAATTGTTAGTGGAAAATTATGGAAAATTAAGAACTTTATTGTGGAGATGCCTGGTAGGCAAGGACAAGCTTCACCAAGCATGTAACCTTGACCAGTGTTAAGTCACAATAGCCATCGTATGATGCCCACCACCACCACTATACAATGCACCAGAAGGGCATAACAGCTCTCTGAACAATTCGGGCTTTTAAAAGATGTGTGTCTTCAACCTAACTTAAAACAAATGTCATGCTCAAATAGATTGGAGTTCTGTTAATGACAGACCATTCTTCAAAAATGTCAAAGTCACAAAAGACATAAAAAAAAAGAAGCAAAGACTGGAGAAGGAGACACACCAATTAATGCATAAGACAAAAGGAATTAGCAGGAAAATAGTGAAACTGAAACAAACAGAGTTGCAAAGAGATGATTTCAATAAAATCCTGGTTTCAATAATTTTACCAGGGTTTTATAAGATGCTAATCTAAAAGAAAGCAGAGAAAGGGGATTTAATTTTTTGTAATTTTTTTTCACGTATCAGGATTTCAAACTAAATGTTTTTAAAGTACATATTTATGTAAGTACCTCATATGGGCCACTTTCTGTTCTGGGGGCAGAGATGAACAGGACACAGACCCTGTCCTTGAAGGCCTGCTATTAGGTTGACAGAAAGACAAATGAGCACACACTGCTTGCTGGCACAGGAGGACAGGTGCTTGCATGTAATACAACTGGGAACACGAAATGGCAACACCTGGTCTGTCCTGGGGACAAGCAGACTCCCAAGGGTTGGGAAGTGGTTACCCATATAAAGAAAAGGCATTGGCGGAGTCATTATGGGAAGCCATTCAGGTAGGACAAGGGGCATTACATATATGCAAAGGCAGAGCCTGTTTGGGAAACATAAGCCCACTACCTCCTGGGGTGTGGGAAGCGAACATGGGTCAAGTGGTAAGTGTGGAAGGAACTGTGAGCCGGAGCTAATCCATAGAAAAGCCTCTTTTAGGGGCACTGTGGAAAAAGAGTCCTCTGAAAGATGCCCAGTAGAAATCTGAAGTGCTTTAGGATTCAGGACTGCTACTGAATCAGTGGGCAGTCTCTGGCTCTAGTCCGGGAGTCAGATTAACTAGAAGATGTTACTGAGGTCATCTAGATGAGAGGACAGTGGCTTGCATGGGCAAAAACACCAGCAGATGGTGCCTTATCTCTGTGAAGCCCACTTCTGTGCCCACAAGAAAGGACTTGCTATGTACACCAGCCACCCATGGACCTTAGGCTAGATGTTTCACGCTTATTTATTGACTACTTATGAAAGCTACATATGATACAAATGACCGCCTTTGTATTTGTAGCTACCCAAGGCTCTCTCTCTAGATCGCAAGGGCTGTCCTCTGTCATAAAGGAGTAACTGACAGGCAAATTGGAGCCCAGGCTGTATGGCTACCGAGCTCATCAAGACCGCCTGCAATTATATCAGTTGTCTTGGTGTTGCTGGAAAACTGCCAAATACAAGATTCACACTGATTGCAGGTACTGTTCTGTGACTTTGAAGAGATACCATGGCCAAGTTGCTGCTAATAGAAGAAAGTGTTTACTGGGACTCACAGTTCCAGAGGGTGAGTCCATGACCATCATGGCAGGGAGCAATGGCAGCAGACAGGCAGACGTGGCACCTGAGCAGTAGATGAGAGCTTACGTCTGACGCACAAGCATGAGGCAGAGGGCTAGCTGGGAAGGACGTAAGCTGTTCAAACCTCAAATCCCACCTCCAGTGACACACTTCCTCCAACAAGGCCACTCCTAATCACTTCCAAACCCTTCCACAAAGCACTGTTACTGGGGACCAAGCACTCAAATATATGAGCCTATGGGGACCATTCTCATTCAAACCACCACATTCCGTTCCCGGGCCCCTATGGGCTTGTGTCCATATCGTAATGCAAAATGCATTTAGTTTAACTTCAAAAATCTTTCCGCTTGGAGACTGTTTAAATGTCCAAAGTCTCTTCTGAGACTGAAAGCAATTTCAGCTGTAATTCCCTGTAAAATAAAAATGCAAACTACATACTTCCAACATATTATGGCAGAGAATATACATTACCATTTCAAAGGGGGAAGAGTGGGGGCATAGTGAGGAAATACTGGACCAAAAATGATCATAATCCCGCAGGGCAAACTCCAAGTTCTGTAACTCCATGTCTGATATCAAAGGGCTCTACGCTCCCACTTTGCTGGCTGCGAATCACTTCTCTCTCTCGGTTGGTCTGGCTCCACTTTCTCTATGCAGCTCTTCCTGCTGACATCCCACTGCTCTGGCACCTTCGACCTCCTGGGATCCAATGCAATCCAGGCTTCACTTTCATATTTTCATGCAATAGCCTCTCCAGGTCTCCACGCAGGAACTCTAGAAGCCTGGCCTCAGCAGCTTTCCTTAAACTTGGAGGAAGGTTCTAAGACCCCTTTACTCCTGTGTCCTTCATGACTCTAAAACCAGAACCAAGGGGCAAATGCTGCCAAGTTCTGCTGCCTGCTTGGGGTGCAACCTCACCCCTCCTCAAATTATATTTGCATGATCTTTTGATTCATTGTTGTTTTTTTAGGAACAGATAATCTTTCAGGCCTTTTATTTTCACAAGTTGCAAGTTTAGCTGGGTGGGGTCTCTCCATGAGGGCACCACCCTCTTTTTTCTATTTCTCCTTGTCTCCTTCAGCACAAACCATGGCTCCAACACTGTTTTCTGATGCTCTTTTTCTTCTCAAACTGTCCATTCTATATTTCTTCTTGGCCTACTTGCTCTGCTTTGTTCTAGACCTAGACCTGCATAAGAGTGGTCACTACCAACCATGCAGCAGAGTCAATATTCAGCTATCTTAGAGTTCCTCATGCTAACAACATTTGCTCCAAATTCTTCAATTTAGCCTCAAACACATTCTTAGGACAAAGGCAAAAAGCAGCCACATTCTTTGCCAAAGTATCACAGGAGAAAATCTCTAGCCCACCCGCTAATATTCTTACCCTCTCAAACCTATTGAGTGAGGTCTCCAAAGTCCACATTGTTCTCTACACTACGGTCTTCCAAGCTCCCACTTAGACTGGCCTGTCAAGCCCTGCTTACAACCATTCAACTGCTTTCATAGTCCAAAGTAAGTCTTACACATTCATTAAGAAACAAGGACAATGGGAGGCAGAGGCAGGCAGATCTTTGTGAGTTCAAGGCCAGCCTGGTCTACAGAGCTAGTTCCAGGACAGTCTCCAAAGCCACGCAGAGAAACCCTATTTGGAACCACCACTACCCCCCCCCCAATAAAAAACAACATAGTCAGATTTGTCATAGCAATAATCCACTCCCTGGCACTCAACTTCTGTCTCAGTTACTTTTCTATTGCTCTGAAGAGACACTATGACAAAAAAAGCAACTTATAGAAGAAAGAATTATTGGGACTTATAGTTCCAGAGGGTTAGAGTCTATGACCATCATGGCGGGGAACATGTTAGCAGGCAGGCAGGCATGGCACCAGGGCAGTAGCTCAGAGCTTACATCTGATCCATAAGCTTGAGGTAGTAGGCTAACTAGCAATGACATGGGCTTTGAAATCCTCAAAGCACATCCTCAGTGGCAATCCTCCTCCAACAAGGCCACACCTTCTAATCCTTCCCAAATAGTTCCACCAACTGGAGACTAAGCATTTAAATATATGAGCCTATTATAGAGACCATTCTCATTCAAATGACTACCACACCATAGAGAAAATTTGTCTCTTCTAGCTCTCAGTTGTGGTCATCTGGGATATAAACATACAAGGAATAGGGATCTCTAATCCTCTGGGACTTTGGCCACATAGCTCAAGCTTGGCATACATCATTCAAATCCAGTGACTTTTGCTTGCAGCTGAGTTAGGGATCTACCCACACCTTTTTCTTTACTTAGTTTCTCGAACTTCTCTGCACCATGGGCCTCCAAGTGAGGTGAGTTTTGAAATTTCTTCCACCCTTTTCTGTTACTATTTTAGTTTGTATTTTCTGAATGGTTTCTGACCATTTCCCATACAGATTTGTGATATAGTTATTCTTGCTCATGCTCAGTTCTGTTTCTTGTTCAACTTCAACCAAGGTCCGCAGTATTTTATAAGATGATATTTGTTAATAAAGACAAAAAGAGAAAAGGGCAAGAATATTAAAAAAAAAAACAATTAGATCTCAGGTTACACAATTTTAGGACTAAGGGTACAAACACTATCCTGTCTTCCCGCCCTTCTAGGTTCAGGAATATTGTGATAACTCTGGATATTTGTCCTTATGGCCTACCTCCCCCAACCACACACACACACACACACACACACACACACACACACACACACACACACACACACACACACACACACAAATCCTTTTTCCTTCTAATGACTTTAACTATCCAAGACTGCACTGGTTTTTCCATTGCTGACACTTCTGGAAGTCTATAGCAAGTCTATTGTGTTGTCTGTTGTCAGTACTATTGAATTGCACTGTGTCCTGAGTCCTCGTTCATTCAAGGAAATCTCTCTTTCAATGGAGCTCCAGCCGCAGGCCTCTGTCTCTTTTCATTAAGGTGCCTGCTGTGGCTTCCAGCCCTCTGCCTTTACTGGTTCATGGAAGAACACACTATTTCAACAGAACTATAGAAAGCCCAGCGAAGGGAAATCATTTCATTCCCCAAGCCTGTTGGGACCAGTTGCAGGCCATCTGAGTCCTATGGAGTACAGTAACGAATTCTTATCAGTTTGGATTGATGAATGAGAAGTGGGACGCTGTCCTCCACAAAGCCCAATAATAACACAATTTCTGCTTGAGTTCATTTGGGAACAAACCCACTTCTAAAGAGAATGATGCCCCAAGGAGCATTTTGATCCTAACAAAGGGGTAATTGTCCTCTAGAGATACAGCCATTCCTGTGTTGCCAGGTATTTTGAGCTATTTGAGCAATAACTCTATTCTGGGTGACTGTAATAATTTATTAGGCCAGTCACTTAGATGATACAATTTTATACAAGCAAAAAAAAATTATACAAGGTTCTGGACCAGTCTTTGGCAATCAGAGGCATTTATTTTAACTTAAATAACAAATATCCCAGGGCAGAACTTTTAGGTATCAGATTAGCAGTAGACGAAATGTTTTGTGTGTGTAGGAATGCCCCACTAGCTAAGCATTCTTGTTTTGTGTATGGTCAATACAATCCTCCATAATTTTCTATCATGTCCAAGCAGATTGGAGTGATTTTCTTTTAACAATTGGAAGTGAATAAAATGTGGTTATTTCCAACTTCCTTTGTTCCTTTATTTATTCAATCATATAATCAGCAAATATCTGTTTACTTGGGGACTAAAGATTCAAGCGTAAATATGTGATGAACACGGCTTTCAAGCAGTTTGGAGTGTACTGGGAAGCAAGGCCTTTGAGCAGTGCAGCCACTTATGCTACTGTTAGTCATGTGAAAAGTGCCGCAGGAACATAGAGACAAGAACGTGTTCTGCTTGCAGATTCACAGAGAATCTGTGACCTCCACAGTTGTGGCGGAGACTGTTTGAAGCATTAGAACTTCGCCAACAGATCAGGTAAAAGGCGCAGCATCACAGATAGGCATTTGGGACACAGGCAGGTGATAAGCTATGCTGGTTTGACTAGGTCTGAGTGAGCTTAGGGAATCCAAGAGTTTCATGGTCCCAGATAGACTATTTCACAAACCAAGATAGACTGTTACCCTAGGGAGAGAGAAACACATGCTGACATTGAGAATTAATTGGCTCTTGACATTTTTATAATAATGTTATGTTTTATACCAGGGGTGTCCAGTCTTTTGACTCCTCTCGGCTACATTGGATAAGGAAATATTATCTTGGGCCACATGTTAAATATCCAAACACTAATGATGATGGGCAAAAGCAATATATTTTGTGTCTTAGGGTTTCTGTTGCTGTGATGAAACACCATGACAAATGGGAGGTGGGAGGAAAGGGCTTATTCGCCTTACACTTCCATGTTGCTGTTCATCATCATAGGAAGTCTGCATGGGAACTCAAACAGGCAGGAACCTGGAGGCAGGAACTGATGAAGAGGACATGGAGGGGTGCTGCTTACTGGTTTGCTACCCCTGGCTTGCTCAGCCTGCTTTGTTATAGAGCCCAGGACCGCCAGCCCAAGGATAAAAGGATCTGCAATGGGCTAGGTCATCCCTCATTAATCACTAATCAAGAAAATGCCGCCTTCTGTAACCAGGCAAAGCATCCGGTGGTGGTACTGGGACACCAACCCAGCCACAAAACCTTCAACCCACAACCTATCCTGCCTGCCTACAAGATGTGCCAGGACAATGATGACTCGGAGCTTGTGGGAGTGGCCAATGACGGGTCTAACGAGACCTATACCACAAAAGGAAGCCCATGCCCCACACTGTCTGGATGGCTAGGAACTGAAAGCTGGATAGCCCAGAGACCTAGGGTGGATCCAAATGTGACTAGAAAAAAAAAAGACAATGAAATGATTCCTAATGATATTCTGCTATACTCATAGATTGGTACCTAGCCCAATCTTCATCAGAGAGGTTTCCTCAGGCAGCTGAAGGCAGATGGGAACAGATGCAGAAACCCAACTCAAACATTAGTCAGAGATGGGGGAACCTTGTGGAGGGGGGGGAGGAAAGATTGTAGTAATCAGAGGGGTCAAGGACACCAGGCAAATACAGCCCACAGAATCAACTAAGCAGAACTCATAGGGGCTCACAGAGACTGAAGCAGCAATCACAGAGCCTGAATGGGTCTGTGCTAGGTCCTCTGCATGTATTTGTGCATGTTGTGGTCGTTTAGCTTGGGGGGTTTTATGGAGCTCCTAACAGTGGGAGTGGAGGATGTCTTTTACTCTTTTGCCTGCTCTTCTGACCCTTTTACTCCTACTAGATTGCCTCATCCAGTCTTGATATTGAGGGTTTGTACTTAGTCTTATTGCATTTTGTTATGCCAAGTTCGATTGCTATCCCTGGAATGCCTCTTCTTTTCTGAAGGGAAATGGAGGAGCAGTGAATGTAGGGAGGAGAGGGTGGAGCCTAGGAGAAGTGAAGGGAGGGGGGGCTGTGGTTGGGATGTATTGTATGGGAAAAGAATAGATTTTTAAAAAGAAGAAGAAGAAAGATAAATGTCTTGCAGCTGGATCTTATGGGGGCATCTTCTCAACTGAGGTTCCCTCCTTTCAGGTAACTCTAGTTTGTGTGTCAAGTTGACATAAGACCAGCAGCACAGTTTGTATATAATTGCATCTGATACCTTAGTTCTTATTTTCGTGCACTTCATTCTTAAAAACAGTTGCTCACAAATGTAGGTGCTGCCAACAAGCAACAGCCTGGGTAAGGTGTGAATGTGAAGGAAGGGATGTTGGTCTCAGGAAAGACAGAACCTAGAATAGTTCTGTAAAGAGAATCATCAAATGTTCTTCAAGTTAAAGGCCAGACTGCAGCTCTGTGCTTTCCATTTGAAAACTGGCAGGTCACATTGCGTCAACTGAAAATAGGGGCCTGGGGCTGAAGAGATGGCTCAGTACTTAGGAGTGTTTGCTGCTCTTAAAGAGAACTGGAGTTTGGTTCCTAGCACCACTGTTTGGAGGCTCAAAACTGCCTGTAACTCCAGATGTAGGTTATATAATGCTCTCTTCTGGACTCCTTGGCATCCTCAGGCATGCTTGCATATACAGAGACTAAATATAATAAAAATAAAATAAATATTTTAAAAAATAAATATACTAAAAAGTACACCAAAATATTATTTTCCTGGAAATACTGAGATCCACATATTTATATAGAGATATAGATATCACATATGAAATTATATAGTATATACATTGGTTTTTACCAGCACCCACAAGACAAATCACAATGATCTTTAACTCCAGCAATAAGGGAGGGATTCTATGTCCTCTTGCAACCTCTGCTAGCAAAATACACACATATGATACAGACATACATGCAGGCAAAACACCCATACACACAAAATAAAAATAGATAAATAAATCTCAGAAATTTTTAAGTAGAAATACTACAGAACTTAAGAGAGTTTAAAAGACTGAGAGTCTCTCTCTCTCTCTCTCACACACACACACACTTAAAGTGATTTTATTGCTCGCATACTTAAGGGAGTTTACACTACTGGAGAAGAGGCTGTGGACAACTCATATTTCCAAGTGGGTGGGAGGTCCCGCTTAGTCTTGTACTAATTCACCCAAATTGGTGAACTCTGCTCTCTATCCAAATCAGGCAGAATTTGCTATCCTTATCCTTTCTGTTCCCCTCAAGATGATTACAGACAGTGACCGTTTTCTTAATCCAATTAGAGATCCTTGGGGAGATCCAGGGCAAGGCCTTTGAATTTAAGAATCCTCAAGGTTGTATTGCCAGTTAAAACAGACCTGTGAGTCCTTCAGGATTACACCTCTTCGAGAGGGAGTCAGGCCTTTCTTGCCCAGTTTAAATCTGACCCTTCCTGTTGTCAAATGTCAAATGCCCTACCCAGGTCGGTAGGGCAGAGCTGACTGGGGCAGGCCCTTCCCAGAAGCAGACATGTGACCTGTGGTGGCAGGAAAGAGAACGGAATCTCTTTTCATACTTACATCAAATGGAAATGCTGAGCTGCATATTCTTCACTGTCTACAGGACTCCTTTTAACCAGCGTGTCCAAATACAGAAAGCTGTTTGTCTTAATTTGAGTTTGCCATCTTTCTCCTTCATTTGGAAAGCTGCTGTGGTTTGAAACATTGTATAGATAAGCTGGTTTGCACCATGAGAAGTTAAATTCATTGACAATGTTAATCTATAAGCCAGTTTTCATCATCAAGTTCTAGCATGAATTATGTCTAGGATACCATAAAGAACTTGGTAACATGTCACATCACCATTTCATAATCATAATTTTTTACATAAAATCATTTCCACATTTGTTCTCAATTTGGCCATCTTACCTCTGAAAAATAAATGATGTCGCCATAGTTAGCATCACCACTTCTCAGGAATTCCTGGAACAAGTGATCATTTAATCCCGACTCCTTTGATGTTCACAGTCTTAATGATGATTTTCATGATGTTACCATCTTTAATGCTTTTGTGCATACATTGCCTTGACATACTATGCAGCGGTACTTGATGGAATGTGAGTCAGGGCCAACAACTAATAATCTGTGATGGCTATTCTAGGCTGTCAACTTGACACACCTGGGAAGAAGAATCCACAATTGAACTATTGCCTCAATCAGATTGGCCTATGGGCATATATGTGGGGCATGTTCTTGATTGATAATTGATGTAGTAGGGCCTATTCCACTGTGATCTTGGGTTGTATAAGAAAGCAGGCTGAGCAAATGCAAAAGCAAACCAGTAAACTGAACGCCTCCATGATCTCTGCTTCAGTTCTTGCCTCCAGGTTCCTGCTTGAGTCCCTCCTCTGACTTCACTCAATGATGAACAGCAACATGGAAGCGTAAGCCAAATAAACCCTTTCCCTCTTCAAGTTGGTGTTTCAAGTTTGTCAGTGTTTTTCACATCAACCCAAAGTAACTAATACACCAACCATTAGCAGGGTACCATCAGTAACTCTAAACACCAGATATGTTGACAATGAACAAAGAAAACCACTTTAACATGTCTTTTAATGTTTCACCTCTTGATTTAACTATGTCTTTCAATGTCCCAAAGAAGCTGTTTGTTCAATGACATTATGTTTGCCATGCATATGTCTAATCAAAGTGTCAGGCTGGGTCATATTTGCAGCATCAGTGCTCTTATCCATCACCTAATGCACACCATATAAAATTAGCAGCCCAACTCTCCAGACTTCTTTTCATAGATTATCTAATATTTTCAGTTTGTCTCGATGTCATCTAGTGAAGCTCTCCCGGTTTCAGGATGTAATATATCTGTCACACCCTTCACACATTGCCTAACAAGCACACCTTTACTAAAGGTTTTTGCTTCTTTTCCTTCTCTTCCCGGTTAAATATATTTACCTTGCAATTAAATTAGCCTTCACAATAGAATCCATCTGAACTGTAACTTAAAAAGAAAACAAATACGACTTTTATCCCAGGGCTAGGGAGGCAGAGATAGGTGGAACTTTGAGTTCAAGGCCAGCCTGGTCTACAGACCCAGTTCCAGAACAGCCAGGGCTACACAGAGAAAATCTTTCTAAAAAAGCCAAGAGAAAGAAAAGAGAGAGAGAAAAACTGAAAAAGGCACTAGATACTATCCTCCGGCCTATACGTGTGCAGACACAATTGAACCTGTGCACACATGTGCACAGATGTGAACAGGTACACATAAACTCCACACACAAACAAGTAGGAATATTCATCTTTTAATAGCATGAGTGATAAGTTAAAACATTGGTGATAATCACTGTGTTTCACTTGCTGGGTCATCATGGACACAGGTGATGTTTGATGATGTCAATTCTATTTCTGCACCTGGAAGGGACCAAATGGGAAGCCACGGGCCACTGCAAAATTGAAGCCACACATGAGTACAAATAGAAAGAGCATACTCATGTTTATTTTGCATGACATTGCAACATAAAGTCACCTATACAGCTCATATTTGAGAATGAGTTTACAGGTTTTCTTTTTTTAATTAATTAATTAATTTAGTTTTTACATACAAATCCCAGTTCCCCCTCCCTCCTTTCTTCCCGCTCCTCCTCCTTCCTCCCACCAGCCCCCTACTCTTTCCTGAGAGAGGTCCCTGTGGCCCCATATACTGCTCAAGTCACACCACCGTCACCTGCATTCAGGGCGCCCAGTTTGCTCCTCTGCAGGTTCCCCAGTTGGCAGTCCAGAGTCAGTGATCTTCCACTCGCTCGGGTCAGCTGATTCTGTGGGATTCCCCATCTTGACCCCTTTGTTCATATTATCTCTCCTCCTTCTCTTTGCCTGGAGCTCAGCCCAGTGGTTAGCTGTGGATCTCCGTATCTGCTCCAACTGTTTCTGCAAGAGGGCTCTCTCTGGGGTTGTGGACTGTAGGCTGGTTATCCCTTGCTTTGTGTCTGGTATCCACTTATGAGTGAGTACATACTATATTTGTCTTTCTGGGTCTGGATTACCTCACTCAATATGTTTTTTTTCCTAGTTCCGTCCATTTGCCTGCAAATTTAAAGATGTCATTGTCTTTTTTACTGCCAAATAGTACTCTATTGTGTAAATATAACACATTTTCTTTATCCATTCTTCTGTTGAGGGGCATTTAGGTTTTTTCCAGGTCCTGGCTTTTATGAATAATGCTGCAATGAACATAGCTGAACAACTTCTCTTGTGCTGTGATTGTGCCTCTTTTGGGTATATGCTCAAAAGTGGTATTGCTGGGTTTTGAGGTAGATTGACTCCTAATTTTCTGAGAAACAGCCATACTGATTTCCACAGTAGCTGTACAAATTCGCACTCCCACTAGCAATGGAGGAGTGATCCCCTTTAGTTCACATCCTCTCCAGCATAAGCTGTCATCAATGTTTTGGATCTTAGCCATTCTGATTGGTGTAAGTTGATATCTCAGAGTTGTTTTTGGTTTGCATTTCCCCGGTAACTAATGATATTGAACATTTCCTTAAGTGTCTTTTGGTTACTTGAGATTCTTTCTGTTGAGAATTCTCTGTTTAGATCTGTACCCCATTTTAAAATTGGATTTTTTTGGTAGTTTGATGTCTAATTTCTTAAGTTTTTTGTATATTTTGGAGATCAGCCCTCTGCCAGATGTGGGGTTGCTAAAGATATTTTCTCATTCTGTAGGCAGCCATTTTGTCTTGTTGACCATGTCCTTTGCTTCACAGAAGCTGTTACTGATGTTATAATTAGGAATGGTCTTCTGTGCCAGTGCATTCAAGTGTACTCCCCACTTTCTCTTCTATGAGGTTCAGTGTGAGTGGATTTATGTTGAGGTCTTTGTTCCATTTGGACTTGAGTTCTGTTCTCGGGGATAGATCTGGATCTATTTGTATTCTTCTACATGTCAACATTCAGTTGTGCCAGCACCATTTGCTGAAGATGCTTTCTTTTTTCCATTTTATATTTTTAGTTTCTTTGTCAAAAATCAGATGTTTGTAGGTGTGTGGGTTAATATCAGGATCTTAAATCCGATTCCATTGGTCAACCTGTCTGTTTTTATGCCAATACCAAGCTGTTTGCATTACTGTAGCTCTGTAATAGAGCATGAAGTCAAGGATGGCAATGCTTCCAGATGTTCCTTTACTGCACAGGAGTGTTTTGGCTATCCTGAGTTTTTTGTTTCTCCATATGAAATTTAGTATTGTTCTTTAGAGTATTGTTCTTCTGTGAAGAATTGTACTGGGATTTGATGGGCATTGCATTGAATCCGTAGATTGTTTTTGGTAAGATTGTCATCTATGAAGAATTGTGGTAGAATTTTGAAAGGTTGAATCTGTAGATTGCTTTCAGTAATATCGCCATTTTTTACTATGATAATCCTACATATCCATGAGCATGGGAGATCTTCCCATTTTCTGATATCCCCTTCAGTTTCTTTCTTCAAAGACTTAAAGTTCTTTTCATACAGGTCTTTCACTTGTTTGGTTAGAATTACCCCAAGATATTTTATGTTGTTTGTGGCTTTTATGAAGGTTGATGTTTCTCTGATTTCCATCTCAGCCTATTTACCATCTGTATATGGGAGGGCTACTGATCTTTTTGAGTTAATCTTGTATCCTGCCACATTATTGAAGGTGTTTATCAGCTGCAGGAGTTCCCTGGTGGAATTATTTTGGGTTGCTTTGTTGTTCAGGATCAGATGATTTCAGAGCAGAATTCTACCAGAATTTCAAAGAAGACCTAATACTGATACTCCTCAAATTGTTCCACACAATAGAAGCAGAACATTGCCAAACTCTTTTTATGAGCTACAGTTACCCTGATACCCAAACCAAACAAAGATCCAAATAAGAAAGAGAATTACAGGCCAATTTCCTTCATGAACATTGATGCAAAATTACTCAATAAAATACTGGCAAACTGAATCCAAGAAAACATCAGAAACATCATCCACTATGACCAAGTAGGCTTAATTCCAGAGATGCAGGGATGGTTCAACATGCAAAAATCCATCAATGTAGTCTACCATATAAACAAGCTGAAAGAAAAAAACCCATATGATCATCTCATTAGATGCTGAATAAAACCTTCAACAAAAAGTGTCCCCTTCTTGATATAGGTCTTGTGTTGTAATAGGTAGGTCATTTGTTGGTTCCTGGCTGCTTAGCTCCGAAATAATCAGACAGAAACTATATTATTTAAATCACTGCTTGGCCCATTAGCTCTAGCTTCTTATTGGCTAACTCTTACATCTTAATTTAACCCATCTCCATTGATCTATGCATCACCATGAGGTCGTGGCCTACCAGCAAACTTTCAGCATGTCTGTCTCCAGCCGCAGCTTCATGGCTTCTCTTTGACTCTGCCTCCTTTCTCCCAGCATTTTGTTTAGTTTTCCCTGCCTAGCTCTATTCCCCTATAGCTTTGCTATAGGCCCAAAGCATTACTTTACTAACCAATGATATTCACAGCATACAGAGGGGAATCCCACATTAATCTTGGAGAGATCAGGAATACAAGGAACATTCCTAAACATAATAAAGGCAATATGCAGCAAACCAACATCAAACTAAATGGAGAAAAACTCAAAGCAATTCCACTAAAATCAGGAACAAAAGAAGACCGTGCACTCTCTTCATATCTATTCAATGTATTACTCAAAGTCCTAGCTAGAGCAATACATTTACAGTTTTTCACTGGGCTTCCATCACAGCTATCCTGGGCCACATGTGTCCCATGGACCACGGTTGTACACACCTGTCCTGTAGAATGAAGAATCAAGAGAGGATGTTACTAACTTTTCTTCCTTCTCTTCTCTAGCCTCCTTCTTCTCACTCCTTCCTCTTTCCCAATCTGTCTTCAGAACCAAGTACCTGCTCATTCTTTTCTTCTCAGGGGGCAGCAGCCCAGCTGATCTGATCTAAGAAAGCACTTTGTGGGGTCTGGAATCAGAGAGGCAGAGATTGGCCGACCAAGCATTAAAGTTCACTGAGCATCTCAGGGGAAACATCTAACACTGTAATAACAACAATCACGACAGTATTTTGCTTTCTTCACAAGTGTCCAAGAGCTTCACCCACATTAGCTAATCTGGTCTAGAAACCAGATGCAATCATATCCTTCCTGCAGCTAATTTCCAAAACTTATCAGGACACAACAATTCAATTGTGCTACAGCATTTATCATGACTCCTTTTCAGTTTTGGTGCCCTGTCTCTTGTTTGAATGAATCTTAATGTCTGTGAAATATGTATTTTCTATTTTTAAAAAATACCTTTATGTTATATGTATGGGTGTTTTGCCTGTATGTATACTTGGGTACCACATGCATGCCTGGTTCTGGTAAAGGCCAGACGAGGGTGTTGGATCTCTGGGAATTGAAGTTACAAATGGTTGTGAGCCATCATGTGGGTGCTGGGAATCCAGCTTGAGTCCTCTGGAGGAGCAGCCAGTGCCCTTAGTTGAGCCACCTTTGTAGTTCCTTCCCCCTTTAAAATTTAAATATTAGAATAGAAGTGGAGTCTCTTAATTCCAAGACCACACTTCACACCTGGGGGCTGGAGATGTGGCTCGCCATTTAAAAGCGCTTGCTGCTCTTTCAAAGCACCAGAGTTTGCTTCTGTTGAGTGGCACACACCCTCCTATAAAAGATACAGAGGGCTGCCACCGTATCTGGGACTTGCACAATTTTATCCCCCCCCCTCTCACACACACACACACACGAGGTGCAGATTTTTTAAAAAAGCACATCTAGACACTATATTTTCAGAAGCATTTTCCCAGGCTCCCCTCAACAACTGTGTGAACAGTTCGAAGAGAACTGGAACCATACAGAAGTGTAAAAATGCCAAATGATTTCAGATATGGTAGGCGCTGGGGTTTGGTCTTAGGTCCTAAAAGTGGAAGCCACTGACCAGTGACCTACAGAGCACATAGGTGTCTATCATTTCAGAGGTGAGGCACATGTTCCATGGGGGAAAGACAAAGAAAGTGGTTTACTGATATCCTGTCCATCTTCCAAAGCAGAGGCCATGGGTACTGTCATCATTGAGAGGCCCTCATTACAGTATTCTACCCTGAGCAGAGTTGCTGCATAATTAGTGTGGACTTTCTTCTGGCTATTATGCTGTGAAAAGGATAAACTAAAAATTGAGGCTATTTCCTCTACAACAAGCAAAGTACTGAGCAGCTGTGGGCTCACCAGTGCTGCAGGTGACACACCCTGCACCACCCACAGTGGGCATAACCTTTTCCAAGTATTCCAGTATTCTCTTGTTTCCTCGAGACTTTTATGATTCCAAGTCCATTGTGCCCTTAAATAACTTTTATCTTCTACAAAGAAGCTGAAGCATTTATCTTTAGATGCCCATATATAATTTCTACTCAGGAAGATACAAGTGAAGGAGCAAGGAGATACAAGTTCTGTGCCCTAGTATCTAATACCTGTGATCTTCTTCCACCTCTTGTCATGTACAGCTGTGAGACCTGGCCAGCATGCGTCACATCTTAGAGTTTGTTGCTTTGTGGAGCAAAGAACCACAGCAATGACTGCCATAAAAGGGTGCTGTGCAGTTCAGGTGGGGACGTGGATGAGACTGGGAACATGCTCATCACTATCACTTGGGGACTTAAGCTAATGGGGCAGACATTATCTCCAAGGTTTCCAAGGTTTGGTTTTGGTGAGCCAAAAGGAAAAGAGCTCTGAAGGGTGTCTCCTTAGCACCCTGGGTGGGTGGCAGGGCCACCTATCCTGATTGGATAGAACTAGTCACGTGGTACCATCCAACAGCAAAGGTCTGGGCAGTGCAGTTCTCATGGTGCCAGGAAAGCAGAGGGCTGGGGATATTTGGAATGTTATCCAGCATGCTAAGTACTTAGCACCATGGCTGGCAATGCTCTGAGCACTCGCTTCATGCTCACTACACATTGGTTTAGATCTGCTATCTACAAAGCATCATATAGGTATTGTTTTAATCTATTTAGAAGTGTTGCTGGATTTACTATGTGCTCTCTTTTAGAAGTCTAAAGCACAAAACAATCCCACAACAGTTTGGATTCAAAGGGTAATTTATTTGATGGGAAAAAACTTACAGAACACTGTCCTACATGACAACCAGGAAAGGAGTCTAGTCGCTGGAGCAAGAGAGCAAGCAGAGGGCTGCTGCTGCTTTTTAAAGAGAAAGAGACCATGCCCCAGTGGGCTGGTATCTCATTGGCTATTGGCTGAAGGAGTGGAAGGAGCTCCCGCAGCACCTCCCCCTTTTGTTTAAATAAGAGAGTTCTAAACCTACTACGAAATTATATACAATAAGAACAAATATCCTATTCTAACTAGTTTAAGTCTTGTATAATAAATAACTTGGCCAAGTCATGAGAGGAAAGTAACTACATTTATCTAGTCTTCAACCCCATCGAAGATCTGAGAAGGGAAATAATGTTACCTGAGTAATTAGGAAGTGCAATCAAACAACTTCCAAAATATGCAACAAATCACAGAAACAACGGCTACCTGGGCAATCACCCAAAGTCACTTTCGCAGCGTTGAAGCAACCAACTTTGGCTAAGGCCTAGAATAACTAACAGATTATTTTTAAAGGCAAGAAATTTTTCAAAACCATCTTACCCTGTCTTGGCAAGATTTGACAGTTCTGCTTATCCATTTCTGGATACTATGTATTTTGTCAGTAGTTGAGGTATGGGCAGTTCCTTGCCCAGAGGTTGGTTTTGCCGAGAAGAAGACAAGCTCCAAGTGGAGTGTCTTTGGTGCTCAACAATCTCTCGGGAATAGATTGGTGTTGTCAGGAGCAATTGTGTCTCACTACCACAGAACTCTAAGTTAGATTAAATGCCATTTACTACAGTTCTTTGAAGAGGATGAAGATTATTTATACAGAATATAATCTCTATGTATCTAAAGAACCTGATTAGTCTAACTATAAATATGACAAACATAGATGACTATTAATCTGTAATTCTTAATACCTATCTAACTTAAAGACTAAGACAATAAACAACTGTGTAATAAATGAGGACAATGACCTCCAAATGTAAACAATGTACAAGTATACATTGCAATATGGTAAATATATATATCAATACATAAACAATATGTAAGTATTTAATGAGAGGTAGAAATATACACTGCAATATGGCAAATATATATATCAATACATAAAAAATGTTTTAAATAGAGGTAGAAACATGCATACATATAATATTCAATATAATTTAACTTTGTATCCATATACAAGAATCTATGCCAATGTAATTATCTATAAACAGTAACTCACAAATACCAATCAATTATCTCATCATCCAATTTTCCCTCTTTTTTTTTAAAAAAAGATCCCTGAGCTTATAAAATTCCTCCCCCAACCCTCAACCATATACCAATTATAATCAACCCCTAAATGATGTCCCTAAGCCTGAGGACAAACTGTGCTGGGAGAGGGGACGTCGTCCTCTAGAATTACTTCCAGCTGTCATGGGGGCGATGTTCTTTCTGGGGGATCCTGTGAAAGTAAAATGATGGTTAAATTTCAAGATCAATGTCTGGTAAAATTGCAAATAGTCTCTGAGTATTTTGTGGAGGTCTGGCCAGAATGTTGTAAAATATGTGCACCGTTTCAGCTAACCAAGTTAGATCCGTCTTGTGCAGCTGGTACCTGAAACAGGTCTTGTAGTAGCGCTATTAGTATTATGATGTCATATCAACCGGGTGGAGTTGTTGTTATGGGGCCCCATCTTCTTCCTGGAAACTTCAAAGATAGCTGCAGGAAAAATTCATTGTTCATAGCGGAAAACTTAAACATTATTTATATAGACATATATGGTTGTATATATTCAATGAAAAGCATGATAAAGACAAAAATAGATATGAAGAAAAGCAAAGATGTTTTCCAAATTCATTTTTCTTTCTGCCCCATATCATGGCTCTTGACATGAGACAGTAACTCCAGAAACTCTGGGTTTTTCTCTTAACAACAGGCTTGGAATTAGAGAGGGACCGAGCCAGAGTCCAACTCAAAAGCCAGCTCTATAAATTTAGAAACATAAACATATATCTTTGATTTTTATACTTACAGAACCTATTCAGTTTTCTTGATGATCCCTATTGGGTAGTTAATTTTCCATCTGTCAGTATTCAAACATCCAGGGTCCCTTGAATTTTTTGAAGATAAGTGTTTTCCTGCAAAGACAAGAACAGAACCCTGCCCCCATTCTATATGTTTTTCTTACCATCTGTATGAGTATCATCATTGTGGATGAGCTGTCATGTCTCCTTTCCAAGAGGTTTCTCCTCTTCAAACTGAACCTTTATTAATTTTGATGGTATCCACAATTTTTCTTCGTGGGGCACGAACCCACGACCCTGGGATTAAGAGTCCCATGCTCTTAAGCTAGCCAGGCGGCCGGGACAAAAATCAGGCCCGTCCCTCCTGTAACAAAAGCCCATAACCCTAACTCTAGCCTTTAACAGAAGATTCTTTTTTTTGTTTTGTTTTGTTTCTGTTCTTTGTTTTTTGAGACAGGATTTTCCTATGTAGCCCCTAGCTGTTCTGAAACTAACTCTGTAGACCAGGCTGTCCTCAAGAGATCTGCCTGCCTCTGCCTCCCAAGTGCTGGGATTAAAGGTGTGCACCATCACTGTCCAGCCAGAAGATTCTTAAATATATGATGTTAAAACTCAAGGAAGACAACTTGGCCAGAGGTTGGAAAGACTGTGGGGGTTTTCTGAAGAAGGAACCACGTGAAGTGGGTTGGAACATCTGAGCACTTGGTAAGAAACAGCCAGGGAGTATTTTAACACATAGCACAGTGTTGTTTAGAGTTCTCCAGCCTGTGCATGCTTTTAGTATTTGCCCATTTGTTTGTTGATTTGCTGAATTACCGAGTGTGTATATGTGCTAGCCACTTGGGTATTATCGTTGAAGCAGATGAAGATGTTGGTCTTGGTAAAGCTTGAGTTTTAGTAAGAGTAGAATAGTGCTGGGTGGTGGTAGCACATGCCTTTAATCCCAGCACTCAGGAGGCAGAAGCAGGTGGATCTCTGTGAGTTTGAGGCCAGCCTGGTCTACAAGAGCTAGTTCCAGATCAGGCTTCAAAACCTGCAGAGTAACCAATCTCGAAAAACCAAAAGAAAAAGAAGAAAAGTGTTAAATAGTAGGAAGACTAGGAGATGAGGTGTTAGGGACTGATTGGCCCTCGTTCTTTTGTTGTTTCGCCACTGTCTTTGGAGCAGGCAATACAACAAGTGTCTATGAGGATGTGCTACAGAATTAGTTAGCCTGGGTTTGAGTCCCTGCCTTGTCCCTTCATTACTACAACGTGCAAGTTACTTTAGTTTGAAGCATCGGTGTCTCCATCCACAAGTGCATAAATATGGGTGGAAAAGTCATAGCAATCTTGGAGTGGACAGAGTTTACTATGAAGAGCACTGCAGCGGAGCCTGACACGTTGTAGACCATTTTGGATGTTAGCACTCTTGTCAGGGAGAGCTTTCTGTCTCTTGGATTACACACTGTTATCGGTTGGTGGTGAGTCCTGAGATCCTCCCAGGTTCCTAGGCTCTTCTCTCTACAAGGTCTTTGAGGAAATCCACAGCAAGTGTACATGTGATCCTGTGGACTCTGGCATGCCATTTGTTCCATGGTATTCTTCATGATCTGCCCACAGCACAGCTTATCTTCTTCCCAGTGAAGGTTAACGTGGCATCCTCTGCCTTTACTGGATTTCTGTTTGCCACACTGGTGGGTTTTGTCCTTTCCTGGAACTTGGTGCACCACTTCGATACACTTCCCTGATTAAAAACATTCTCTCAATAAACTTGAACACACTGGCAAGGGATCTCTGCCACAGAAACTCCCAAGAATAAAATTGCAGGCCTCTGTGTGTGGAGAGCAAGTATCTGGGAAAGCAGCCACTTTAACTAAGGCTGTACCAACTCCTAGATGCTCCTAGATGACCCTCCCTGCTGCCTTGTCATAGATGCCATAGTGTCCTCGTACATGACCTTGTAGAACACACCTTCCCATACTGTGGACTGGGAGTCTGTGTGTTCCTCACATTCATATGCTGAAATTGAAGCCCCTCAGAGTGATGGGATTCGTGGGTGGACGTGATTAGATCATGAGGGTGGAGCCCTCATTAGTGGGATTAGTGCCCTTGTAGAAGAGGCCAGGGTTTGTTTGCTCCTTCTGCCATGTGGGGACATAGCAAGAAGACAGCTGTACATACAGAAGTGGGTCCTCAGCAGATACTGAGCCCCCAGCTCCCCAGTCCTGACTTACAGGCTCTGGAACTGTGAGGGTGAACTTGGGTTATCCTGCCACATTTGTCCTGATAGTACAGTGTTGGCTGTCACCAGTGCAGATGGCTATCCGGGGCTCACACTGGCGTGTCGGGCGGTGGGTGTAGAAAAGAAAATGAAAACAGATAGTGATTCTATGGCAGCACATGGATGTTGGTCCCTATCTTCCCTCCTGTGGGTCATATGGCATGGTGTCTCACATAGAATGTACTGATCACTAATGATACTCAGCTTCCCTTCTCAAACAAGGTGGTAAACTCCTGAGTGAACCAGAGTGGGACACCTTATGTGTGTGGGGGGGTCAGCATCTAATCAGGCGAGACCGTCTAGCTGAGAGCCAGCGCCAACTCTCACCAGTAGAAAGCCACCTAAACTCAGTAGATTTCAGTTCCTCCTCCATAAAATGGAAACCTAAGTTTTGATGAATAAATAACAACATGTGCCTTTATCTGACTTACTTATGGTGACTACTTATCTTTTTTTTGTGTGGTTTTTTGAGACAGGGTTTCTCTGTAGCTTTGGAATCTGTCCTGGAACTAGCTGTTGTAGACCAGGCTGGCCTCAGACTTACAGAGATCCGCCTGCCTCTGCCTCCCAACTGCTGGGATTAAAGACGTGCGCCACCACCGCCCGGCATGACTACTTATCTTACAATAAGGGATGTGTATATTGATCTGACTGAGTCAACAGTGCTTTAATTCAAGATAGTAACAAATTGATATCATATAATACTGTTTTTCTTGTTAGGGAAACAGTGAGATGAGAAGGGGAAGGAAAGAAAGAGGGAAGGGGAAGAAGGGAGAGAGAATGACTAGTGTTGACACCAAGTCAAGGTAAAACCCAACTCTTGGTGGATATAGATAGCCTCAGTGTCTTCTCCAGGCTTCCTATACGCTTGTGAGTTACTCACGTATCTGCACAAGAGATGATGTTTATATAGTTGTAAAGGAATACATGTGCTATGGACATTGTTGCTATTTGTAATTGTACAAAGCATGCTGAGCAGGAAGCCTACTGGGGAAGTCTGCACACACCACCTGCTGCCCTCACCCCTCTGGTCCTTGGTCCTGATTCAACTACTTGCTTAACTGTGCTCCTTCGTGTGTTGCCCACTTCCTCAAGCCCTTATCTAAGAAGCCCTCCCAAACCCTTCCCAAGGAAGCCCCTACTGTCTGACTCTGCCCTCTGCAGCTCCCAGATGGGTGATGTCTTTCTCCTAGTGCCTGGGGGTGACATGGCACTGTGACTTGTCATCCCCTAGCACCCTCACCATGGACCCAGGATTATTCACCAGAACAGAAGCTTAGCCCTTTTCCATCCCTGAATCCCAGGCCTCCTGACACTATAGATGTGTGTTGGATGCAGGGAAGGTGAAGGAAGCTGTGTGGAGGAAGGGTAAAATGACCCCCCAGTTTCAGTCTACTGGCACAGGCAAATAGGAGCCCAAGAAATGGGGCTCCTCAGACGCAGTTTGGATGGCTTGTTTTTCACACCCAGCATTTGGGGCTTGGTGTGCTTCCCAGGATAGTTGGTGACATTAATATGGAACAGGTACCACATCTCCTGGCATCACTCTCCCATGGCTCTCTACACGCAAAAGCGCTGCCCTCAGGTTAGTTCTCACAGCTCCATGACTGAAGCAACAGCACCACCTGCTGGTCTCATTGCCACAGCCTGTGTTCTGGCTTGGGTGATCTTGGGTGCCCTCTTGTGGACTTTTGGAAGATGAGGTGCAGAGTGACTTGGTGACTGGAGAACCTCCCCTGGGATGTCTGATTTTGCGGACTGATGTAAAAGAAAGCATAAAGATTAAGTCTTTGCTACAACTTCAGTGTGGAGGATCAGAGGCGTAGATATAACGCGTTTCCAGGCTCACTCCTCCAGGCGGCAGATACAGCAGTGGAAATGGTGTTGATGGAGAGGAAAGAGCCGTGGAGCATGATGAGGAGGAGCTGGGGGTGAAAACACTTGGGAGGAAAGAGAAGGAGCTGTTGTTCTGTCCTATGCTGGAGCCACTAACACCAGCAAGGAGCAGCAGGCTGGAGCACAAAGCCTTTCTCCAGGATGCGTTTGTGGCATGTTTGGTTCCCCTTCATTCAAAGTCGCATCTGGGGTCAAGACGACCAGGACTCTGATACTATTATTTGAAGAGAGGGTAATGGGTTCCCCAGAGGCTTCATCGTTCTCCAAGTGCTGAAAGGGACGGTTACCTCATAGGCCAGGGGACCTACTTGCCCTTGAGTCAAGCAACCCTGTCCCTGGGGCTGTCTGGTGAAGGATGGAGGCTTAACATAATCCGAGTGCATGTCTTTCACCATGTGAATGGCTGTCTTTGCATTCTGTCCAAGACTTCAGGTGACACGGGATCTTACGACCAGGGATCTTCTGACAACCGATGTGGCTACCATAAATGAGTCTGCCCTGATCCTATCTCCACTCCCAGGGATGATGATGCCCAAAATTTCAACTCCTTAGAGCACAGGCAGGGGTATGGGGCATCGGACTGTGTTCCCCGAGAACTGTGGAAGTGGCAAGTGCCCACGGTCGAGAGCTAGGCCCTGCCTGCCAGCAGCACTCTGGTGTCCACCTGATGCCACCGTCTGTGAGATAATGTCTCTCCATTTGGGGATGGTGACATAGTTACATCAGACCTCAGTGGCCAGTGCTCACATTCCAGCTGAGACTCGTGTGACAGCAGAGAAACTTGAGCTCAGAAGGACATTCTCAGGCTCAAGAATCACAAACCCGACAAGGAAAGGAGTCTGGTCAGAAAACAGCATTTCGGTTATTTTAATGCCTGGATTTGAACTGCCCTTTACTCGGAGCCCCTCTGCCGCAGGGCTTTGGTGCCAGGTGACTCTGGCAAATGACTTGAGAACAAGATTACATTTAATGGCAATTCACCGCAAGGTGCACAGACACTGCTGGGAGCAGAAGCCTGGGTTTGGCTTGGTTTTCTGTGCTCAGTGTGGAGTTGACAATGGGCGTGGCCCACACTCTGGGTTTTTGCAACAGATGGCATGCTGTGATGCAAGGAGAATGAACCCCTCCCATGTGTCTAGGTCCTGAACACCCCCACCCCCAAGCTTAGGCACTAGGGCATTGAATGCATCTAGGCATGGTCTTTGATCACTCTAAACTTGCAACAGAGACAGGAACTACTATCTTCTTTGAGAGGTCTCTGTCGGTCCATCAGTCAATTCTCAGAGCAGGAAATATGCATGTGCCTGCTATCCACCAAACATTTGGTCAGGTGCAGTGAAAGGGAGACCTTCCACGCTCCATGTAGTCTATATCCTCAGGGAGAGCACGCTTACTGAATGGAAATAAGAGACATACTCAGGAAAAGACAAACCCTCAAAAATTTAAATGTCTGCAGCTCTGGGTCACTGCAATGGAAACACGGCCTGAGAAAATGTCAGGGACAGAGCCAACAGTTAGAGCACAACTGTAGCAATGAGTTACAAGACTCCTTTCCCTGAGACATGGGACAGTCTATGTGATGTGGGGTTCCCCAGTGTAGGCTGTGAATATGTTTTATTGCCATTGGTCAATAAACAAGTTGTTTTTGGCCAATGGCTTAATAGAGTAAAGCCAGGCAGGAAATCTGAACAGAGACATAGGGAGAGAGAGTAGGCGGAGTCAGAGAGATGCCATGTAGCTGCTGCAGGAGACAGACTATGGACAGAACCTTACCGGTAGACCACAACCACGTGGTGATACACAGATTAATAGAAATAGGTTAATTTAAGATATAAGAGCTAGCTAGAAATATGCATAAGCGAATAGGCCAAGCAGTGTTTTAATTAATACAGTTTCTGTGTGATTATTTTCGGTTTGGGAGTCTGGGAAACGAATGAGTAGCCTCCACTAACAGTCTATGTTCAGCTGACAGTCTTATGGAAAGAGAGCACCTAACTTGTCATCTAAAAACCTGAAGGTTGGCACCTGTGCAGAGCTGTGAATTGTCATGCGACAACTGAGTGCAGCCCAAAAACATTGATACTGGACCAATGGAGCAGAAAGCCCCATGGGTGGAATTGCTCTTCCCTGGAAGGCAGATGCTGAGATTGACATCTACATGTTATAGTGAACACTGGTATAGGGAATCAGGAACATCCATCATTGCACTAGAGGCCAGAAGGCTAAGGTCCCAGGCTTAGTTTTGCCAATGATAACGATGGATGCATACTACATGGTGTGCTGACTGGCGGAGACCCCCCCCCCCGCCTGTCTGTCTCTGCGAGAGAGCATCATGTTTATTCCCACTTCACAGATAAAGGATCTAAGGCACAGTTTCTACACCATTGACCCGTGGGTCCAGAGCTAGCCACTGGCAGAGTTGGAGTGCCCCTTGGCTATCTGTTGGCATAGCCCATTCAAGTCTGCAATCCCCACCCACTGGGAGAGCAAGCCTGGGCCAAATATCAACTGCCTTTCGGGTTTATATTTGGTCAAACGAGGACATGGCTAACTTCAAGTTAACCAAGATGTTGCTAAGAGCTAAGTTGGATAAAGGACAGAAATAGTATGAATCAGGAAACCCCATGCACATGTGAAGTTTATTCCTCAGGAGAATGATCCAAAGATAAAATGAGATGGGTAAGGGGTTCAAAATAAAGGTGTGAGCCCCACAGAACCACACACCCACCCTCCTGGGAAAGGTTAATTAGAGGCAAGGCCCTTCCATTTCACGAACATTTGACAACGTGACTTCTTCAGAATCCTGAATCACCTGGACTGTGCCAGGTTCAAAGAGGAAACAGGCAGGGAAGAGCTCTTCCTTTGAGGAGACTGGAAGAGCCAAGCCAAACACATTCCTTTTACAGACACCCTTTCTCTCCTTCATCTTTCATTACGCTTCTGTTATTCCTTCCCTGCACTGAGACTAGCACGAGCTTAAAGAAAACCTCCAAGGAAAGCCAGCTGACAGCGGCCACTCGTTCATCTCATGACATAGCTTGGAGACCACCATCCCAAACTGGCCTGGATCTGACTCTAATGAAGTCATCAGGTGGGACGAGGACTGTCTGTGGTTCCATCCAACCTCTTTGTAAGCAAGAAATCAAAGACCAGGACAGTGCGACGACCGGTCCACAGTACACAGCACCTGTGACTAGATGCTGGCTACTCTGGTGACAGAAAAACGTGTTCCTCCCCATTTCAATGCTTCCCTTCCAGGGGTGGTTGGGAATTTGTTAAAGATCCATTGTGTGCCCTATGCCAGCCACAAAGCATGAGACGGGGTTTGTTTTTCAGCTCATCTCTCGAATGGTTCATCTTTTCCTTGGTGCTGCCTGAAGAGCTGAATATGGATAACCTACAGGAGTCTCAGGGCTACTATTAATCATGTCCTCCCATGGCAAGGCCATGCTTCCCTTTAGGTTTGAAACCAGTACCTGCTTTCTGTGGTGGGTGTTCCTGAGAGCAGGAAGAACCACTGGGAGTTACTCATGATCAAAAAAAAAAAATTAAAAAAAAAACCCCTTCGCTCTCGGGGTTTGTTTAGGGGTGGGAGGTCAGTCTGGTACTGGCACAAAATCTGTACCTTCACTGAGCCCATCCAATTCCTTGTGGTACCGAGGTCGTTTCACCCCAGCAACTGAGAGACTGCAGCTGGATATGTGCTTATGAGGTGACTGGAATAAGAGCTGCCAGTCTGGGGTCCATTTCCACCTCAGATCAGACAGGCTGAGCCAGAGGCATTGGCCATAGGAGCCGGAGGGTTACTGTGGCAGCAGCCCAGGAGCTCGCCAAGTTTCAGAGAGAAGCAACTGAAGCTGTGGAACTCACTTGAGACCCCTCCTTCTGAGAGAACTGTAAAGTGACCTCCTCTCCCCTGATAGGTTTGCACAGCAGAAGAGAGTTCTCAGGGAGGCAAAGCCCGAGGCATCTCCGTTGCTTGCTCAGAACAGGATGTTCTTGCTGTCTCTGGGTAGTTGAAGGGGGCATGGGGGAGGGGGCTCATATCTGCAGGAAGCTGAGAAGAAAACTTCCAGATGGCAGAGAGACTTCTAAGCTCACCGGAAGGAAAGAAAAATGTTGTTCACTATGAGAAGATACGGGACAACTTCATTTATTCATCAAGCAATAGTGCACAAAGTTTGCCTCCGCCATCACTAGCCTGAGCAAGGGCTGAGGGGCGAGTCTGGGCGCCTGAGAATTTGCTACATGACAGGATATGTGAGGAGGAAACTGGGAGCCAGGCACATTGTTAAGTGCTGGGGAGACTGAATCAGTCTGCCTGTGGCGAGTTTACAGCCCAGAAGGGAGGACAGCCTTGTAGACAGTCTGAAGGCAGACTCCAAGGAACTCTGCCAGCTGGGTACCTCTACGGAAGTAAGTTGCACGTGTTTCAAGCAGTTGACTGAAGAGAAACTCTCAAAGGGATCTTTTTATTCACATAGTCCATCAGCAGATCCGCAGTGGGTATGAAGAGCCATAGCCAGGTACAAGGAACAGCAGCGGTTTTGCTTTTACATGTCACTTGGCTCTCCCTAGTTCCAGCTGGTCAGCTTTGTTCTCATATCTTTTGGAAAGTTTCTCAAAGAGGTGGAACTTGTAGAAATAACTGGGGTGGGGGCAGGAAGGGAAAGCAGTTTCGTCAGTGTTTCTAGAGGCTGTGGTGCCCAGCCCAGCATCAAAACAGTTCTCACAACAGAGAGCTCAGCAGGTCATTAAAACCCCTTGGCTTTGGAATTTGAGGTAAAAACCAAGGGAAGCTGAACTCCAGGCCTGTGAGCAGGGCACAAGACAGAGAAAGTTCATCAGAGTGTTTACCCTGATCCTTGGCAATGACGCTGATATTCCCCGACAGAATATCAACTGGGGAAATGAGGGCCATACTCTTAAGCGGATGCCATGTAATTATCAAAAAGACATTGGGGTGTCCAAGTCAACCATGAAGAGAAGATAAGCTGTCAAGATTTTAATTTGGGGGCTGCATGAGGCGAGGAGAAATGAGAGAGAAAGGAGGAGCTTTTAAATTGTTTTTGCTGTTGTTGTTATGATTGCTGTGTGCCTAGTTTTTAAGACTAGCATGCCCCCCCACTCCCCCAGGGATGAACATAGAGAAGGAACTGGACAAAGTGAACCATTGATTCACGGCTGGCTACTAGGAAAGAGACTAGATCAGGAAAATTTCTATCATTTGGAAAAATTCCACATAAACCCTAACCCCATAAAGAACTCAGGTCATTTCGGCCTAATTCTTCCCTTCCTCAAGCTACAGGATACGGAGTTGCTGAAACACAGACCCTTGCCTCAGTCTCTCCAGAATGCTAAAAAGAAAGACGCAATTCTGTTGCTGGCAAGCTGAAAGCTCATAGGCATGACTGCTGGATTCACTCGTGCACATCATTTCTCTCTAATCTGCCCTATAAATGCATATTCTTCCCACACAGCCGCATCTGTGCAATCACACACTCTCTTTTCACATGTTAGAACATCAGAGTCTCTACCTCATCCAAATAGGCTGAGGAAGCTTTATGGGTCTTCACCCATATGCAAGACATTCAGAGTAGGCTGGGGCAGGTCTGGTATTAATTATCCAGTGCTCTCCACTGGAATAAGTGGTTAATCCCAAGGAGGTTTACACTGGAGAATGACCAATCTGCCCCAGGGGTGGATACAGAATCAGCCTTGGCTCCATACAATTTTACATCATGTGTTGTGCAAATGTGCCCTGGAACAAGGAACAGGTCTTATTCCACCGCAGACGCACGCTTTATACAAGTGTATTCTAAACTATCATTCAACGCAAGTACTGAGGTGATAGATTCCTTTTATGGGACCTGATACTGCCTTGACTCTCTGAACTTTTTTATTTCTCCACCTGCTCCTTGGTCTTTCCAACCACGGCCTGGAGGCCACAGACTCAGAAACAAGGTGATGACCTTGTCCCTACAGACCCTACACAGGTGGTCAGATAGCTTGGGTCTCTTAGTTTTCAGTCTGATGACAGCAGTCTTCTTTGATCTGGATTTGGATACATAGCTACAACAGCCAACACAGTATGGAAGATAGCAAACATCCATCTTGTAAGGAATTTGTGGTATCCTTCCTTTAAAAAGATTACTTCAATTTGAGGGGTTTCGGTGTCTTGTGTGACACCAAGACATTGCTTAGATACAATTTCAGGTGTAAGGCAAGATTTTAAACTTGGAGCCAAAGGAACTCAAGGACAGCGTTAAGGCATTCAGACAGTGGGCAGAAGCAGGGGTCTTTATTGTCTGTTCCTGGTAGCAGCGTTCCTCACAGAGAGTCTGATGTGCAAAGGCACTCAGTGTTTGCTTTAGGCAGACAACTTTCTCTGATCTTGGTGAAGTGAACTTAGTACAATTGAGGGATCTGATTGATTGATTTATGGTGGGGGTGGCAGAATGGTAGCACATGCATGTAATCCCGGTTCTGGGAGACAGAGGCAGGAGGACCCCTGAAACTGCAGTCCAGGTCAATCTGGACTACAGGTTTTGAGCCTTATGTGACCTTACTTACAATGCACACAGTATATCCTAAACTTGTGAAGGTTCTTACTGACAATGCACGCAGTATATCCTAAACTTGTGAAGGTTCTTCCCTAGGAAATATAAGAATAGACTTTTGATATTTGATATTTGCTGTGAATAAGGACATAATAAGGTCTTAACAACTTAACAATAAACATTTGCCACCATCCTTTGTTTCTGCATCTATCTCTCGTCTCTTGAAAATTACTTCTTTAGAATTATTCACATATTTTATATTTTAGGATTAATTAATATGATCTTTAAGTAAATATTATTTGTTTTGTACCAACTATGCCATATATTTATTATATTATATATAAATATATTTATTTTATACCAACTATACTATATATATATGGCATAGTTGATATACATATAATATTTATTGCTGGGTGGTGGTGGTGCACACCTTTAATCCCAGCACTTGGGAGGTAGAGGCAAGTGGATCTCTGTGAGTTCGAGGCCAACCTGGCCCACAAGAGCTAGTTCCAGGACAGGCTCCAAAGCTACAGAGAAACCCTGTCTCAAAAAACCAATATATATATATATATTATTTTATATCAACTTGCCATATATATGGCATAGTTGATATACATATATATGTGCATGTGTATATGGCATAGTTGGTACAAATGTGTATATATAAATACACACACACACACACACACACACACACACACACACACACACACACACACAGAGCCAGCCAGCCATAGGAATATAATAGGAACAAAAGAGATACATGTGCTCACTGACCTCAAATAACTATGGAAGACATTATGTATATGTGGCCTGACTGCAGAGGCAATGTAAACCCGGGGGGCGGGGCAGCTTTGGCTATAAGATCACACAATGCTTATTGGAGAAGGTGGAATTTTAATGGGTCCTGCTGGGTAGAAGGGAAGTCACGTGTTCACAGGAAGGGGGACAGTAATCAGATAATCTCCCCAGTGGAAACAAAAGCAAGATCAGGGGGCAGAGGCTGGAAAGAATCAGAAAAGAGCATGGTTGTTTGGGGCAGAATGCTAACCCCAAGATTTCTGTAAAGCTTTCTTTCCTAATCCCCTGCCTCAGCCATCTCCATAATAGATTCTACCCCCACTGCCATGCAGTCTGTGGCTCTGCCAGTGACCCAGGGGGCCTCAATGCAAACTGCCTTCTCTCCACTGGGAAGAATTGCCTTCCTTGAGAGTAGAAGGTTGAGTTTTAGCACAAGCACATGAAGATGAAAAGGAGCTAGCCTGTTCTCACATTGCTGCAACTGGATTTCACAGGAGTTGTCCTGATACAGGATGTGAACTCTAGATTTCCTCCCCCTAAGCAAAGTCTATTTCTCTTGGTGGCAAAATATGGGGTGCAGGCACTTTACACGTAGCCTCCAGGCTAATCTTTCTAATAGCCATGAGAACAGGATGGCTCTACAGCAAGGGGGTCGGTGGATCTATAGTTGCAGGTGCTGGTAAGCTGCAATCAGAGCTGCAAACTGAACTTGGTCCTCTGGAAGAGCCACAAGCATTCTTAACCCCTGGGCCATTTCTCCAGGCCCTTAGTCTCTTTATTCTCAAAGACTTCTGTGCTTGGTTTTCACTCTTATGAATTAAAGTTCCTGAGTAATCATAGCCAATTCTCCCTTGCATGTAACAACGGAGTGCAGCGGTGACTTGGAGTAAGGGAGGAGAACCAGGTGTGGACTATTCACATAGACATATGGTCGACCACTGTGACACTTTAATCTTACAGCTAGCTTGTATTCCCTAAGCAAGCACTGACTGGTGACCTGGGTCTACTTTGGGTGAAGTAGATAGTGTTACTTTAGGAAATGGTTTTTGGCTGTGCATGGTACTTATAGTCACAGCACTTTAGAGATATAGGAGGAAGGGTCACAAGTTCAAAACTAGCCTGGGCTACATAAAGATCGTGTCTCAAGAAGCAAGCCATGCTCTCTACATTTGGATTTAGATTCAGTTCTTCCTTTTTCTTTCATTCATCCCTCCCAACCAGCAACCATCCACACTTCAGAACCGGTAACACTGACTTCTCTAGACATGCCTTCTGGTAAAGGCAGAATGGAGGAGGGGATCTTTGGAGAAATCCAATGTCACATTGGCGAGGAACCATCAGAAGTCATTCTCTTCCTCCTGCTGCGTGCTTGCTCTGTGTCCAAAGAAGCAGAGTTGACAGGGACCTTTGAACTAGACACAGGTGAGAAGTGATTGTGGAGGCAGCAGGAAGCTGCAGTTAGTGAGAGAGCAGCTCATATATCCGCCACGTGACTTGGCCTCCATGGTTTCTCTGCCACCTTTGAGTGGGATCTGCCCTTTCATTGATACCACCTCACCACAGGAATAGGTCCCAATGAGTTTCACTTGTTTCTTTCTTGGTGCTTGAACTTACTTTTGGGTTTAGATTTTAAAATTATGTATGTGGATATCTGTATGGGAGAATGTTCGTGTGTGTATGTGCGTGTGTGCATGCGTGCCAGCAGAGTCCAAAAGGCACTGTTGAATCTCCTGGAGTTAGAGTAACAGGCAGTTTGTGAGTCGACTGATACGGATGCTGGAAACTGATCTCTCTGCAATAACAGTACTCACTGAGCCATCTCTGCATTGCCCTGGGCTTATTTAAAAAGACACTCAGTGTTATCTCTACGCAATGGGGGCTTTCAGGTAAGGCTCAGGATGTGGAATGATGCCTGGGACAATGCCTCCCTCAGGATGCTCTCCTGAGGAATCCCATTTTTTTCTGTAGCAGTGTCTCACCTCAAAGTAATGATACAGGCTTGCTAGCTGAACTACACCCTTCAATGGGCTCATTCTCTTTTCCACAAAGGCAGTGAGAATGACTGTCCTGTGATTTCTGGTATTTCCAGTGGAAAGGAAACAGAGGAGGCCAAGTTATGGCAGAGCTTGTCCAGCTGGGCCTCCAACTACAAAAGCAAAGCACCATAGTTCCTCTCCTTGCCAATGACCAGCTCTTCCCTGGTGCCCTTCCCTTTCCTATCCTGGACAGGCGAGCCTTCAGCTGGAAGAAAAGTCATATTGCTGTGGTAGAAAGGACATGCGGCAGGTGCTGGGTGGGGTACCTGAAGGAAGCCTTTCACCTGTCTCCTCAGTAAAGGGGTGGGGTGGGAAGTATGTCATCAACATCACACAGCAAGGCATTTGTATTTTTACTGGATCCCATTCCAGACTATGGAGTCAAATCTTCAAATCTTGCTTTTTTTTTTTTTTTTTTACAGGATTGCAGGTGAATTGCAGGCATAGCAGTTTGGGTAGCACTCTTGTAACTCACTGGACTGGGTCTGAAAACTACCGCTCAAGGATCAAGTCTGGCCAGCTGCCTGTGTTTTTAATTCACACTTTGCTGGAACACAAATAAATCCTTACTTATGGATTGTTGGTGGCTGTTTTCACGACCATGGAGGAACTGAGTGGCTACAGCTGAGGATGCAGTCACAACGCCTGAAGAATTTGCTTTTGGATCTTTTTACAGGAGCTCTCTGGCTACTGCATCAGGCTAGAGACTTCTCAAAAAATGAGAACCTGGTCAGATTTTGCTGTGTAAGACAAGAAGGCAGCTGAAGACTGTGAACATTAGTCCTGAGTAAGTAGTGGGTGGTCTGCAGTGTGCTTGAGGAGACTGATGGGATTTGGATCTAGGCTTTGTCACTTTCCTGCAAGTAATTGATGTGTCAACTTATGTGTCATGCTCCACATCTATAAAGCAGCAACACAGCAGAACTTACCTCATGGTGCTGACTACTGGGATAAATGATAATATAGGCAAATGACAGCAAATGACCTCAACAAAAAGCAGCTTCCATGGGAGATTTATGGGCAGAATGAATCCCTGTGGAGACAATGTCTATCAATGCACACTCATTATTTATTCCTTGAAAAACTATTCTTTTATCTGTCTGACTTTCATTTAGCACTTGTTGTATCCTTGGGAGTAAGTACTACTGTAAGCCAGCCATTTTTAATGTGGACGGTCCAGCATTGAGGGTGGGGCAATGAGTAAGACGATTCCTGGAGGAGTTCCTCAATGGAGCCCTCATTCTCTGAAAGAGATGCCCTACCTTTCAGACAGTAGGTCTGGATGGGGTGTCAGGAAGCACAGTAAGCATGGATTAGGGTGTCTTAGGACAGACCTAAAGTGTTTAGGATGGAAGAGCAGGAAAACAAACAAACAACAATAACAAAAACAGCTCTTGTGAGGTCCCAAAGCTGTTGAAGCAGTGAACCTCTGGAACATTTACTTATGCACTGACTTTATGGAAGACAATACATGTTCCTAGCAACTTAATTCCTATCCAGAACACCCTAACTCATATATTCAGGGACTGTTTATACACTGTCACCCCATCTAGGATCCAACAACTGTTAGGTGCTGAGAGCAAATAAAAAAATAAACGGGCTGAGTAAGGCAAAGCAGGACTCAAGAAGGTCTGGGTGATACAAATCAAAGCACAGTGAAGCAGCACTCCACACGTGTGAGGCAGGCAATTATTAAATGTGAATGCAAGCACATCAGAAATTGGAACCTCACACACTGCTTGTAGAAATGTAGCTGCTATACAGGACAGAATTTTCATCACAATGAAAATACAATGATTATATAGCCTAGCAATCTTACTTTTGGGTACTTTTATCTAAAAGTATGGAATGCAGGGTTCCACAGAAGTACTTGCACTGCTATTTTCCATTGTATTTACAATAACCAAGAAATGAAAGCTGCCTAAATGTCCATCATTGGATGAATAGGTGAAGAAAATGTGGCGTAGCCATAAAACAGAACATTGCTGAGTCTAAAAGAGAACTTTTTCACATGCTACTACACAGATGAACCAGAAGCCACAATGCTAAGTGAAATAAGTCAGCCATAGGGCTCACACTGCACAGATCCACTCAATTGAGGTGTGATCTGCACACACAGAAAGTGGAATGGTGACCATCCAATCCACCAAAACAACCAGCAGGGTCGGGAGAGATTGCTTTCCACGTAGTATAAAGTTAGTTATGCATGATGGAAATCTTTAGAGATGTGGTGTACAACAATGTTTAAAGGCAAAACTCCATGGCACCCCTATAACAAAAAGTCATGTTGTTTGTTGGAAACTTCAAAATGGAAGTCAGGGTAACTTCTGTTAATATTAAATTTGTACATGTTCCTATGCTCAGATCTGGGAGTGCATTTTCCTTCTAGGTTCTATAAAACTTAATCCAATATCTTGAAAACAAAATTGTGGGCTATTATAGCTATATAATATTATATAATTAAATACAGCTTTCTTGCACTTCAATAAATAATGGCAAGGATCACACTTAGAGTTTGACAGAAAGAGCTCAGTATCCTCCCATCCCTCATATTTTTACTAGATATATCATCAAGACAGAAAGAGTGTTGGTCTTATTTCAGATATTAATATTTTGAATTAAATGAGTAAACTTTGTCATAAAAAAAAGCCAGAACAAAACAAACAACAAACAAAAAGGAGAGAAAATCAGCAGGCCAGCGTGGACTCAGTTCTTCCCTGCTTTTCATTCTCCCAACCTGAGCATTATCCTGACACTGGGGCTCTTTCACATGCTAATGATCATGTGGCCTCACCATGCCACCCAAACCCGGCAGGTCTTTTTCAAAGCCAGATGGGTTTTGATGATCTCCCTAGTTATCTTTATCATTTTCCTCTTGAGGAAAGCTTATCTTTTGGGGCAGTAAAAGTGGGGTCTCTTATATAAAATAAAATGCAAGGAAGTTCTCTGGGCTGCACGCATGAAAAGATCCCTTAGACTTCACTGCAATAGGGAACTCATGGTGCACTGAGCTACTGACTGGTTCACGCACGTGTGTGCCAGGACTGGTAGTAGATTCAAAGTGACACAGGTGACTATGGACATGTGGAGGGCTGGGTGTGGGGAGAGCAGAGTTCCAGAAATCAGGACTGCTCACTCCACCAAAAGAGAAGAAACTGGTCCTTACTGTAGGAGCAGATCTCAGGTGTTCCATGGAACCATATCCTGCAAGGCACTCAGAGGACAGCATGTTGAGTTACCTCTGCCTCCAAAGGCCAAAGGGCTTTGGAGCCATCAAGTCATGCTTCAAGGCCAGAAGAGGCCGTGAAACTTTATCTTATACACCTCTTGCTTTTTGGCAAAAGCAGCAGCCCAAGCCTCCCAGTCACATCAGAGAGTGATGTGCGGTTATGAGCCTCTCAGGACAGGAGAGCAATGATTTCACAACCCTTTTCTATGAACAACTTAATTGTGTGCTCATTACATACTTCAGAGTCTGGAAAACCTTGATGCTGGCTCTTGATGCTTCATCCCATTCTCATCAGCCTTTCTCCAAGGCCCCCACCCACGTGGATCCTAATGAGCTGGGGGTTGGGTATGGTCTCCCATTGGTACCATGTGAACACTAGCGACTCATAAGCATTTATTGGGAGTAGCATTTCCCTTGTGACTCCCTCCAACTCCCTTTTCTTCTAACAGTTCCTCTGAGTTGTTCCATCTTTTCAATGGACGCAGAACACTTCTGCTTTCATTTCTAGGCTCATAAGGACTAATTAAGGAACGGGAAGTAAAATCGATATTCTGCCAGTTTGCTATATTATGTGTTCAGAATAAACGATTCTTGGCCAAAGTCTTGTGAGGGGATTCCCACTTATCCCAACTGCTGTTCTTTGTACACCCTCAGCCATGGAACAAGTACTTTCCCTTCTCTTTGGAAAAACTGAGGCTGAATATGTAACTTGTCATGCAATTCTGTTAGGATAGAGGGAAACTTACAAACCTGAAACTCATTTGCTCTTGGGTAGGAGAGTTAAAATCTGTAGTGTAAACCCTTGCAGGAAAGGGTGTGAAGGGTGGGGTGTATTTACCAGAAGTTTGACTGTGTGCTCTGAAGCCTTCTGGACAGGAAAAGTATAGCCACTCAAGGAAGCAGCATTCCTGATATCCCCTAAAAGGCCACTGTGTGAGAAAATAGCCAAAGAGCAAGAAGTCCCTTGAGACATACTTTCCTTCCCTCTTCTGGAATTACTGCAGCACTAGGCAGGGCAAGGGAGTGATCCCGAACAAACGTTTAGTTTCCAGGTGGGAAAAGAGAGCTCAGTAGACTGTTTCTCCTCCCAGGAAATCTGGTTATAGTTTTTCTCCTGTACTACCCAACACTTGTGCATTTGTGGATTATGTGCACGCATACACAGGTCCATGCTGTTGGTAAACCATGATGGTGAGAAGGCAAAGGAGAAGTCTCTGCTTCACAGTGTCCTTTCCCAAAGAAACAAGACCTCCTCATCAGCAGCAATCCACATGCCATAAGACTATGGAAACAGATATGCATGCAACTGGGTTATCAAGCCCTATCACCTGTTACTAAGGGAGATCTGGAAGGAGAATTGAGCCCCTGAGATGGAGGCTAGTTAAAATAGCCTAGCTCCAGGGGGTCACAGATATCTTAATCAGTCTCTGCGAGGTTGAAAGCTCTCTTTTTCAAGCCTTTGAAGATGGTGTGAATGACTCCTAGCTAGGTAGAGACAGCCATTCTCTTGAGACTGCCCGGGGAATCTGAGGCAGAGGTGGTTGGGGCAGGCTCCTCAGCGGAGTTACCGAGGTCCAAGAACTCCAGGATGATGTCTCCAAGGCAGTAAATCAAATGTCTGAAAGAAATGGATAGAGCCAACTGAGAAGAGTGCCTGCCCATATAGCTCTCGTCTTAGAGAGAACTCTAAGATGCTTCAACTTTTACCAGCAGCTGCAAAGTCTGTAGCACAGCTGCCATGCAATCAGCATTTACTGCACTACTGAAAGCTACAGCTCAACAAAGACAACAGTCCTGGAGACCAAAAGCACATTCTCCGCACAGTGGCGTCCGCAACCAGCACTACTCTGCAGAACTTGGGAAGAACTGCTGTCATGTCGCTCTCTGCACAGCTACGTCAGTGCACCAGCACTACTCTGCAGAACCGCTCTTCTGTTGGGAAGAACTGTTGGGATGCCATTACAGCTGACTGTTGCTTCTGATGATAGATCACAGTGAATTTACTCTCTATGAACTGAGTCCTTGAGTCTGAGAGTTGAGAACTTAGACACTGATGGAGGCTTGAGAAGGCAGGTGCTAGGGGATATGATACTTTCTCAAAGCTGTCCCGCCTTAGAGATGGGATCTATCTCCTGAAAGGTTCTAGTCCCTTTATATGATGCAACCCTTACTCTCCTATCTATATCCCACTAAACAATGACAATTTCTGATCTCAATACTAATCACAGCTTTGCTGTGAAGCTGGGAACCTGGGCTGAAAGACATCACGTAGCCTGACAAATGTTGGGGAAAACCATTGAGCACACTTCCTCAGCACAGTGCTGAACTGCTGATGTAATTGTGTAAAGTGGCATTTTATGGAATTTAGTCACAAGGACTGTTCTTGCCTGGAGGTTAGCAGGGCACTTTTAGCAGCTCTTGCTGGGGTCTGTGCTGAGTTCTCCCAGACACAAACAGTGACTGGTCCCACAACAGCCTACTACCACCAAGTCATTGCTCAGAAGCTAGCAGCATAGCTTTCACTGAGTGTGTGTAGAATCTGAATACTGACCCTTTTGGTCAGCACAAATGCAGAGCCATTCTAACAGTGGGATCTGCCCTTACCAACCTTGTATCTGTGACAGCAGACAGCTTTACCTATGCTGTGCTGGGTATTGTGTACTCTGGCCTACCTGTTGACGAGGGGTTGGTGGAATGACTCCAAGACTAGACTCCAGCTCAGCCGGCACTTGTTCACCCCCAGGATGTCTACTAAAAAATCTGAAGGAGAAAAACCAAGTAAGACCACCGCAGCCTTAGAATCAAAGAAGAGCATCTCCCAGAACTCATGCTAGCCCACAGATTGGCTACTTCTAGCATAGCCCTAAGGTACACAGCCAAATGAAAATACCATAGAACAGAGAGAAGTTGTGAAAAAATACGGCTTTTAAAAATATGTAACTGAGAATGAGCCTCAAGGGGGCTTTGCGACCTGCCACAAAGGTGGAGAGATATTTTTGAGGTCAGTGCTTAGGTTGGTGAAAAGGTAACTCAAGTGGATTGTCCAGAACTGAGTTCATTACTCTTCCCTGGTTACCACAGCCACAGGCAACAAATGGCCTTCCCTGCCACTGAAAAACAACACAAGAGAAGGTCGGATTTTTACTATTGCTAAGGACACAATTAATCAAGTGTGAGCTCCCAGAAGACAGCATGCTCTTCTCTAGTCCCCAAATACCATCAGTTAGCAGAGAACTCAGCATCGTTTCATGGTGGGAACGGTGCTGAGATCTGCTATTGCAACAACAGCTTTTTCAGAACTGTCCCAAAGTTTTAAACCCACACGTCTGGAGGATTGTTCCTTAGTATCTATGGCCAAAGTGATCTTTCTACTCCCTTGTCATCAAACTTGAGTGCGCAATGGAAGAATCACAGCCATGGCCATCTTCCCATCAGTTGGAGAAATGGGACCTTAAGGACCCTTTTGGAGATGGTGATGGATGTCAGGCAGCAGTGGCAAAGCAGGATGGGAGGAAAGAATATACATTAGGAGTATGTATCACCATCTCACTGGTCCCACTACCTGGCAGGATACTCATCAAGCTCTGCAAAGCCTGCTTCTCGGTAGCTGCTTTCTGTGCCTGAGTCCTTCCAGGCCGTGGAAACTTAGGCAACACCCCACCAGGCCAGATAGATTCCCGAAGAAGCCGGAGGTACTGCACCCAGCGCTGGGGACACGTTAGATTAGCCACCTGTACTTCTAGCCACCTGTGGTAGAAGAGAGAAGAAAGCTCAGAAAAGCCAGGCATTTTCAAGGCAACAGGCTGGCTGTCTACCTCTCCTCTCAGACTCATATTTTGAAATCCCAGCTGTGAAGAAACAGTATTAGTGAGCATGGGCTCTGAGGTAACGAGGTCATGAGCCATAGCCCTTGGGAGCGTGGCTGCAGTGTTCTTTCTAAAGAGACTTAGGCCTCCAAAGGAGGTGTTTCATCTTTTACTATGTAGGAATATAGGAATGAGATAGAAGTCTGTGAACCAAAAAGTAGGCATATGACTGATTCTGTCAGTATCTGGACCCTGACTTCTCAGTCCTGAGAAGTGTGAAAAGCGGATTTCCATTGTTTATAAGCTTTATGTATCTGCTATATTTTCCTAGGTTCGTCCTAACAGACTGACAGCGTATAACTCAGGTAAGCAGCCACAGTCAGCAGCAGCCTTCATGATGGAAACCAAGCCAGCTCAACAAGTGGGACCGCACATTTCAAGACAAGCAATTGTGATAACACTGTACCAGGCACTTGCGGAGGAAATGCCAGCAGGCCCCAATTTCAAAGCAATCTTTGGGTTGTACCCAAAGTCTCCTTCTCTCCTGTACTCACTGCCCTGGAGTTAAGATGTTGGTGATTTCCACACAATCTTTTCTTCTTCTTCCTTGCCATCTGGTATGGCCAGGAGGCCTGTAAGGCCTTTGTCTTCAGGATGTTCTACACCCACACACTGTTTCAAGCTCTCTTCTCTGCTTCCACAAAGTCTCATGTAAACACTTACTCCCTGTCGCATGAAACTCTCCTTGAGAGGCCCAGCTCAAGTGCTCTCCTCCTGACGCCTCCTCCAGCGCCTGGTGCTTTCGCGAAGGTGTGTAGTTAACATACTCTGGCATATGAATTCCTTTCCCATGTGTTTAGCACTTTATGTTTTAACTAGACTGTCAGTACCACAAGAATTCAATGCCTTGTACTTCTTCAAAATCCCCAAAGTACCTTGTGGCTCAAGAAATGTTTGTTGAGTGACATCTAGTTTCATCATTATGAAGGCTTTCCCCTTTGTCTTGCTTTCAAACATGATTCACTAACTCTCAGGCAAGATAAACCAATTCTGGAGCTCAGCTGAAAACCTGGAAGGTGTGTCAACATTATTCTTTACGTTTCTGTATTTTTCCCTAGTGACACCTAGTCACCATTGAGGCCTCCTTAGTATGTATTTCCTTGGAGACTGGCATGGCTATGTTGGTCAAGGATGGACCATCAACCACTTCTACTTGTATTCAGAAGGTTGTTTGGGACTACACAACATGACACCTCATGCCATTGCTCTTATATCCAAATTACCTGTCAGCCATCCAAGAGAAGGGGGGCCGACAAGGCAAACTTTATTTAACCTCCATTCTTCAGACTGTCTGCATTCCACTCACGCTGGGCATTCCAGTCCTGGGGGCTGCAATCCCCAAGTCTGGGGCTAACAAATGATCCTAAGAATAGGAAGTCCAAAGGTAACAGCAGGGCAAGAATGGCAGGCATCGATAGAGATCAAGCGCGGCACAAAGCCTCTCTTGCCCAGAATAGCCAACAGGATCGTGCCTGTTATTATTAGGGCTGCATCTCCTTTCACAAGGCTTTTCATTCAGCAGGCCTAAGCCACCTGACAACAGGGATCCAGTGGCAAGAAGAATTCCTGTTCCTGTTTATAGAAGAGCAGCACCCAAGGGAGGTAGCTTCAGTGACCTGATCAGGTTCTCTGCAGGGGTAAGGTGGCTCCAGGACTCCCTCTTCCCTGAAAGCCATGTACGCGTTTGCATTTTTTACTAAGGTGAACCATGTGTGCTAGCTCTCATCTAAGAATGGGGAGAATGGGCAAAGGCTTGCTTGCTAACTCGAATCTTCAAAGAGAGTGGTGAATCTTAACACAAGACATATTAAGCAGGATGAGATTTAGCTCAGCTTCATTCATGTATGCATAGAATAAACCAGTCTGTCTCTTTTCAGGCCTTCTGGACTGATAATGCGGTATTCAAACTCTCCTAAACAACCACAGCATCACACAATCTTTCCTTATACAAGAGTACATCTGGGTGCAGCAGTCATTTTCTGGGCATGTCTCAGAGGTCAGGAGTTTTGAGTCTACATTAATTTATCCAGATTTTACTATGGCAAGGATGTCCTCTTCGCTGTCTCCCACAGGAATTTAGCATCTCACACACAGACGCAGGGTGTAAACAGTGTTTAGTATGTTGCAAAGCATAAACTTACACAAGTCTGACTATAATTCTTCAAATTCTACGAATGCTGGGAAGAAGAATCAAAGCCCAAAATGGTAAAAATTCAGCTCCTGGAGATGGGGCTGAGTTGGTAAGCTAAATATGGGGAGGCAAAGCAGGGGAACTGTCAATGAGGACTGGAACCTCCAAGCTAATGCAATAGTCACTGGAAGACAGACGAAGTTGAAGCACAGAGCTGGTCAACTGAAGGCCCCAAAGTCAACCCCAGGAATGTCTGAAACAAGCCTAGGCAAACTGGCAGAAATAGAAAAGAATTCAGGTCTACAAAGAAGAGTCCTAGAGTGCATCTCACAGGTCACATGTGGCACATGTGACTTAAATACCCATTCTTTCCAGAACTGTCCTCTTGTCCAGTATTTCCTGCAGTCCACTTTCCCCAGTCCTGCCTTACTTCCTGGTCCTAGTCAACAAATCCTCTGTGCTCTAACTGAAGGGGTGGGTGAAATCTCATCATGAACAACAAACGCTCCAGTGCTACAGGGAAAAGCAACCAAGCGCAAACTAAGAAGACTGCTACCCTAACTACCCTTGCTTAGGCGCCATGCTCCTCAGACACTGCTGCTGCTTAAGTGTCTAAGCTGCCATTCAGTCCAGTCTCTAAGACATGTTTTACTATTACATAGATGTATTTCAAAGCTGTAGATTCAGCTATTTGGTATAATTTGCTTTTCTTGATGTCTACATAGAAACAAACACCGGAAGATTCTAGAGAACAAAGAGGAATGAGATTCTAGCCCCAGGTTCCCTTTCTTTTATTCTGTCATTTTTTCTCTAAACCCATTTATTTAAATTTTTTTGAGATTTTATTTATATGGGTATTTTACATCCATGTGTGTCTGTGCACCATGTATATACAGGGTCTGTGGAGGCCAGAAAAGGAGGTTTGACCCCCTAGAACTGTAGTTAGAGCTGACTATCGGGCACCATGTGGATCCTGGGAATTGAACCTAGGTCCTCTGTAAGAGTTGCCAATGCGCACCTTCCATTTCTTTATCAAACTTTAACCCCCTGACTTCTACTGGGCTCACTCTGAAATCAAGCTACCTGCCACAGGGAAGGCAGACATGAAGGAGTGATCAAAAAAGCATGACCTTGTGACCCTTCATTTGTTCTTTTTTCTCTTGATTGCATACATTATCCTATTCCTTTAAAATTTTCTCTTTAGAAATTGTTTTCTTGTTTACTTATGTGCATGTGGATATCCAGGGAGGCCAGAAGAGGACTTCAGCTCTACTGGGAACTCTACTGGCTGTGAGCCACTTACATCAGTCCTCTGTGAGAGCAGCAAGTCCCCTTGACTGCTGGGTTCTTTCCAGCCCTGTCTTATTCATTCTTAACACAGCGAAGGAAAAGTTAAAAAGAGATCTGTATTGCTATAGCTCCCTTAAAGTAAAGGGATGCAACTGATAAACTGAAGCAGGGTCTCTAGCCTCATGTAGGCCAGACTGGCCTTGACACGTCATCTTCCTACCTTTACCTTCTGCTGCTGGGACTGTGGGAGTGAGCCACTATAACCAGCTCTCTTACCCTCTGGTTAACCTAAATCTAAAGTTTCAAGGTGGCTATAAACACACACACATCTCTCTCACTAGTTATCAGAAGTAACTTCTGCTGCATCACTTACAACACAAATACCATTGTTTATGTAACACAAGACGCCTGAAGTAAACACACTGAAATAAACGGTAGAGAATAGCCTCCAGCAGCACTGGCTTTATTTCCCATCACTATTCCAGGTCTGATATTTGATTTAGAGGGGCCTTTTTCTGTCACTCTACCTTTATCCCTCCACTCTCCAACCCCCACTAACAAGCTTAGTCTGTCGAGCATCTGGGAATGGAAGACTCTAAAATAGCAGATAACATGACCAAAATTCAAAATGGAACAAATATCAATAACAAAAAAGGATAACCAAGAGACTGCGCTGGGACATCTGGGACATTGGAGGGGCTTCTGCTTTGCCAGATATGAAAGGAGGGTGTGAAAATTAGGGCTTGCAGCTACAGAGGAATGCATGTTACTCCATGCTCAGAAGAACCTGGTCTGAAATAGCTACAGATAGAGAAATGGAGCAGGGGCTAAAACGGAGACAGTTTAATACCAGGGCTTAGGACAGCACTTCAAGGTTAGTAGAAGGTCACGTCCCATCAAAACAGCAGAATCGAGGGGAGAAGACATTGGAGATCATGTCTAATGGAGATAGTTGAGTTCCCCTCTCACTTCTTGTCTAAGAGAGCTACAGGCTAAATGAGGGAAGGTCCTGGATTAAATGACTTAAATGGAAGAGAAATGACGGTGAAGTCATGAAATAGAAAATATGTGTATTAATAATATTCTAACAAAAATTCCCAGTGTATTCTGAATGAAAGAAAATAAGAGCTCTCTTAATTATCTACTGCGCTGTATCTCATAGCCCAAGAAGATATTCCAACTTCACTATAAGATATCAAATACAGTTCAAAGAAAAAGAGGGAAAAGGTGATCAGGTTAAAGCTGACCTTTAATGACCTGTTCTTCTGTTTATGGACATTTTCTACCATTTGAAACAGACCTACAGTATATTAAAAGTGGCGACTCACCATTGGACCCTTGAAGGAAGGATTTTAGCCGTATACTTCCTGATGGTTTGACTACTAATTCTTCACCATGAGGGCTATTCTGGGTGTTAGGAAGTTTTCAACTAGTATCTCTGTCCCTCTACCTAACTAGATAGTAGCTATGACAATCAAAAGTACTCAGACATTGCCATACGCCCCCTCAGAATAAAATGGCTCTGGTTGAGAATAATTGCCTTAGACTTAGGGTTGTTTAGATTCAATATATTGGGCCACTTTCACAGTGAGTTTTCAGAGCTCAGCAGTCTAGCACATTCAGTATATTTCAAATTGTGGCTGAACATCTTTAGTGAACATGTGTTATCATTTGTAACAACATTTTAAGAACTCTAAGTAGAAACTGAATAGGAAATATACAAGTGTATTATATATTTTAGGATAGTTTTGTTTATCTCATGCATGCACGTGCCTACGTGTATATAGATTAAATCTGTATGTATAACTGTACACATGTCTATACACACGTGCATTCAGTAAAATTTTCAAGTTAAAATTTATTTCTTCTTGTGGACAGAAGTTTTCAGAAAAGTTGCAATACAATGATACAATATAACGGACTAGGAATTCCGAGAAAGTCTAAGCCATTTTTCATTTCCTAGAAATATCAGCCACCTCATGGTGTCCTGTAAATTATATACTTAGCACGCTGAGCACGGGCTCACTGCTCAGTAGCACTAATCTATAGAGTGGGAGAGAAAGCAGGCCCTGGGAAGGCACAGTGTGGACCCAGGTCTTTCCCATTAAGCAAGCTGCTTTTGCTGGTTTCACACTTGAAAGCAGATTCCTTTCTCAGGCCTCTTTTCCTGCGATGGCCCCTTCTTGTATTTATTCACAATCTCTGTTGTCAGCTGGCAGCTTCACACTTCTCAGTCTGATAGGCAGCCAGACGCAAGTTCCTCGGCTGTGTCTGAGAAAGTTCAACATTGCTGCCCTCTGACTGTGTATTTAGGTCACTAACCTTTCCTGTCCTCTATAGGAGAAGAATGAGGAGGAAATGAACTCTGAGGGTGAAGAGCTCCAGCTTCTTCCTCCATACACTTACTGTGAGGTCTGAAATGGCTTACTGGGTATGTACAAGCCTTCTGTGACTCCTGCTTTCATGGTTTAGATCATGGGTCTACATTTCTAAGACAAGTCATCAAAAGAAGACCTAACCCTCCTTAACACTACAACTATCTAGGGAAAACAGGCAATGGTTTTATAAAACATAATTTTAATAAATCTTTGAGAATTACAGGCAATATATATTTAAACTTATTTTGTATGTATTGCCTCCATGTATGTCTGTACACATGTGTGCCTGATACCTGCAGACGCCAGAAGAGGAAGTCAGATCTCCTGGGACTGGAGTTATCATCATGTAGGTACTCGGAATTGAACCTAGGACTTCAGAAGAGCAGCAAGTGCTCTTCACCTTGGAGCCATCTTTCCAGCCCCAACCAGCCACTATTTTCTTTTTAATTAAGAATCTATAAATCAGCCGGGCGGTGGTGGTGCACACCTTTAATCCCAGCACTCGGGAGGCAGAGGCAGGTGGATCTCTGTGAGTTCGAGACCAGCCTGGTCTACAAGAGCTAGTTCCAAAGCTACAGAGAAACCCTGTCTCGAAAAGCCAAAAAAAAAAAAAAAAAAAAAAAAAAAAGAAGCATTAAGAATTCAAGGATCTTAAGCAAGGACCTTCTAGAAACCTTCTGTTGAACTGTAGAGATGATCTTTCTCAGTCTCACCAGTTCTACACAAGTAAATGTTGAGAACCAATAAGAAGCCTTTAGAAGTGGCTTACAGAAATAAACAACTTAAGAACCAGAAAGGAACTTATCCTATCCAACTTCCTTTTCCTTTTGAAGCAGAGTCCTGCTCTGTAAGTTCAAGGCATGTTGTTGTCTTTTCTGCTGAGTCTAGAAATAGGCTTTTATTTTACTCCTGCAGCAATGTGACCTTAGGGAAGCTTAATCAAAAGCATAATTCTAGTCTATTAGAAGTGCTTTTTAAACATTGTCTCCTTGTGAATTCTACTCCCTTGTTTTAGTTTTACCCTCTGGGTTAACAGTATTAGGGCAAATCTATCTCTAAAAATGGTACATTACAGTTTTAATTCAGTAATTATTCCATTCTTTCTCTCTTCTATAAGCTATATAGATATAACTCTTCCAGTCTCAAAGCTGGGCACCCATCAGCCACCTAATGATTTATTGAACGATGAAGAGAAATGAACTACTTTTCATCTTGGTTTCATCCTCTAGATTTCTGCTGCTTCAAGATTCCTTTCTTAAATTAATAGTACCCAGAACCAGATATGCCTGAGAGGTGACCTGACCTGCTGCATGTAGGGAACAGAACCTTTTTTGATCTTGGTGCTGTCTGTCAGCTGGCAGTTTATGACTGTGCTGGTGTTTGGGCACACAAAGCACTAACTGACACTGCCTCTGCAGTCAAACAAAACTGTTAACTCTACATAGGTACATTAAAAAAATTAACAGCTTGTCATTAAATCTGTAATTGTGTAATACAAACATGCAGGAGTCAGGTATGGTAACGAATGTCTGCAATCCCAGAACCAGAAAGGAGGGGGATTTGAAGGCCCAGGCTTATCTGTACCATGCAGAGAGACCCTGTTTCAAAGAACCAAAAAGAAAAAAAGAAAATCTAAAATTTAGCTTATATGTATGCCATCCAAATTCTATTTTGTGGTCTTAGATAATAATGCCAACCTTTCAAATCTGTTTGACTATTCATTTTGTCATTCCTCTAAGGTTGGGTTGTTTCCAAAGTTACTGATGAAAAACCCTGAAGAGGGGAAGGGAGGAGCAATTCTCCATCACTAGACATGGCCTCCAGGACAACATCAGTTTACCCCACCCCATCCTATCCCGTGTGTGTGTGTGTGTGTGTATGTAAAAACCACTTGAATCAGCCACAAATTACTTAAAAATGCTAAATGATCCTGGTCAAATATGTCCATCTTTATCTATAGACATATCATAACAAATACCTGTTGAAATCCAGACATATTACCATCACTATTTCCTTACACAATCCTGTCAAAGAAGCTACCATAACTAGGCAGGACATGTGCCTACAGAATCCATTCCACTACCCTGGATTCACTGTTTCCTTTCCTGAATGTTCAGAACACATCTATTTCATAACATGCTTTAGAAACTTCCAGACGTAGATGTCAGAGTCTACAACTTTTATCTACATTTTTAAAGGCAAGACATTTGTCCATCTGCAATCCATCCCCAAATGATGGATTGGGGATCTTGACCTTGGATCTCTAGTGGTAAATATAAATTTATCTAGTTTCACAGACTGGACTCATCTATGTTAGGTACATGGATTTGAAACTGGTTAAGCCAATTGTGGTGGAGCATGAAGGAAGCAATTGCTGAAAGGGATGAGCTGAGGGGAATCACAAGTTCCAGGTTAGCCTGAGCTGTATCTATAGACTGCCAACACAGCACTGGGGTAGAATGCTTGTATATCATAATCATGGCCTGGGTTCGATTCGCAGTAAAAAACTAAAACAGACAAAATACTTTAAAAGCTCTATTATTATTATTTCCATTTTTATTGTAGCTTTCAATTCTATCTGCATCATGTTCATTCTTATTAGATCATTTTCCTTTTAAAGAAACCAAAACAGAGATTATACAGCCTAGAATATAGACCCATTTGTTTGTTGTGAATGAATAAATGCTTTCTCAATGTAAGCAGCTAATAGTCTAGCATCTATCCCAAACAATCAGCATGACTCTGAAATCAAGTGCTGGCTCTTTTAAAAAGCCATTCTTTCCTGATTTTGCTCCTTCTACACACTAGTGTGCTGGCCACTATTCTCATCAGTTCCATTGCTACTTGATCTATATGACTTAGTCTATCCTCTCTCTAACTTTCAGTGTTCCTCTAGAATCTAATCTCAATATTGATCTTAGTCTCACTTGATGCCAGCTCTTCTGTTTTCCCTCATTAGACTCATGTGTTTAATTTGCTCACATGCTTACTTAAACTCTGATTTGGTACAGCTTTCTCTAAGTGCCAAAAGAGTAAGACTTACAACTTGGAGGGCAGGGGTTTGGCCTACTCATCAGGCTGTTTCCTGGAGCATTTGGCATAATCGTGACAAACATATAATAGACTGTCAAACATCTAACTCAATTCTGTTCTAGAACTTTCATGAATTCTTCTAGTGCCACTATTTCAATTCCATTGGTTATATAGCACATAAAGCAGTATGCTTTAAAAAAAAAACCTCACTCTTTTTTGTTTCTCTATGAATCCCAGTATCTCTCACCCACTTCTGTTTATCCATGTGAGGCAGCTATTTTCCAGCATTACTTTATCTATTGTAAAAATCATTCTTGATTTCTTCTTGTCCTTGACCCCACTCCCAACAGCACACATCTAATTGAACTGACCCTACCATCTCCACATCTCACAGGCCTGCTGCCTGCACCATCCTGCTGGCAGTGGCCCAAGATGAGCTTCTCAATGTTTATCTCTTTCACTTTAACTCCTTCCTAGTTTGTCTCATCTCTCTGGCTCCAGATTTGCCTCTTCCCGTTAACTGTCTGCAGCACTGTTAATCACTTTTCCAAATTGCCAAAAATGATCACGTTGTCACTATGTATGTTTTTAAACTGCATCCTATCAAGTGGTAGACAGATGCTATGCTCTTCATGCGACTCTGTATGAGTTAGCTCTCATGTCTTGTACGTGGTACATTCTGAACCATTTAGCTCCCGTGAGGACCAGACGGCTTACACTTCCCACTGCTCTGCTGGTGCTCTGCACCGTCACATGTGCTAACTCCCTACTCTTCCAGGTCTACTTCGATGTCACCTGGTCTGGAAGCCTTCCTTGGGTTTCTCACAACTGTCTGCTTCACCTTTCTGAGTCACCCAGAATTCCTTGTAAAAGCTTTCATTTTACAGCAGAACTCCTCATTTATAAGTTTGCACCTCCAGTTGGATAACCAACTTCCTCTTGTGGGGTCTTGGAGGTCTTTTAAATGTATTTTTAATCACTACATTTGAAACAGAGTAGCTGATCAGTAAATATCAGTTCATACATGTTGTAGTGGGGAAGCCTCAGGTCTTAGAGTATGACCACAGTACAAAATTAGCTCTGTAAAAGCATATTCCCCAATATTTAAAAAAGAAAACAAGTGGTAAGCTTTTAATTATTCATGCTTCTGGTGGAGGACAATGACAGATTTAAAGTTCTGTGGACAAGGTATGGCAGTGTAAACCTGCAATCGCATCACTTTGAGGCTGAGGCAAGAGGATCATGAGTGAGCCCAATGTGGGCTACAAAGTAAGACTGTCCCAAAGCAAACAGATAAGCAGGCACTGGGCATGGTGGCATTCAGCTGCAATCCTAGAACTTGGGAAGGTGAGATAGAAAGAATAAGAGTTGGAAGCCAACCTGGGCTACATGGTGAACCCTTGGTATGAAAAACAAAACAAAACACCAAGAGACTGTATACAATACAGAAATGCTTTGTATTTGCATTCCATATTGTAGTTACACAAATGTCTGCTCATAAACCTTAGCTTTACTTTCCTAATAATGACATTTTTGAAAGCTAGCAGTCAAATTAAAATGTAGGCTGTACACCAGCTGCAAATGGGTGCTGTCAGGAGTATGTTGGTAATAAGTCATCTGATGTAGAATGAGGAATTTATCATGAATAATCCATGCAATGGGCAAGTCACACATTCTTATGCATCCCCCTGGAAGGGACAGGAGGTGAAAGGCAAGGGTTAGTGGCCCAGCCATGGCTTCTTTCTGCACACTATAAATCTCAGAGAAGGGAGACAGCTGCCAGCCGACTGCCTACGCTTCTGTTGGTTTTCTTGGCAAATGAGCCCTGAGGACAGAAGGGGCTCAAAGTCAAACATAGAAGTCAGCCCTGCATTTTGGGAAGTGCCGTTCATGGATGGAACAACACCAAACTTCTTCCAACCAATTTTTTGAAATAAGAAAGAAGAAAAGAATGCAGCAGGATGGGGGTAGGATGGGGACACAGACAAAAATCAAAAGCTGGGATCCCTTTCTAACAAATATGGCATGAAAAGAAGACATTTATAGATCCTGAGTTTTGGAAGAAATAAGATGGAGTGCAAAGAGTGATCTGCAGACATTCTTCCAGATTTGGGCACTGTGACACCTTTAAGACTTTAATTTGAAAGCTTATTACATATGTCTAGTGTGCCTCTGAAGACATTCAAGACTTCCCGCCGTCATTTGTTAGGAAGGCATAGCATAACTACAAACACCTCTAGCTGGCTTGACTTCTTAGAAGTTGAATGAACTGAGTTTAGGTCTCTGTCTTTTTAAAATAGGAGAATTCCTATGCTCTCTTCTTCACAGGGTCAATTGGAAAAAATGAAAAAGTAAATGTTTTTGAAGATGCTGTGCTTGTGCATGTGACAGAGAAAATGCCTCCTTCTGATCTTTGTAACAAACACTACCAGATCCAGAGATCAGGGCAGCAGAAGACAGTGAGCTTTGTACTTCATGCCTCAATTTCCCTCCTTCCCAGCAGGGTCAGGGAAACAAAGACAGAAACTGTAAGCCAGTAGACAGGAAGTAACTAACCAGATTGGAGAAAAGCCTGTGGAGTTAGGGATAACATGAAAATTATGTCACAACCTTCCCAAAGCTTAACTTCTGTGTCCTAAACAATGACACTTTCATTTTTGAGACTAGAAGATGCACACTGCCCCTTTCCATCTCCCCAGCCCCATGTGAACTGCAGGTCTGGCTCATTCACAGTCCCTAGGTAGTTATCCCGAGCCTGCCTTTCTCAGTGGTGTGCAAAGGCAGGGAGGTGGCTAAGAAGGCAAGGGTAATTAAAAGGGCCACCCATTCAGAAGAAAATGGAGTCAGCTGAAGGGGAAAGGGCAATGAGAGGGTGCGAAGTCCTTAGTACTGGAGCAGCAGGAAGAAAGGCAAGATACAAAGGAAGGAAGAAGCAGTAATTTAGTGGTTGTCCTGACAACCAGGGTCCCTATTGCTCCTAGCAACTTTAACTCACTGGGAGTGCTCCCCTCTTGGCTGAGGGCATGATCACCACTGGAGGGAAGAAGAAAGGACACAGAGGGAGAAGAGTAAGTAATTATGAGCTCTTTATTAGAAGGGGAAACTTTCACATGTCTCTGCTATTAGAAGCACCAGAGTTAGAGTGTGCACAGCCAGGATTTGGAAGAGAACTACCTGGGATCCTATTTAAACAAGTAGACATAGCAGGGCTTCAAGTCAGGCGAAGGAAATGGCCACAGAAGGCTGGAAAAGACCAGCCTTGAGAACAAAGGATCAAAAGGAGAAGGAGATGTCCACGAGAAAGAAACAGTAGAAATACTGGCAGGGAAACAGGAGAGAAGGAAAAAGAACTGGGTGGGGATTTACCTGGGGGAGTTATTTAATAGCACTGGCTTTTGCTTTCCTGCCTTTAGGATGATTTCCAAACCTTCTCTAGTTGAAGGCTATGCTGACACCAAGGAGACACTCAGGACACAAGGACAGCATGGTGGCAGCTCCAGAGTCTCTGATAATCAGCTGTAGTTAGAAAACATGGGAAGTGATGCATAATATTCAAGAAGATAAACCACAGGGAGAGAGGAAGGGGCTACTGGGGGCTAGTCTTGACACAGAATTACACAGGAGTCTCCCTCACAGACAGGCTTAATTCTCCCCAAGAACTGCAGTCCACGGGCCCTGACATTAGAGTGAGAGTAAAGCATAGTCCTTATTTCCTCCTTCCCTGCTCCAAAGTTAAGCTTTCTTCCTGTACAGGGCACTTGATGGCAACTCTAAGGACATAGTAAAGATCAGAACAGAGCTGGGCGTTTAGTTCAATGGCAGAGCACTTGCCTAACTCATGGGAGGCTTAATCCTTAGCATCTGGGGGAAGGAGGGATAAGAAATGTGCATTAACATTGATTGCTTCTCCAATGTGAGCTATTAGTAGCGAGCCACAGGATCTCAATGCCTGGCTGAAAGAAACGGGAAATATCCATGATTATATCATAGTTTCCTAAGACTCCCAGCATCGGGCAGCCTGGCCCTGATGGTCTCTACTTCAGTCAGATGTATCATCATGTACATCTAAGGCTTTGGGATCCAAAAGGGCTTGAATGTAAGTGATCTCATGGTGAACCGGCAAAATTCTTCCAATTCAGATGTGCAACTGGCTCATTATTACCACATCTCTAGTTTGTTCTGTTCTGAATGCATCAGTCCCAGCACGGAATTCATAAGGGACAGAACCTACTCAAAAGGGCATCTCTGACAGGCCTGAGCAGAGGAAAATAGCATGCTGAGGACCCATCAGAAGAGAGGGAGGAAAAGGAATGTGGAAACGAAAGAAACTCAACTTGTTTATGTCACTGGCACCACAGAGTGGCTTCTGAATTATGGAGCAAGGCTTGGGCAGTATCACTAGCTAGGGCAGGAGAACTTCCACTGCAAAATAGTTCTTTCTCAAAGGCGAATGGGTAGTTTTAATCTGCAGCGCCACCTGGTGCCTATAGGGAGAATTCTGGTACTCAGTTTTCCAAGTTGCAGATATGCACTCAACCGTTTAGAGAGCCAGGTTAAAACCATTCAAAATATGAGATACTTTCTATTTAAAAGTACAAGTAACACACTCTATTTAAAAGTACAAGTAACGCACTTTATTTAAAAATGTGTCACCATTTGAAATACTATTTAGCTGAAATGATGCCTATCTTATAAGGTCCAGCTCCAAACACATACCTTCCTCTAGTAAGCCTTCCTAAAATTTATTCCATATTAGCTTTCCTCAAATGACCTATTTAGAGAACAGTTTAGACAGAGTGAGGTGAAGTGACTTGTTTTCTAAGTCACACAGGTAGTGAGGCACATGGCAGGATTTAAATTTGGACCTGTCTAATTTCAATGTCCACATCCATTCATTCTTTGTAGAGAGGGGGAATAGACAGCATCACAACAGGACATGCTTCCAGACAGGATAAGCTCACTGGGCCCTCACAGTGGGGTCAAGATGCTCAAGGGCACTGTGCTTTTTTGGAAAGTAAAATGGTACCATTGTGGTAGATGGCCTGAAAGGAAAGCCTCTGCATGCAGGCACAACCATGGCTCTGGGTATCAGAGCTGCCCAATCCAGCTGGGACTTCCTGCGAGGGAAGGCTGGGGAGATTCTGTTTCTCTGGGTGCCTCTTGCCCCCAACACTGCTGAAGACGCTTGGCGCTCTTACTAGTGACGAGCGAGGTACTGGAATAAGTAGAACTGCCTGTGACCCTGCACATCTGCTCATTTGACATAAGTCCAGTCGGTGTCTTCCAGATGTCAGTCAGATGAAGGTGAGGACGCAACTGTGAACAGGACAGTCTTTGTCCTCAAGGATCTCACACATTCAAAGCTATTGTCAAAACCTCAGACTCCCAGCTTCCTACTTACGGTTGCACTTAAGCAACAGCTACCAATAATGTGGCTTGTTAATGAAAGTCATAATGAGTTTATGCCTCAATATTCTGCATTTCCCCTTCATTTTCTAATGATTAGTGCTGTATTTCTATTGGGTTATATGACAATTTAAGAACATATAAAATACAGAGAAGAACACAATTCACAGGCAGAAGGTATTCGGTTACACATCTATCACAATGTTAAAGACACATTAAGTAGAGATCCTCATAGGTAGTAGGATAGGGCATGGTGTCTTTAACATAATGTGAATTTAGAGCAAGTTATATCTCCCCAAATGCAAGGCAGACAATGTATATGGTAGACAAAACTGCTGGGGTCCCTCCTGGCCCAGTCCACAGAGGTCAAGGGCTTCCCTTCAACATCCGTCGTGGAGGAAGCATGACATGAAACATTCCTTCTTCTCAAGGAGACACTATACAATCTGAGCACAGCTATCTCTGCAAAAACAAGTCCTAATATCAGCACCTTTAGAAACAGCCCAAGTCAATGATACTTTTAGGCTTGAAATAACCTAACACAAGAAAGTGAAGACTTACTTGAGCTGAAAAGGATTCTGGGCTCTTCCAAAAGCGCATACTTTTTCTAAAGAAGCTGTCACAGAAAGAAATCAGGTGTGAGACAAAGACACTGGAGCTGTACTGGAAGGTGTGAAGTCAGAGTAAAGGCACACAGCACTTGTGTGGCTGACTCTGAATTGTTTGATATTCTTTCTCCAGTTGTGGACAGGGTGTAGAATAGAAACACTAGGAAGGGCTAATCTCTGGCCCAGCAGTGCTTAGAATTAAGTCAGAGCCAGCTGATGGAAGCAAGCATATGTGGTACCATCAGATGCATCTGACCCAGAGACCAGTCTGGGGAAAAGCAAAGACTAGGTGGGACTAAGAGTCTGAAACCTAGGTACTGTTTTGTGAGGAAGTTTGCACACAAGAGAGGTAGGCAGTGTGAGTAGAAGGAAGTGCATATCAATTTCCTCACCTGCAAAATGTGAACATGCATGCCTATCTTACAGAACTGCACAACAGTGTATACAGTAAGTAGGTGCACCTGCTATAGTGAGTATGTAATAAATGTCAGCTCCTTCCTGCTGTAATTGCTTGTATCCCTTTGGGGTCAGACCTTGAGTTTCCCTTAACTACTGTCACAAAGGCCTCTTGGATTGTAACATGCACACACCCACTAAGAAAGAAACCTTGAGTGGAGTTCTACCCCAGTAACACCTACAACTCTGAAGTGGCTTAAGAGAACAGTAGGAGAAGGAGTGTTCATTTCAGCAATTGCCAATTGTCCTTAGGAGCAAGGCTACCCCACTGGGTAGCTCACACTCTCTAGTAGTCCCATGCTCTGCCACCACCTTCTGGACTTTCTTGGGAGATGGTGCATTGAGCAACACCTTTCCTGAGAAAACTCCATGGCCTAGCATACGCTCTAGAATTGCATTTAATATTTAATTTCCAGATTTACTGCTGTTAGATTTCTTCAACCCACATGTTTGTTTCTTTTTTTTGCTATACTTTCTTACTTTATGTATTCTTTACTCTCCTCTACTTCCTACCTCACTGAATTTTTTTCCCTACTGTGTCAGGTAATTCCATCTCCATATATCCTGAACACATAGACACACACTCATTTTCTCTCTCACTCACACTTTAAGAAATCTAGACAAAGACGCCAGGAATGTGTCTGCTGCCCTTTTGACATAGGGTCTGATGCCATCTTCAGGGCCATGGGGAGGGCAGAGTCATGGACATGGCATTCACGTACTCTGATGCTGGCCTGGCTCCTATTTTTATCGTGGCATGGCTCTGGGCATCTAGGCAGGGAGCTGGTCCAGCTTCTTTTCATTCCTTTACTCTCTACATCAGGGCTCCAAAATAATTTTACCCCTTACCTTGGCTGGGTCTTCCTGTCCCAAGCCTTCTACTATCAATGGGGCACAGTGCATCTCTCCTTCCCTCAAACCCAGACTAGCTCCGAGTACTTTTCCAGTTTCCTAAATCCAGTTCTGATGCATACAGAGAACTGCTATATTTCTTATGTTTTCAGACACAAGAAGTTTGCACAAGCTGGCTTCATCCGTTCCTTGGCTTAGACTGCTATCCTCACTCCCTTTCCTCCCAAATAAGGAGTTCTCCTTGTTACATAATTGGATGTTCCCAGCACAGAAGCTGACATGAGGTCAGCCACGCATGCGTGCAAGACTTGCCTTTGACTTAACGATGCCTTTTTTGGGCAACTAACTTCTCTTGAGTTTCCTTCCCCCACTCCCTCCACACCATCAACAATCAAGGGAGATTTATAAGCCTGGCACAGATTAGAACTCCTCCGAGGTTGGCTTAGAAGGAGGGGTCACGGGGTTGGATTTACTCTGTCTCCCCTGCCCCGCCTTTGCAGGCTACAGAGAGTGCGCTTACAACTTGGCAGGAGTCCCTGGAGTCCAAGGCAGTTCTGTATATAGGTCTTTTAAGGGAGCAGGGAGAGTAAAGGAAGCTGGAACCAGCAGAAGGAAGCGTGAAGCATGTCTGCTTAGAGATAACGAGCTGGAGGGTGGAATGTAAGGATGTTTTAAGGGCGCATGACACCTACATCTAGGTGGCTGTCCTAGCCTGGATACCCAGATTGCACAGTGTTAAGGACAAGTAAAGCTGCAACAGCAGCTATCTGTGGCCAGTGACAACCACCAACCTTCTTAAAGCACATAAAGGACAGGAACTCAAGTGCCCTGAGGTTTCAGATGGAAATGTGGGAGTTGGTCATGGGGTCACTAGAACCTCATCCATCATCCCTTGTAGTGGGGTCAGGGTGGGCATGTTGGGTGTGTGTGCTGCTGCTACAGGAGGGATCAAATTCCCAGCTTCTTTGCTTACCACACAAACACCTTTTTAAAAATAAAGACCCTGGCCTATCCAGGGAACAGATGGAGGCTCATGTCAGAGGTTCTTCCTTGCTCCATGGAGACATGGACATCCAGTTTGGAGTCTATGAATACCTGATAATCTCTCCCAAGGGAATGTTCCCCACTCTGAGCAGTGATTTTTGGGGTGATTCTTGACCCTTGAAACCATGGGGCAAAGGTCTTATCCTGAATGTTAAGAAAATCACTATAGATTAAAAGTGGAAAAAATGTGTTTTAGATTCTGCATGTTATTTATGAACTTTGTGGTTTAATAACTGAAATTCCTTACAAGCCATAGATTTCTCATGTTAGAGGTGGGGATTATAATACCTCTTTCACAGAGCTCTTTAAAGGGATTAAACTATAAAATATTCTCAAAGTGACACATATAATGTCTGAGTGAATTAATCTCTCAATAGACATTTGCTGCATAGTAACTATACTTAAGCCAAGAAGATTATCCATTGTGATACTTGGATCCTGAAGTGAGCCCTGTTTTCTTCATGTCACCACACATCTGGAGACTTGTTGATGGAAGACTATGGACCATAAGGGGTCAGGTTCCTAAAGTTTTTGGATGGAGAAAAATGTTCCATTCTTCAAAGGCCATAAGCCCTGCCCCTTTCCTCTTATTAAGAAAGCGTCTAGAACATTATAAAACTAGAATGGATTCTGAGAAACAAATCAAAAACACTACAAAAAGATGGGGAAATGATTTATAGGCAATGAGAGGTCCTTGTGGCCCTCGAACTACCAGTGAAGGAGCAATTTCTCAATCTTAGCACTAGAGGCATTTTGGGAAGAGTATGTCATCACTGTGTGTGCACTGGGTAGGGGTAGGAAGGAGTGCAGTGGGGGTGTTCTGTGTAACATAGATGGAAAGCAGCCTCAATGATCTTCACCAACCAGATGCCTGCCAGGAGGTGTTTCTACCATCCACCCCTATTGTGACAACCAAAAACTTCTCCAATGTTGCTAAATGTCCCTGGGAACAAAAGAACCCTATTGAGAATCACTGCTTTGGGGAAAATGGATAATCTGTATAATATACTATCAGAAGAATCACTGTCAAAGAGGACGAGAGGAGAAGAGGATTCTTCAATTTCAGGGGAAGTGAGAGAGGATGCCATTACAAGCTCCACAGAACAAATGAAATCTGATCTTCAGTATCTGAAAAACGTTTATTACTATGTCAGGCATGAGAGAATGGGGAAGGTCATAACAATAGATAAGAAATCAGCCACAGGAACCTCTACATTCATAAATTTTTCAAGCTACCTGTGAAGCCCAGATAAAGCTAAGATGCAAGTCTGAGTTTCTCTCTCTGTTTTACCATCCTGTAAGCACTATGTCCTAGTAAGAGAAATGCTCACCGCACAAAGATGAAAAACAGAACATATGCATAGCGACAAAGATTCATACCATACAACAGATTACAGACAAGCCAGAAACCATAAGCCACAGAGGGACAGAAGACACAAGAGAGAAGTGGAGAACTGAAGTCTGGGCTCACTCTTAGTCAAATGACTCCAAGGGGAAGTACTTTGATTACTTTTCTTAATGTGACACCAATGCATACTTGGTGACTGAGATAGTCGCTAATGTATTTAAATTGACTGCATTTTGGTGCCCTGTGTGAGGAATCTCTAATATGTTAAACTCATGTGCTAACACAGGCAGACTGAGTTAAAGTAATCTAAGAACACAGGCAATGTCTCTAATTCAGTGTGCTAGATATGTCAGAAATCTTAGAGAATTGGATACATTCAAACTTTGGTCAAGGTGGTTACTAAAGGGTTTCTATGGGGCTTCTTCCCCACACCCCTATATTAAGGAATCTACCTTCTGCTGAGTTCATGGGTTCCTGAGATGCGATATTACACCTTCCTAGTATAGAAATGAGTTTCATGTCCAATTTCTTAGCAAATTGAGGCTCTAATGTGGCAGAGAGCTCAGCAATCTTACCTTTGAACTAGAGTTCCAAAAATAAGGTGGAAGAACTTCTGCATGCTTTCAGTACACAGCCATTTCCACTGCTCCATTAACAGCAGCAGGATCAGATCCAAGGCCGTGTCGGCTAACTCTGTCTCTGTTCCTGCGGGACAAAGGTATCACAAGTAACCCTTCCTCTTTCAGAGCTTTGAGTAGCAGCCAGGTCTTCTCCAGCTTCATGCCATCATCTTAGAGTTTTGAGATCCCTCTGCACAATATAAATCAAGAAACATTTGTATCTAGAACATTAAGTTATATGCTCTGTATCGTTTTCCAAATTTTTTATGTTCTGATGCTCTGTCTCCTCTCCACAGGTTTTTTTTTTTTAATCTTATTAACAAGTTTTACACTTAATTATTTTACTTATCTGGCATCAGTTTCCCCTTCCCCTGTCTTTCTCCAAGACACTGACTCCATTCTACTCCAAATAGGGGCTCACAACTGGTGACTAACTGGAATTGGCAAGGCCTTGTCCCTTCCACTCGCCCCCACAGCGAATGATGGAAAAGAGTGGGCAGATCAGGAAAAAGAGCTAGGCTTCATTCTCCTGCAGAAAACTCATCTCCATTGCACAGAGCTGTGGGGTTGGGGTTCAGAAGGTTTTAGCCTGATTCTGAGATAACATGTGGTTCTAGAAAGAGTATCACACCTCTGGTAAAATGCCATGACATTTACCAATTTCTTTCCTATTTGGAAGACGTGAGGGCCACAGATGAGCTCATGTCTATGCTCTGCTGGAGTGACCTGAACATCTGTTTACTGGACAGGAGCATCTCTTCTCTAAATCTGTGCTGGGCTCCCACATCATGCTGATGTTCCACGATGATTAGGGGAATCCTGGTACTTCTGCTGTGAGAAATTTTATCAATATTATTTTCAATGCTCACTCTGCTAGTCTACGCTCACTAGGGATCTCTGGAACAGCCTGTGCCAGCTTTCCTCTTCCAAGGGTGTTCCACAATACAAATCACTTTGGATTTGGGCAGATCTGTTAGAACTGAATCTCACCTTTTTTTTCAACTCTGCCCAGTACCTATTTTTCTTTTTCTGTGCTATATTTCAATGATGAGTTGTTTTCCATTCATTTGCTCAAAGGTGGGCTATTCCTCCCTCAGGAAACAGCCTTCTCAGGGCCATCATCTCCTCAGGAGTAGCATTTGTCTGCAGCTGCCACCCTGTGGTAACATCTAGTTATAGCAGTAAAGATAAAGCAAACAAGGAGCCACAAGGTCCTCTTGAAGAACTCGATACTCTCTCTAACACACAAGCACTAATAATCAACAATGCCTCACAAACATGCCTGAAGGCCGATCTGACTTAGGCAATTCCTCAGTCAATGGAGGTTTTCCTCTCAGATGACTCTAGCCTGCGTCCTGCTGACAATTACAGTGCACAGGACAGTAGTAAGACCCATCTCTCCCATACTTAAACTGAGGTCCACGCAGTAGAGGCCAAGTAAGTTGTTCTTGGGCACTGGTAGTAAATATGATATTAGTTCTCTCATCCCCTTCTGAGCTCAACGTTCTGTGATCATTTAGACTTTGAGGGGGTCTTTGTTTTAGTTAATCAATATAACTTTCTTCTTTTTAAGTTCTATGTCACAAACATACTAAAAGCTAGGTTCTGATTCTTCCTCTGTAGGGAACGTTTGATCTTCTCCTGGGAAGAAAATGCTCTTCTCTCTTTTTCCCTGGAGAACTAGAAAGCTTTGCCTGCAATAGCAGGAAGTAAAGTAGGACCAGATCTGAGAGAAGATGAATTCTATGTGGTGATACTATGTTTCAGTTTTTCTGTGGTCTACCCATGTGGAGACCCAGGCTATTTGATATTTAGGCATCACTGATACATGTACAAACGCAGAAACTGACAGTCAGATTATGACAGTCCCTAGGTAGGGAGGGCATAGAGTAAGAACACAACCTAAACTAAACATTCAGAATGATACTAAGGAACCCAAAAAGGGACAGAGAGAAAGACAGAGAAAGAGAGAGAAAGAAACATCAGGAAATTGGTACCACAGACACTGAGGGAGGGAGATGTTTAGAAGAAGACAGTAACCCCTGTGTCAAAAACAACACATTGATACTAAGCATATATTATGCATGCAGATTTTTCCCTGCTGCTTGACTGGCTCTGAGGACCATTTCCATCTTACCCATCTCTAGCCCTAGCACCTCTAATTCTGGAGGAGTTCAAAACATGGATCTCTTGGCTGAGCACAAGGAAAATGAGAACTACAAAGTCCACTTCCCTAAGTCCCAGTGGACTTTTCCCTGGATCCTCTTTGAGAAAGCAAAGGTCTTGTCACTCACCTGGGTCACTGTTGTTGAGTTCTTGGGCTACTATAGCTGTACCCTGCAAACAGTTATCCACACATTCTTTGGGGACTTGTTGGGGATCTTTATCTGGAACTTCTGCTGGCTGCATTTCCAGTAACTTTGTCTGCTTCTCAATGAAGGATTCCATCCCAGACATGGACAGGATCTCTGACTCCTGGAGAAATAGTCAGTGGCAAAGATCACCAAGAATGCAGGAGGTAGAATAAATGTAGCATCTAGGTTTCCTATTTTCCATCTGCAAAAGTACCATGGGCACAGAGTAAAACTAGCCTGCTCTGGGACAATCACTTTTGTACACTGCTGGGTCATCTGTTCTTATCTAGAAACTGGTTTTCCTTTTTCTTCTCATCCTATCATTATTATCACAAAACCATTACTATACAAAGCCAACTTACCAACTCAGAACTGACAGAATTCTAAAGTACACAGAGGAAACACTGTTAGCATAAAATTTCAAGACCCAGATATCAGCCAAGTCCTTGACCAGGGCACCTGATTCTTAGCTGACTTCAGAGAAGCCTCCTACATACTATATCTGCAGGATCAAAACCTCAGTGTGATTCTAGCAGTTCTCTTGTTTTGTTCTTACCGCATTGCCCTCCTGGAGACAGTAGAGAACCCTGTCCTGCACCTCGGCTATACTCAGTGCAGGAGCAATTTTACTGGAGGAGAACCTCAGTCTGGACCTGACAGAGAGACAAAGGTAGAATGAGATACAAGTCAAGATCGTAGTCCCTATAAAAGAGCCTGGTAAGTATCGACAATACATTAAAGCAGAAGCATCCATGCTTACTCCAGGGGGGCTTAGTGTGCTCACAACTACCTGGAAGATGGGACCCCGAAATCCCTCAAACAACGTATACCTGGTAATTCTTCAAACAGTGCCATATTTATGCTCTTTCTATAGTGCATTTATGAAAGGATTTTTGTCAAGTAAAATAGTGCTTTGTCTGTCATGGCTACATTCCCAGAGCCGTGATGACAGGTTTGCATAAGAAATCTGTTGAACAGATTAACAGACAAATATCATAGACTAAGGTTTTTTGCTCATGTTTTGGTATCTTTTGGGGACAATCAATTGTTTCCCTTATACTCCAAATAAGACTGGATAATCAATTGCAAATGACAACTTCAATAAATAGGGACTCTTAAACACAGGCATCGTGGATACTGTTTCATATATGAGCAATGCTGGAAGGCTAAGTATTGAGACTATGGGGACGACTGGCGATTAAGAGCACCTATCGTTCTTTCAGCACCCATATTGGGTGCTCATAGCTGCCTATAACTCCAGTTCTGGGGATCTGATATCCTTTTCTGATCTCTGTGGGTACTAGCATATATGTGCGCGCGCGCACACACTCACACACACATAAAAATAAACAAATCTTTTTATTTTAAAGCCTGCTGTAAAGATAGTATTGCTGGCTCTTAATATGAACATAAAGAAGAAGATAACCAGTCAGGTACATATTCATTTAAATTCTCTCTCTCTCTCTCTAATGAACCACATTCACACAATATTTTCAGTTAGAGTTAGGGTACATGTGCTGTTCTTGCCCCTCCACATGCTGGCGTGGGGTGCTTCCAGGGAGCAGCTGGGACATTAATACGGCTAGAGCAGCAGCAGTCCACCAGTTACTAAAATACACCCTGCAGGATTCCATTCTAGTCCTTTCCTGTTTACTGCTAGAGTAAGTACTCTCTGAGCCAAAGTTTCCAGAAATGATGGCAAACAAATAAATTGTAAGTCTTAATTTAATTCTTACTAGGAAAGAAATACCTCAATTTCTACAAAGAGGAGAGTATTCCGCCTTTAGTATTCCCTTCTAGTCAATAACTCCCAGTGAGTGGGCCCAGGGTTCCCTGGGTGGGAGCAAACACTCAGCAGTACTGCCTTCACAGCTGTCTGCCTACTCAGACTCCCTGGGTAAAGCACTGTGGAACCCAGCCTTTGGCCTGGCTAAGAAGCTGATGGGTACCATGCACCTCCTCTCTTCTAGGGTTTGAGAATGGAATGGGGCTTTGACACCTGAGGACAGGGGCCCTGGACCACTGAAGGGCTTCTCACTTGCTAGCCTTCTTGCCTTCTGTCTGGGGCTTGCTTTCATTCTCGGCTTCGCTCAGCTCCTCTGTGGGGCTCTGCGGTTCAGAGCGAGGAAACGCTGTCTTCAAGGTGTCCACAATCGCACTCACCACCATCTGCAGGGTCGGAGGTACAGGGTCAGTATGACTATGCACATTCCTGATGGGCAGTGAAGGAGAACAGAGCAGTTATCTCTCTGTGCTTTATACCAAAGGATGAAGGACACAGCCATCCACAGAGCCCTTGAGAAAACTGGACAACAGCCAGTGACAAGAATTCTTTTTCTCTCTGTCTAGAACAATCTTTTCTTCAGAGTAAGACAAACAATATCATGGACAAGAAGCCAAAAGCAAAACAGGGAGAAATAAAAACTCAAGCAAGTTCTTCACAGTAGAGAATACTTTCAGTTAATATATATATATGTATATATATGTGTATATATATACATATATATATATATATATATATATGTATATATATACACATTAAAAGGTGATTCCTAGCTTCCAAACTGACAATACCATCACCAAAGTGTGACTCAGTAGAAATTACAAAGGCATGTAAGGGAAAAAATGAAGATGATAAGAAGAAAAGAGACAATCCAGTGTAGCAGCTTAAATAATATAAACATGTTGCAAGGATTCATAGAGTAATAAGTTGGGTTTATAGTCAAATCAAACAATTCTCTTCTTTAGGTACAGAAAGAATAAAAATCACACAGGCTGGCAGTTAAGTTATCTGGAATTGCTATAAAGGAAAAAAACTATCTGTGAAAAGTAAGATCATCTATAGTTTTTCAGAGTAAGTTGATATACATATATTTGCTATTAAAGGAAGTGTACAAAGGAGAACTATCAAGGGAATGGAAGTAAACAATGGTAATGAATGCCCCACAGGAGCACAGCCTGTACAGCCAAGACACACTGGACAACCAGCAAGACCACAGGAAACACCAGGAAAAACAAACCAGTAAGGGAACAGAGGATGGAACGGCATGAACATAAATAATACAGCTTATAAAACACACCTTGCAGGCTGGGGAGATGGTTCAGTGGGCAAAGTCCTTAACTCATGAGAACCCAAGCTCAGACTCCTAAGTACCTATATAAAAACTGGGTGTCATGATGCATATCTGTAACACCAGTGCTGCTGGTCTGGAGGAAGACCCCACAGGCTTGCTAGCCAGCCAGTCTAGCTAGAAGAGAAATTCAGGTTCAGTGAGAAACCTTGTCTCAAATATATATAAACGATGAAAGAAGACATTCCATGTCCTCTACACACATGCATGGGTGAATACACTTGTGTGCATATACACACACATGAAATTCAATTTTCTTTCCTCTCAGGATTGTAATTGAGGGAGGGCCTTTATCTGTGCCCTTCACTTTGGCCTTACTGGAAATTAGCACAGTGCCTTGCTCAAAATTGTCAGCCTGGCTGAATGTGATGGCATTTGTCTGTAATCCAAGCATTTGGGAGGCTAAGGAGGAGGAGTTTGAGACCAACTGGACTATACTGGTAGTTCCAGGCCAGACTAGGGTACAGTGAGATCCTGTCTCAAAAAGCCCATAACAAAGAAACAGGCAATAACAAAGCAATTTCCCCATAAGGAAATAAGGAAAGAACCAATGAACACATCTGCTCAGAACTCCGGGGGTTTTACTTAGCTGATCCCTTCTAGTTTGTTTTTTCCCCATAATAAAGAATGTTCCCTAATATCTACCACATGAAAATCCAGCCAAAATAAGGAAGCATACTTCCTACAAAGAATGGAGTTTGTTTATAAAATTGCTGATGATTTCAATTGAGGCTCCAGTGTACTGTATTCCCCAAGTATGCGTCCCCTACCATCTACACAGGTGCTGAGATGCTCTCTTGAAGAATGTATGGTTCTCTGTACATTCTGTTCTCCAGCAGAGGATCACTACACCAATCCAAATCCAGATTAATGTCCTGGCTTACAGCTCTCTGCTGAGTACCCAATAATGTGAATAACTTATTTCCCCACAGAGAGCCTCCTGCCATCGCCAGAGGTTCACTTCTGTCCTCACTTCCATTAGAACAAGACTGCAATAACTCCTGGCGGTACATATACACATAGCGTGAGGGTACTGTCTTCTAACCAATGCTCACTGCGACTCACTAAGTTGACGATCCAGCCAGTATTTAGCAACAGGTCTTGAAAATTTAGTCCATGTTCTACTGACCCTCTATGCTTCCTCTACCTATGCCCTTCTTATTTTCCCCGGATGGTCTCCAGTCTAATAAACACATCACACTTGCAGACAGGAAGAATGCTGAGCACAGTAGCTCTGCTCTTACCTTGTCTATTCTAGAGACCATGAATGGCTTTTTGACAAAGGCGATCCGAGCATCTGTATTCAGTGCAAGGAACTCCTGCACCTCCTCACTGTTGGCAATCTCAGGAATGGCACAGAGTTGCTGCAAAAGACAAATATTTCAGAAGAAACCCCAGGCCCCAGATCTCACCACTTTGGGGTGGATGTTTAGGGTCAGAATGTGAGCCAAGCCAGAGAATCAGATGCTGACCTTCAGGAAGGACTCCAGGAGGCTCTTCCGCGCCTCTACTCTGTCACTATCCATGTTTCCAAATGGAAGATCTGGAAAGAGCTTTTTTGGACCCTTAATATCTTCAAAACAAAACAATAAATTCATCTTTTTAGCATTCATGCAGAGGTATTCCATATTTAAAAAAAAAAACAGAATCACTGAATATATTTCACTAAGCTTTGTTTCTAGGTTTTTGTTAATTTTGGGACTTCCAACCATTCCCATGGTTGTGATGCAACAATCTACTCTCATTACTGTGAAGAGAGCACATAATGCAGTGGTTATAAGGCCAAATGGCCTGAGTTTAAGTTCTGGCTCCAATTCCTGCTATAATAATGACCTCAGGCAAGCCACATGATCTGCAACTGTTGCTTTTCTGTAAGAAGGAATGATAGAATCTACCTCATGTGTGGTTACATGATTACATGAGTTAACACATGAGAAATATGTAGAAGAGAACCTGACACAGTTCTGAAGCCTGTCCTAGTATTAGCTCTGTTACATTCAACCTATCATTTACTTAAGTGATCATTAGCATCTAAAACAATAACAACAGAAACAAAGTAGCCAGTTCCTAGCTTATTTGTAGTTAAATTTTATTATATTTTAAACACTTCTCTGTGCCTTGAATGTGTTAAACTATACACAAGAGGCTTGGTTGTTAAAGACAGGGATTTCTGAGTTATTTAAGATGAGTAATCCACAGACCTGGAAAAGCTAGCTACTCAGCTCAAGCGATTCTATGAGCATGGGTAGAAATGTGGCTGCTTCTTTTTAAGTGTAAACTACGTGGGGACAGTAGAATAAAGCATGTAGCCAAGGACAACCTCAGTAAGGATGCCATCACAGCTATCCAGCGCTAAACCCCACAAGCCTCTGAAGCAAACTCGGGGGGCAAGACACTCCCAATGCTGTCTTCTCCTCCCCACAAACCCACAGGCCACCAAGCATGCAGATCAGAGTGGCCAGATGTGATATGCAAGCTGGCATTTGGGGTTTGGGGAACTTCTGACTTTTGATAAACTTTCGTAGATCTGGTTTCTCCTCCAGGCGGGTCTGCAGATTCAAGAACTCCCGGTAGCGGCGGTTCACAGTGTGGTAGGCCAGCTGCTGTAGGGCGCTGCTGTTCTCACCATTAAGGGCTGTCTCATACTGTGGAAGGAACGGAATTATCAATGAAATCAGGGGGGTTTGTAAAATTATTCAATGGTCACAGTGGAGCACTAGTAAAGGGAGAAGGCTGCTCCTTTATGCTGCTAAGTCTTCTGCATCTGATTGCCATCCTCAGTTGTAACTAACGACCCAAACTCCAAGGTGGCCGAATGAGTTGTACTTCCTGGCACTCCTTATTTGGTCAGAAATACTTTTCACTGTTCCTTCAATTACTTCTATCCAAAACTTTCCACCTCCAAAGTAGCTATGTAACTTTTTTAAATCCTAAAGACATTATAAAACAGAAGTTATAATACCTACAAAAGGAACCACTGCTAAATTACAGGAGTGACCTCATCAGGAGCAAATTACTTTGCCATTACATCCAGCCACTAATGCTCTATACTAGTATGAGGAAGAACTATCAAATCCAAGCAACAGATAATCATAAATCACGTCTTTGCCTGGAATATTTTCTTTCTTTTTTGTTGCTTTGAGCAGATTAATCTTCCTAATTGTTATTCCTGGAGTTGAACTAAAATTCTTTGTCTTAGGTATATATTAGCTGTATCATTAGATGTCCCATGATGACTGGAAATGTTCTGAGGGCAGTCTGCTGCCTTCATATGTCACATGGGAGTGACGACACACACAGCACACGCCTAGGAGAGGAAGCACCTGAGCAGCATGGAAGCTATGACACAGGGGAAGATTCTGTGACAAAGGAGTTAAGATGCACAGCTGTTGTGAGCTGTGCTTGTTCCTAGCAGAAACTGATTATTCTCTGACTGAAATACTCTAGGATGGCAAGTGATTTAAAACAACAAAACCAAAAAGGATCTCCTTGTTGAAAGTTCTTGAGCTGGTGTTTGAACATTTTGAGAGCTAGAGAGAATGAGAAATCCACTACAGCTGAGGTGAGCAAGGAAGTCTTGGAAGTCAAGTACTGAGAAGAAAAGAATAGGCTCAGGACACAGCTTCCAAGCTTGGAGCACCTGGGAGCTAGAATGTTTTCTGTAGAATATTCTGCCCTTGGGGACTTTGATTTTTCTGGTAATAAGGAAAACCTGTTCTCTGTTATTAGTCCATGAATATGTCATAAGTAGAACATGAAATAGCCAGAATCTAGCATTGCTATGTGAGCACGGGGCATGCCAGAGGGGCACTAGAATTAGGGGAACAACGTTGTAGGTAAATTGTTAAAGTTATGATACTGGTTGACAGTCGCCAATTATTCATGACCAGATGTCTGTGTTTCCAAATGATACCTGTTTTATAAAGACCATGAGACTGACGTCATTGCAATGAGTGCAAAGGCGCATCTAATTAGGTTCACCGTCTTAACTTTAAATGTCATGTGACTTTTAAAATGCCAGGTCATCCTGCAGCTCATTCGGCAGGCCCTGCCCACTTCATTGGCTTGGATTTCCCCAGGAATGTGTCTAGCCCTGTATGGTGGTGGTGCTCACCAGTACAAGGCTGGTGAGCTCCACAGAAATTCCAGAAGGCAGGTAAAGTCAATAAAGAACCTCCTGCCAAGAAACTTTCTGAACTTCTTCCTCCTAATTTCTTTCTTTAAAAAATACTAATATCTTTTGCATTTTTATTATAGGAAGGTAGAACATTTATATTTACATCAGAAGGTGGCAGATTCCTCATCCCTGTGGTATTTAAGCACAGACTTGGGAACGACTATGCAGAGAAGATACGAAGAAAGTTGACTAGAGTCATAGACTTCCCCTTAAGCCAGGCTGTGGACCAATGTGTTGACTGAAAAGTTTCATTTAAAAAAACAAACATGGGGGAATGGAGAAGAAACCTTGCTGCTCTTGCAGAGAACCAGGGTTTGGTTCCCAGCACCCACATGGCAACTTACATTTTGTTTGTAATTCCAATTTTAGGGGATCTAGACCCCTCTTCTTGCCTCCACAGACATTGGGTACAAATGCATTTACATACGTGCAGGCAAAATACATACATGAAATAAAAATAAGTAAATCTTTTTTTAATGTAGAATCTTGGGATGCATTCTTAGAAATTCTCATTCAGAATCTGTCTGCCTATCAGAATCAATTCATTTAAAAAGGAGCCCAGGTGATTCTGAGGTGAAACCAGGTTGGAGAACCAATGAAAAATCTGACCTGCAGTACTCTAACACTGAGCTTCTAGGACTGTTTGTACGGCTATGGAGTAAGAGCCTGCTCTGCCTTCCAACTTAGCCACGTGCCAGCCACACATGTGTTTAATTAAACACAGGCTGCTCTTATCTGCCCTTGCAGCATTCTGTTTACCGACTTGGCTTTGCACAGTCGCTCCCAGAGTGAATGACCACAGCTGTAGTCTTGTTACCTTCACAGTGTACAGCGTGTATGGGTGGAATCCAGTACCACTGTGCTCTCGGGCGGTGATGGTGCCGGTGATTCGAAGGTTTTGGATGACAACTGGGCCATCCGGACTGCTCAGGGGCTCAAAGCTGAAGGTGGCTGAGCTGAGAGGCCCAGGGGGAGAGGAGGAAAGTGGAACTGGTGGCAGAGTAGGATCAAGGGAGCTCACACCACTGGTGAGATCCTTTTCCAAGCATGAAGGTCTTGGGGGGCAGGATTTTTCTGGCTCCTCTAACAAAGTCGTAAGAGAGGTGACATCTCCTTGCTCTACCTCCTTGTCTGCTGTGTCAATCTGGATCTCTGGGCAGTTCAGCATGGAGACCACAAGGCCTGTGTCTGTTTCTGCTCCTGGAGCGTCCTCAGCTTCAGATCCTTCCATAGCTTCAGATCCTTCACCATCCTTAGGCTCCAGAGCCCGGGAATCCTCTAGTGCACACAGAGCATCCTGAATCCTGTCAGAGAGGAAGTTGCCTGGGGTCATTAGCATGATGGTTTCTTTGCCCAGTTCAGACAGTGGTGACTCCAGCTCCGAGTCTTCGCATAAGAACAAGGGGCCTCGAATATCCGGCTGTAGAAAATGGGATGAGTTATTTCCTATTCTTCTTTCTTCAAGCATCCCAGACGAATCTCCCTCTGCAGCTTCATGACCTTCTTCCACCTCTGGGGAGGGGACTGGCTCGCTGCAGGTTATGTGTACTGGGGCTGTTACTGGAGAAGGTGCTTTTCCTGTTGGCAGACTCTCTACTTCAACAACCAATGGCAGAGATGTGGGCACTGAGGGCTGCTCTAGGACACTGGCTGAGCCCAGGGGTTTAGTTCCTTGGGCTGCATCGTGTCTATACTTGGAAAAGATACTCACAAGTATAAGGTGGATCCAGTCAGGATCTGATAGCTTACTGATCAGTGGTAAGATCACATTGCAAGTAACGAGTTCGACTACTACGTGGCGTCCAGTCCTAGTCTCCAGGTGGGGCTTGGGCACTAACTCTTTAAGTAACAAATTCACAATGCCACGTGCATAGGTGATCTCAGTTGCAGGACTGTGCATGGCAGGATGGGGAGGAGTAGCCTGGCAGTAAGCATCCCACAGCTGGGAGGGCTGAACTGAGCAGCTCTGCTCCCTAGCAGTGGCCTCCTTTGCCTGAATATAGCTCTGCAGGTGACAACCACAGAGAGTGAGAACCCTCTGTGTAAGAGCATGGCTGTCCGCTATGCTCATCCGCCTTCGAAGCTCCTGAACCAACCCCTTCATGGCTGCTTCCATCTCCGCCTCGAATGCTGGCTCCTGGCTCACTGAACGATACCAGGATAACACAAAATCTCGGATTATCATCTGGATGGTGCGGTTAATCTCCTGTTCTAGCTGCCTTTCTGCCTCGGGGCATGGAGGACAGGCGGTGACCGTGATGAATCGTTCAAGGTGCAATTGACCTGAAGCCCCTGCAATGGCACTGGCGCCCAGCCAACCTCCCAGCACCACCAACGATGCGCACAGAAGGATCAGAAGCCACATGTTGACCAGAAGGTGGATGACAAGTAGCCAGCCCAGCAAGACCCCCACAACCATCAGCTTCCGGCTACTCCACAGATTACCGAAGCCACAGCAGGACTCAGGGGTAGTCTCCTGGGTAGGGGACACCGTTTCTGCCTTCATGGCTCAAAGAGCAGACGGTTTCCACAGATGACAGCCACCGATTTCACTTTGGTGACAGGAGTAAGAGCATCAACTGTCCCAGAAAAGGACAAGTCCGGGTGCTATTGAGTGAACTCCGCACCCTCGGTACTACAGGCACTGCAAAGCGACGGAGATAGCCCTGCTTCTCTCGCTCGCTTCTGTCAACAGAGCCCACCGACTAGTCTCTTCCCATCGAGGTGAGGAGAACCTGACGGCCTTCATCACGGCCCAGGCGGAGAGTCTCTTCGCAGCCCGGTGCGGCCCACGGACACTTACGAACGCCGAAGCGGCCGGCAGATCGGGTCACATGTCGCCGGGGGTCGCGTGCCCAGACTGAGCCCCTGTCCGGAGCGGACTCATTGGGGGTTCCTTCCGACTGCCGCGGTCAGCAGCCACAGCCAGCCCCGGCAGCCCAGGCAACTGCTTTTCGCAGCCCCAAAGCGGTCAAAGCCGCCGGCCGGCCGCCAGCCGGCGACAGCTTCCGGGTCGTGGCCTGCGGGAGCGAGGTACGCTGGGAGAGCGGCCCGGTGGATGCGCGCTACTGGCGCCCCCTGCTGGTGAGGAGCCGTGGTGCCGGCGGGCGCGTAAGGGAGTCCGGGGGCCTGAGACCCAGAGCCAGCGCTCACCCAGCACCAAAGATGCTAGAAGTCTTCAGAACTCGCCCAGGCTCTGTAAAGTGGTGTGTGTAAATATCCCTAGCCGCTGAGGTAAACTTTCACTAATCCAATTTGTTTGAATTCCCTGGGACGCATATTTTTAGTAGCTTCATGGATTTTTGGCCTTCTCCCTGCTTCTTCCAGAAATCATTACTTTCGCCCTCTTCTATCAACATACACACCGCCCTTAAGTCCTTAAGAGCCTCATTTGTTCTCCGGAGTTGTAAAGATAAATATCAAGTCATATTTGTGACCTGGAGTAGGTTTCTAGTGAGCATTTCCTATGTTCAGTTATTGGATTGGAGAATGGGTCCTTGTGGATCTTGCAGTTAATTGGGGAAATGAGTTTGTTTGACATAAATGGATTTTCAGTAAAGCCAGTCTGTATGGGACATAGTGAAACGCAAAAATCCTGAGTGTGTTCAGGAGCAATTTCAGAGAATCACAGTAGTTAAAGGGAGCCTGTTGAGAAAATAGCCATTGTACTGAATCTTGAAGGAAGAGAATTTTCTTTCTATCCCTTCCGTTTCTTTCCAGGTGCATAGGTAAGCGAGGCAGAGATAGAGATGTAGTTTTTAGGTTATCCTCTAACGCATTTGGTTTGGGATATGCCTATGATTTTGTTCAGTTTAGAATTCATCTCTCAGTTGTCTACTCAAAAAGAGTAACCTACAAAGGGAGTCAGTATCTGAAGGGACCATGTGTAGAAGTGTTTATATCTGTTTTGTATGGAGTCTGTATAGGTCTCCAACTTAGGAACCGTGCCTGCAATGTGGTTCTCCTTTCTTTGGGGGCACAGATGAATGCCATCTTCACAGTTCTTTGTCATTCTGTCCTCTGTCAGGAGCCAATTACTTCCAAGAGGCTTGAAGGAATCTTCAGGCAAATTCTAACCAAAATACCCTATACCACCAAGAGGCATATTATAGCTAGCTTCCTTTGACTTTTTCATCTTCACCTCTGGTGTCGAGGCAATAATTTCACTTGAATGCAAAAGAAACCATCATTTGCAGTTGGATGTAGTTGATGGCGCATCACTTTTAAGGCCAACAATTTAGGATCAGTGTGTCCACTAAATAGGCAAGGCAATCTGTGAAGTCAAAAACCACTGGTTCCTGTTTCTCTGGTGAATGTCACTTCACTGCCACCAATGGAAGGGGATATGAGAATGGCATATAACTCCTTATGCCCTCCCAAACCATTCTTTTGTTCTTGGGAAGAGTTGCTTGACAGTAATGTTCTGAAGAAATAAATATCTCTGCTGCCTCGTTGAGAATTACAGCAGAAAATTAAATGATGGAGGAACCGGAGATGTCACTTAAGACTTCACTGTGAAGCTCAGAGGAAAAGTTCCTGTTATCAGAATGTGGAGAGTGCAGGGCAGTAAGGAACTGACCTTGTAAGTGGGCGTTATGCCACCTGACCAGATGGTCTGGAGCACTGAGGTAGCCAAGAGTGTCTTCCTGATTCTGAAGCAGATTTGATGGACATGCCAAAGCACTTGTCGTTTGGATGGCTATGAGCTTCTGCCCGGGGATTTGGGACAGATCTTAGTCTCCAAGCAGATTAATCATTGGGAGGAGGTGAGAGTCATGCTTAGTATAGAACAGTATGGGCACGAGGTGGGGGAGGGTGGCTGGTCACTCACCTCCCCTGCGACTCTTCTTCCCTTTCTACTTACTGTTTCTCAGGCATTAAAGGCATAGTGCTAGAGTGTTAGGAATAAGAAGACAGAAGCCATTCATTCACCTAAAGGAATCTCCTGTCTAACCAAAGGAGAGATGCACTAAAGAGGAATGCATTCCAACATGATGTCATGTTTAAGGTGATGAGACATGACAGTTGCCATAGAAGAGAGTTCAATAAACGGCAAACACAAAGAGTCGGTAGCCACCTGGCGCGTAGGGTGGTGCATAGATGTTTACCCCTAAATTTGCAAACAGAAAAGAGGTCAACATGTTTTAGGGAAATGTAGACTAGAAAGAATGGGGGCATATGGGGGGGTGTCTTTTAGTACCAGGAGAGCAAAAGGTGCTGTGGCAAGAGGCCAGGTGGAAACAAGTCCATACCGTTCCCCCACACTTCTCTTAAACACAGAAGACAAGATAGGCTGGATGTTGTGGGCTTGTATTACAAGAAACTTGGGAGCCTGAGGCAGCTGGGTTGAAATATCTGCCTGGGCTACAGAGTGAGCTCAAGGGCAGCCTGAGCAACTTACTTAAACCCTATTCAAAAATAAAGAAATAATGCTGCAAGTCTAGGACTTGTTCAGTGGTCAAATTTTGTCAAGCTTCTTGCTTGAATGAAGGCCTTGTATTCAATCTCTGGTACAATAAACAAAAATAAGAGCAATAAACAAGAAGATAAGGGAACTTACTGGAGAAAATTCTGATAATAGTACAGGAGGGTTCAGAAGGGATAATGGCGTAGAATATTTTGCTGGGAAACAGGAAGTAATAAAATTCACACAAAAGAAATAGAGGGTTGGAGGAATTACCTAAGATCGCCAAGCATGAGTCTGTAGTTTCGTTAATATTTATTGTTCAGTTGTTTTCTCATGAGATGATATTGTACCCTCAGTGTAGGACAGAGGCAAACTGGATTTGGATATGTTGCCATGTCGAGATTTTTAGAATAGATAAAGAGAAATGGCAACTGGTTGGAACCTCAACATCCTGAGAAGTGGCGTGCTAAAATTAAAAACCATACTATCGAGGTACACGGGAAATGAAATAGAACCATCAGATGGACAATTGGTTGGAAGAACATGCTTGAGTATAGTAGGAAAAGTGATATGCGGACCAGAAAAAGGCTTCTGATAGGCTAGCGATCCGTCTACTGGAGTTTGTAATTACTGACTTGTCAAGATGCCATGAGCCTCATGGCTAGCATCAGTTTATTCTCGGCACTTTGGGAAGTTAGCAGGCTCGAATGGGTTGGCAGAACTGTGCTCTCTCACTGAAGGCCAGAAGCGAGAATGTGCCTTCTAGTCCTTCCCAGTTTCTAGGGGACACCTGTGCTCTATGGCTCCTGGCCCCACATTCCTGCTACCTCCACTCCTCGGCATCTGCCGTCGCATCTCTCCCCCACCTCTGAACCTCCTGCCTTTTTATAAGGACCTTTGTGATTGCATCAGACCCTCTCTTATATTTCAGAGCTCTCTTCCCATCTCGAGGTCTTCCCATCCCTTCACCACACCTACAAAGTCTCTTTGACCAAGTAAAGAAAAATGTTCTCAGGACGCATATGTCAGCAAGGAGGATCTCCTAGAAGACACTGGCTAGGGCAGAGCTAAAGTGTACATAGATGAAAGCATTTTGATAGGTAAGTCTGAATGCAGGCAAATAATGGGTTTCTGAAGTAAGATATGAATAAATTATTAGGAATTTGGAATCTTTTTTTTTTTAAAGATAAGGTATCAAACCCACTTTAGAGTACACAAACTTGAGATGCTGGTGCCTATACCTTTCAAATGCAGGAATTAAAGGTTGTACCATAGTGCCTGGGTGAGTCTGGGTTTATAAGGAGTGTGATCTGGCTAGGTTTGGAAGTCAACGATTTTAGGATAGAGAGGATTGAGAATATCGTTACACAAGTTACTAATAAACACTAATGACCAGAAAGTTGCAGATGCTGTAGAAAGTGGAGACGTTAATGCCAGAGGAGACATAAGCAACTTCTTGTAAATTTCAAAGTCAACTGCCTAAAAGAGGCCATGAAAGCTTGGGGGTTGTCCTGCTTCTACCTTGAATGCTGTGTTGGAGAATAAATGGCCACCAGAGGGCAGCAACGAGTGCGGTTGCCTACGAAATTACATCTTCTCCATCCACACATCCTACAAGGACTGCCATAGAAACTGAGAATTTAAAGATGGACTTTAGGTAACTTCCCTTCAGGAATTCACATATAATGTAAGAGACAGACACTGATACAGTGTAAAAAGTACTACAGTGGAAATATGTCAAAATATGGGAATGAGGTGGATTAAGGGAATTTACACAGATATGGCTTTAGAGCTGGCCTTGAAAGATGGATAAAACTTGCCAGGAAGGCAAGAGGGAATGAGTCATTATAAGAATGAGAAGGACACTTAATTCTTTGTAAGTTTGCTAGGACTCACAAGAAAACATTACAGACCAAGGCTTTTAAATATCAGAATTTGGTTCTTATAATTTTAGACATTGGGAGTGCAAAGTCAAGGTGCTGACATGGTTGGCTCTTCTGAGGGTCTCTCGTTGGCTTGAAGGTAATAATCGTTTTATTGTCTCTTCACAGAGGGCTTGGGCATTCCTGCCTTCTCTGTCTTTTCCTAGAAAGACACTAGGCATGCTGAGTCCCTCTATTATGATCTTATTTAGCTTTAATTACCACTTTAAACATCCAATCTCGAAACACAGCCTCACCCTGAAATATACTGAACAGTGCGGCTGTACAATTTGATTTTTGAAAGGATGCAATGTGGTTCTTAACACTTCCTTTCTACCTGGAGGTTATGTGAATGCATGTGTTTCAATTATCAGGATACTGAATGGAGGCAGATAGTTCTGATAGTTTCCAACATTTCTTTTAATTTCATAAGATACAGCTCTGGAATTAACTTCTGTGTCTGGATACACAGATTACTAGGTGCTCCGGTATGTGCTCCACTGCAGAACATGCTAGACACTGAAGGGAAAACACTGTGGCTGATTGATGGCTACATAAGAGGATGTATAATAAGCCAGGCAGCTGAGGTGCAGTATCTAATCCGATCTTGAAATGAAGCAAAGAAACAAATGTTGAGATCAGGGTAGAACTGAGAGTAGTGAACAGTGTTCAGATGAGAAGGGAAGGGTGGCCACAGGGAAAGAGGTTCCAAGTAGGATTACATTTCAATTCACAACTTTGTTGTAGCCATGAGAAAGTGGTACTGAGTCTCAGACTTCTAGTTTGAGCCATAATCATTGAGGGACGCTCAAAGAAATTCTAGCTTAGCAGAACCTTATGAATGATAGACACAAACCTTTTCTGGAAGAAAGTATTTTCATTTAGAGACTATAAGATAAGAAAAACCTTAAGATGGACTAAATCTCAACTTTCAGTTCAAGACCATTAAGTCTTTGGAAAAGAAAGTGAGGATTGGAGGAACATATACGTAATATGCAGTGAGGATTGGAGGAACATATACGTAATATGCAGTGAGGACTGGAGGAACATATTTACAGGACATGCAGGCTGTAGATACAGAAGTCATCAGATGGTAAGATCTAGGCAAGAACTCCAAAGAAAGAACATACAAATAGGACTTAACAAAAATAGAGGATCAGGATGGTTGTACAAATTCAAAATACAACTGAATAGAATTTCCCTCATTGTGTGACTATGGAAATAAAATAAGATCCTTAATAAGTGTGTTAAATAAATTGTTTAGAAGTAGCTAATTATAAGATACTTTATATCTATATAATATGCATATTATATATGCTACTTTATTGGCAGAGAGAATTATCGACTGTGGCATACAGAGTGGGAAGATCGATGATTAAAGGAGAAATTAAGAGAGATGGAGAACAGAGTAAAAATTTGAATATGCTCAGTAGTCCAGAAACTGTTAATAGAGAGAATGGAGGAGAAGGAAACACTTAAGAAGCACTGGGCAGAGAATTTTTTAAAGTTGTGATGAAAGTATAGAACTATAGCATTAAGAAACATTAGTAATCTAAATGAGATCAACAAACCCAAAGGGTGATTGTTGTAAAAATCAAAGGAAATTGATTTTGGTTTAAAAAGAAAGATAATAAACAATATTAAATCTAGAAAAGATATATAACTACAGACGTATGAGAATTTAATGATTCAACTTCATGCTAGGAACTTTAAGGTAGAAATATATTGGAAAATTAAAAACTTCAAAATAACCCCAAGAAGCACTGGTGTGACTGGATAGATCTCCATTTATTATGAATTTAAATAACTTTGTAAAAGTTATGGCCAGGTCATCCTACTACTTACCCTTTCCAACTAATTTCAAATAGAATGGATCATTTCCAACTTGTGAAATCGAATATGAATTTTCAGAGGATAAAGGGCACATGTTTTATAGCCTGGGAACATATTAGAAGCTTGAAATAAAAACTGGACAGGGAAGAAAATCTAGAGACACTGCATTGTTTCTGCACTGATCTGGGTGGAGAAATACCCATAGTTATCAGCTGACCAGGTCCGGAGCTGTGGGCATGAAGCAAAATCCTGCAGGATGTTTTAATATAAAGATGCCTCTCATCAGTTGCTACAGTAAGGGGGGATCCTTATGCTATGTCAGAAGATTCAGTACAAGCATTTGAATAATATTCAATATCTGTGCATTATTTCAAGTAAACACAAAGAACCTGCCTAGGGCATTCCTCTCAGTGAGTATCTGAATGGGAGATATTGAAAGCACCTTTCCCCATTCACTTGTTTTCTTATGTTTGGATAGCTCAGTTGATGTGCAATTGACAGGCAGATTTCAGTGAGATAAGTGCAAAGTTTAATACATTTTGGCACAGGTGGATTGTCATACATAGATACCTCTCTAAACAAAATTCACAAAGACAGCCAACAGATCTGCCACCTTGCTGTCTATCAGCATTTTTCTTGAAATATGTACAAATGTGGCCACACATGATTCACTTTCTTTGTGCTTGACTTTTCTTTCTTGGCATAATTATTATTTGGAGAGTCACTCATGCTGTGTTGTAGTAAGAGGAGCATGCTGCATTCCCTGTGCCGGGCTCCTGACCACATGGCTCCCGGCGGCCTGGCTAGCTTAAATCCCGAAATAATTACACAGAAACTGTATCCATTGAAATACTGCCTGGCCCATTATCTCCAGCCCCTTATTGGCTAACTCTCACATATTATTTTAACCCATCTCCATTAATGTGTATCGCCACTTGACTGTGGCTTGCTGGCATGAGTCTAACCAGTGTCCATCTCGGGCAGGAGAAACATGGCGGCTGCCTGTCTATCTTTCTTCCCAGAATTCTGTTCTGTCTACTCTGCCCACCTAAGGGCTGCCCTATCAAAAGGCCAAGGCAGTCTCTTTATTCAACCAATGAAAGCAACAGAAATACAGAAGGACCTCCTACACCATTTCCCCTTTTTCTGTTTAAACAAAAAAGAAAGGCTTTCACTTTAACATAGTAAAATTACATATAAATTACATATAACAAAACAGTTATCAAGCAAGAATTACAGTTACCATATTTATATCTACTTTATCTTTTATCATAACAAAGGAAAACTATAACTATGTATTCTTCAGTTCCACCAAAGACTCCAGAAGGATATAATATTACCTAAGTAAACGAGAAGTAAGCAACTTCCAAACTCTAGAAATGACAGAGACATCTTGCTGCCTGGAGAGTCACCCAAAGTTCTTCTGTTCCATTGGGGCATCCATCTTCAGCCTACAGGCCCATAGTATCCAGCAGACATTTCCATGAAGCAGGAAAATTCAAAGACAGTTCAGTCACATTCTTCTGTGTCCTGCAGAATGTCTCCTAGACTCTTTTATGAATCAGGAACCCCGAAGGATCATCAGACCTTTAGGCAAGTTCAGCAGTCCTCTCTCTGCAGGTTCTTTGTGTCCAGTTTATGCAACAGTCCAGGCAAGAGCAGTTTCTTGCCTAAATAGCTAACAAACTCCATAAGGAGACTCTTCGATGTCCATTTTTCTCTAGAAGTAGATTGGTGCTGCCAGGAGCAGACGGTCTCATTGTCATGAAAAGTCCTAAGTAATTAAAACATTAAATGCCATATTCTAAGTCTTTGAAAGATATGAAGAATGTCTATCTGAACTATATCTATGCACATCTAGAAAATCTAACTAACATGACTACAAACTTAACTATTATAGAGATTATCTATTAACCTATATTTCTTAATTCTATATTACATTTTTAAATGAATTACACAATCACAATACCTTAATCAAGATCAGAAATACATATATATATATAACAAAATTGACCTTAAAATTGTATCAATAAATCAAAATTTATACCAATGCAAATTATTCATATCTATATCATATCCCCCTTTAAATGTAAAAGAACATTTATAAACAATATTTGGGAATATGGGCATAGTTTTTTCTCTCCAAACTTCTTCCTGATGTATGGGGGCGCTGTCAATCAGGTCTTTCATAGTATATCATGTGTGCCACGTTCATCTCATTCAGCAGTTGAGTGAAGTAATTTTCTGAAGGTATTCACAGGGACCTTTCAGGAGGATGTGGTCTATCATACCATATTGGTCTGGAAGGAATCCACAGGGTCTCATCCTCTGTGAAAACAAAAGAAGAACCTCTTTTCCAAAGCATCATATCCTTAGACCCTAATTCTGAAATCATTATACCTTTATAATAATATACATGCTGGTTTAGCTTCGCAGCCCATATAATGAGATGTCTCTCTGTACTTAGCTCCTTCACAGTCAAAAAATTTAAAGAAAACACAATAATATACAGAATCCAGGCTCTCTGTGAATTTTCCATTTTTACATGGCTTGTTATTTTTTTAATCTATAACTATCTGTACTCTGTCTCTTTAAAGATTTTATCCTTTTCTTAAAGCATTAACTTTATTTCATGACTCTCTTTACTCTTTTTCTTTCCTCTCCCAAGCCTATGTACAGCCATCCAACACTGTGACCCATTTAGAGGTCTTTTATATCTGAATCTGTCCTGTTGTGAATCTGTAATTCTTTACTATCCAGGAGCATTTCTTAAAATGCTAAGCACTTCTTAAAAACTTAAGTTACACCATGTAGTAGTAATACGGTACCTCCTGTTTCCTGCCCAGTCTAAACCTTTAATGTGCTGTTATTATGATAATTATGATAGTTCCTGCCTGAGATCAGCACAGTTCAGCGTGGTGGAGCCGCTCCTGCCTCAGAGCCATTTGGTGCCCCTGAGCCGCATGCAGTTCCAGGCATACAGCGAGTCCATATTGCCATCCTGCTGCCTACCCGGGCAGGAAGAGCTGAGCCACAAGCATGGTCTCAGCTACTTTACTCCCAACCCCAAGTGGGCACACAAACATCCGAACCCAGGAATGCTCCATAGCCGGAGTTTGCGCTGGCAGCAGGGCCCAGGAAGCCTCGTTTTAAAATGGTGTGGCTTTTTCCCTGCTGTTATTGCTGAGTCAGGAAATCTCTCTGTAGCATGCAAACAGCAAAAAGCTGTGTTAAACTCTCTATTTGTGTCTAGAATTTCTTTTCAAGCCCTCTCAGATTTTACGTGGAGTTAGTTGGCCATGTTGGGCAGCAAATCTGTAGTAAGAGGAGCGTGCTGCATTCCCTGTGCCTGGCTCCTGACCACATGGCTTTCAGCAGCCTAGCTAGCTTAAACCCTGAAATAATTACACAGAAACTGTATCCATTGAAATACTGCCTGGCCCATTATCTCCAGCCCCTTATTGGCTAACTCTCACACATTATTTTAACCCATCTCTATTAATGTGTATCGCCACTTGACTGTGGCTTGCTGGCATGAGTCTAACCAGTGTCCATCTCGGGCAGGAGAAACATGGCGGCTGCCTGTCTATCTTTCTTCCCAGAATTCTGTTCTGTCTACTCTGCCCTATCAAAAGGCCAAGGCAGTCTCTTTATTCAACCAATGAAAGCAACAGAAATACAGAAGGACCTCCTACACCATTGTTTGATCAACACTTTATGCCTTTGATAGCTAGGTAGTATTCCACTGCATAGACATGGTAATGTGTTTCTTTTACCTGTGTATGGATGATTGCTTTCTGGTTCGGGTTGTTACAAATGAAGCTGGAGTGTCTGCAAGTATATGAGTGTTTTGATAAAACTGTCCTTTCATTTCTTTTGAAAAAATAGCTACTAAAATAATGTCTGGGCTATGGTAGGTGCATGGTAAAGTTTATAAACTGGCTTCAAAACAAGTTTTACAGTTTTGTATTCCCACAAGAAGCTTGAGAGGATTTCAGGGTCTTTATTTTTCTTTTCTTTTCCTTTCTTTCTTTCTTTCTTTCTTTCTTTCTTTCTTTCTTTCTTTCTTTCTTTCTTTTTTTCTTTCGAGGTAGGGTTTCTCTGTGTAACAACCCTGGCTGTCCTGGGATTCACTTTTGAAAACCAGGCTGTTTTCAAACTCACTGAGTTCTGCCTATCTCTTCCTTCCAAGTACTGAGATTAAAGGCATACACCAACACTCTCATCTGGGTTCTTTTTAAAAAAATTCTTTTTTCTTATGGCCTTTAAAAATGATTTATGTTTACTTTTGTTAAGATGTATGTGCATGCTGGTGTGTGTGGTGTGTGTGTGTGTGTCCATGTGTCTAGGTAATATTAGATGCAATAAGATGTTTTCAGATGTCATAAAACTAAAGTTACAGTTAGTTGTGAGCTGCCTGATGTGGGTGGTGGGAACTAAACTCTGGTCTTCTGGTAGAGCAGTAAGCACTCCTAACTGCTGATCAACATTTCCAGGCTTCCTTTATTACCTTTTGAACTTTAAATATTCTATTTATTTTACAGCTTTAATCCAGTTGTTATTTTTATTTGCAAATCTCTAATGAATAATATTGATGAATGTTGTAGAATATTATTTTAAGGTGTGTTACTTTTGTTTATACTCTGTAACATTTGTTTAATGATGTAAAGATGTGTTTGATTAAATAAAATTTACCTGTGGTGAGGAGGCTGCCTCAGCAGCTAGCTGACCAGAAGTTGTTGGGAGGAACCATGTGAAAATGGTTTTTAAGGAGGAGCAAGGAAAATCAAGGTACAGGCAAAGGATTTAGCTTTGCCAGTACCTCTCAGAGTCAGAGATGACTTAGCAGAGTTTTAGTTACTTGTCCTGTTATTACCTCTGAAAAGTCAGAAAATGCTCAATACTCAAATAGATACAAAGAATATAAGTGGAAACCTATAGGTATGAAAAATCTAAAAGAAATTAAGCAAGCAATAGTATCTTATGGCATACAGTCACCATTTGTTAGGCATACGGTAAAGACATGGACTTCAAGCAATAGGGTTACTCCACATGATTGACTTCGTTTAGTCTCAGTGGTCTATAGAATGGGCCACAGTTATATTTGGAGGGCTATTGGAGGAAGCAGGCTAAATCCCTAGAACAGCAAGGTAGAGTCAAAGGATTTGAGGCTTCCAAAGATCAAATTCTTGGCAAGGGCCATTATGCTGATCCACAGAGTCAAACTATTTACAATGAATACCTCTTGTCCCTATGCCATACATGGTTGGGACAGGATTCAAAAACTAGGAAGAAGAATTGAATCATATACTAAGGTCATACAAGGCCCAAGAGAACCCTTTAGTGTCTTTTTACAAAGATTAACCAAAGCTGTACAAATAGGGGTAAAAGATCCAGAAGATATGTGAGCACTTATTGAATCTCTGGCTTATGAAAATGCCAACTTAGAATGCAAAAAGATACTTGGGCCTTTAAAGGTCAGATCAGCACCAATGGATGAATGGATCATTCATACAGTCAATGTTGAGTCATTTGACTATAATACTGAGGCTTGGGTAGGAGAAGCAATTTCCAAAGGTATGAAGAGACATCAAAATAACAAATGTTTTAATTGTGGTAGAATAGGACATCTGAGAAGGGATTGTAGACAAAGTGTTCCTAGAAATAATGTTTCCTCTGGGAATGACAAAATTAGAAGGTCTCAGTCTTCAGGATTATGTAGAATGTGTGGCAAAGGCCAACATTGGACCAATGAATGTGGACCAACAAAAGACAAACATGGCAACCAGTTACCATCAGGAAACTCCTTGTGGGGGGCCTCTTGCAGGTCAAATGTGGTCTGGTCAATCCCAGTTACTGTGGAGGACATGCCTCCCCAGGAAAATTTTAAAAAATTCAGTGCCAGTTGTAAAAAACCATACTGCTTTGGATGATAGAATAATCATGGAGGATGAATCAAAAATTCCAATAGAAAACAGGAAAGATATATTTTGGAAATATAAATGGGCAAAGACCAAAACTGAGAGTATGAATAAATAACATTGTAATTGAAGGATTACTGGACATAGGTGCGGATGTGACTATTATTACTCTAGAATCTTGGCATCTGAACTGGCCTCTTTACAAGGCAAATGCTCAGTTCCTAGGAATTGGAACCATATCTCAAGTAAAACAAAGTATGAGATGGGTTGAATGCATAGGGTCAAAAGGACAGAAAGGAAGGCTGAGGCCTTATGTGGCTAATATAGCAGTGAACCTATGGGTCATGATCTGTTGCAGCAACAGAATACCCAGGTTAACATTTCTATAGCCTCACGTTTCTGGGAAGGATATTATAAGGTACTATAAAAAACAGTCACCAACCATTCAAACTGTACAAAAACACAAAACAACTAGCAAACTTTCAGAGGTACCAATGGCCCTAACTTTAAAATGGTTAACTAAGGAATCTATATGGGTTAAGCAATTACCTTTAACAATAGAGAGACTGCAGGCCTTAGTACAGGAGAAACTAGATGCTTAGCATATTGAAGAATCAACAAGCTTTTGTTAAGTCTCCTGTATTTAAGAGCTGTTAATAAGGTGATTCAACCAATGGGCCCTCTACAATCTGAAGTTCCTTTGCCTTCCCTATTGCCTAAAGGATGACCTCTTATAGTTATTGATTTAAAAGACTGTTTCTTCACTATAGTTTTATAAGACAAAGACAGAGAAAAATTTGCCTTCACAGTGCCTACTTATAGCCTATTAAGAGATATCAGTCAGGTCTTCCTACAGGGAATGTTAAATAGCTCCACCATGTGCCAATATTCTGTAAGTCAGCCATTAAAAATAATACATAAGCAATTTCCTAAATCTATAGTTTACCATTACACGGATGACATTTTGTCATCTGATTCAAATGTAGATACTTTAGAAAGAATGTTTGAAGAAGTGAAGAAAGTTTTACATAGTTGGGAATTACAAATTGCTCCTGAAAAAATACAAAGAGGGGATTCTATCAATTATCTAGGCTATAAAATAGGTTTACAGACAATTAGAACACAAAGAGCACAAATTAGGAGAGATCAATTGCAGATTCTTAATGATTTTCAAAGATTGCTAGGAGACATTTGCAATCTATGACCCACTTCTGGGACAACACCTGATCTAATAATTCATTTAAACAAAACCTTAGATGGTAACAAAGACTTAAATAGTCCAAGGGAATTAACTTCTGAAGCTGAGAAATGCTTGACGTTGATTGAATAGAAATTACAAGAGGTACCTGTGGAACATGTGGATCTGAATCTTAACTGCATTCTGGTTATATTACCCTCCAAATATTCCCTTACAGGAATTTTAATGCAGAGGGAAGATATTATCTTAGAATGGATCTTTTTACAACATAAACCAAGTGAAAAATTAAAATCTTATGTAGAAAAGGTCTCTGAATTAATTATAAAAGGAAAATTGAGACTTTGTCACTTAGCAGGAATTGACCCAGCAGAAATTAAAGTACCTTTTACCAATGATGAAATTAAAAAAATAAGAAGACAATGAACCCTGGCAAAGAACTTTTTGGGAGAGATTAATAACAACTATCCCCAAAGTTATAGAATTAAACTTATAAAAGGAGCTAATTGGATCTGTCCTCACATTGTACATGATAAAAAACCAATAACTGAAGGCCCTACATTCTATACTGATGCAAATAAATCAGAAATGGGAGACTACAAATCAGAAGATTTAAGTAAAGTGGAACGAAACCCTTATGATTCTGTCCAAAAGTCAGAATTATATGCTATTCTCATGGTAATAAGAGATTTTAAACTACTTCTCAATATAGTTACTGATTCACAATATGCAGAAAGAATTATTTTGCATATTGAAACTGCTGAATTTATACCAGATGATACAGAATTGACTTAAATATTTATTCAGGTTCAAGATATAATCAGGAATAGGCTTTGTCCCATATACATAACACATATCCAATCCTATTCGGGTCATCCAGGTCATCTAGTACAAGGTAATGCAGAAATTGATCAATTATTGATTGGAAATGTGCTGAAGGCCTCAGAATTTCATAAAAACATCATGCTAATAGCAAAGGTTTAACAAGGACTTTTCTATTATTTGGCAACAAGCTAAGGACATTATAAGGAGATGTCCTACTTATTCTTTATATAACATATATATATAAAACCACTACTTATAGGATGTAACCCAAAGGGTACTCAAAAGAATGAAATCTGGCAGATGGATGTGTTCCACTTTGTAGAATTTGGAAAATTAAAATATATACACCACACCATTGACACCTATTAATGTATTCAGTGGGCAACTGCTTTGAGTTCAGAAAAGGCTAATTTTGTATTCACAAACTTATTAGAAGTTATGGCCATCATGGGTATACCTGCACAAATAAAGACAGACAGTGGTCCAACATATGTCTCTAAGAAAATGAAGCAGTTTTTTTGCTTGTTATAATATAAAACATAATACTGGTATGCCACACAATCCTACAGGTCAGGCAGTTATAGAAAGACCAAATTGAACTCTAAAGGATATATTAAACAAACAGAAAGGGATGAAAAATACCCTCAGAAATACATTGCATAATGCTTTATTAATCTTGAATTTTCTTAATGTTAATGAGAAAGAAATAGCAGCAGCAGGGAGACATTGGATAATAGGAAAAATACTGCTGAATTAAATCAGCCAGTGTATTTCAAGGATGTGTTGACCTTACAATGGAAACCAGGAGATGTGCTTCGTTTGGGAAGGGGTTTTGCTCTTGTTTCAATATGAGAAGAAAAGCTATGGATATCATCAAAATTAATCACGATTCAGTTTGAAAAGGAAAAAAACTCTTGATAAAGAGAAATGACAGCTCATCCACAGAGGTGACAATCCTACAGGTTGTAAGGAAACCTTATAAGAGTTGAGGCAGAGTTCTGTTCTTGTCTTTGCAGGAAAATACCCATCTTTAAAAGGTCAAGAGACCTTGGATGTCCAGATACCTAAAGAAGAAAATATAGCTATCCAGAAAGAATTACCAGGCAAAGAGAAATCTGACTTATGGTACCAATATCCTCTGTAGAGTAAAATTTCACACCCTAAACATAAATATATCTCCACTTCATAATGATAGTTGCAAGTCACTTAAAAATCAAAGCTGGCTTTGAAGTTGGACAGTGCTATCCTTCTCTAAATCAAAGCAATGTTGTTAAAAAAAATTCGAAGCTTCTGTCCCATATCAGGAGCCACATAGAGTGGGACAGAAAGAAGATAAAATTTAGGGACTACTATTATCAAAACTCTGCTTTCAAAAAATTTTACTTCTCCCCATACCTATTTTTGTCTTTATGGTACTTTTTTGCTGAATATATGTCTATATGAATAATGTTTAAGTTTTCCACAATGAACAATAAATTTTCAGGTAGTAATCTTTGAAGTTTCTAGGAAGAGGATGGGGCTCTACAACAATGATTCCACCTGGTTGATATGATGCCATTATGCTGACAATACCACTTTAAGAAGGGTTTTGGGTTACTGATGTGGGATTCCCCTCTGTATGCTGTGAATACCATTGGTTAATAAAGAATCTGTTTCAGCCAGTGGCTCAGCAGAGTAGAGTTAGGCAGGGAGAACTAAACTGAATGCTGGGAGAAAGAAGGCAGAGTCAGAGAGAAGCCATGTAGCCCCACTGGAGACAGACGCTGGAACTTTACCCGGTAAGCCACGGCCTTGTAGCAATACACAGATTAATAGAATTGGGTTAAATTAATATGTAAGAGTTAGCCAATAAGAAGCTAAAGCTAACAAGCCAAGCAGTGATTTAATTAATACAGTTTCTGTGTGGCTATTTTGGGAGTCTGGGTGGCCGGGAAACAAACAAGTGGCCTCCTACAACAGGTTACAAACTGCTCAAGGTGATTCCAACTTGGCCAGCTGAGGTAATGTACCTTCTTACAACGTTCTGGCCAGAACTTCTAAATAAGAACTTCAGAAAAACCCAACTGACTACTCAGAGACTTTCTGCAATTGACAGTAATCTTGAAACTTAAACTTCATTTGCTGTACATTTGTTTAAAGATTGTTTAATTTTTAAATATGAAGCCTTAGTCTTTAAGCTATATAGTATTTTTTAAAAGATTTATTTATTTATTATGGATACGACATTCTGCTTCCATGTATGCCCGCACACCAAAAGAGGGTGCCAGATATCATTACAGATGGTTGTGAGCCACCATGTGGTTGCTGGAAATTGAACTCAGGACCTCTGGAAGAGCAGCCAGTGCTCTTAACCACTGAGCCATATCTCCAGTCCTAAGCTATATAGTATTAAGAATTACAGGTCAATAGTCATCCATGTTTGTCATACTTATAGTTAGACTAATCAGGTTCTTTAGATGCATAAAGATTGTATTCTGCATAGATAGTTAATCTTCAATCACTTCAAAGAACTTTAGAATATGGCATTTTAATAATTTAGGATTCTGTTGACATGGGACACAATTATTCCTGGAAGCACCAGTCTTATCCCAAGAGAATGTTTGGCACCCAAGACATTCCACTTAGAGCTTGTTTCCTCCTTGGCAGAACTGGCCTTTGGGCAAAGAACTGCCCCTGCATCAACTATTGACAAAATGCATGGTGTCTAGACTGGACAAGTAGATACAAGCAAAAAGACGGCCAACCCTTGCCAAGACAGGGTAAGATGGTTTTTCAACTTTTCCTGCCTTTGAAAATGGTCTGTCAGTTACTTTTGGCCTTAGCCAAAGTTGGTTGCCCCAAAATTGCAAATGAGACTTTGGGTGATTGCCCCGGTAGACTGTTGTCTCTGTTATTTCTTGTACCTGTTGGAAGTTGCTTGATTGCACTTCTGTTTATTCAAGAAATATTTCCCTTCTCAGGTCTTTGAAGGGGTTGAAAACTAGATAGTCATAGTTACTTTCCTCTCATGACTTAGCCAAGTCATTTTCAATATAAGACTTAGACTTCTTAGGATAGGATAATTATTGAAACATTTAACCTATGTTTCTTGTTTGATATTGTTCATGCTGGTTGTAATTCTAACTTTTATGTATGTTTTGCCTCTTCCCTGGACAATACTTGATATTTGTCCTTATTGTATATAGTTTTATATTAAACTTAGAACTCTCTTATTTAGACAAAAGGTGCTGTGGGAACTCCTTCAGCCAACAGCCTTTAAGATACCAGCCCACATTGGGTATGGTCTCATGTGTTATTAATGCAGATGAAAAGTGTGCACAAGCCTCTTGGCTATTGGATTCAGTTCTAGTTTCCAGCGCTTGTAGAGGACTGTGGATTGCTACTCTCTCTGTGAGTTTATCCCCAAATAGATAAACTTTTGTTATACTTCATTCCAGGCTATTGTGGAACTCTTTTGTAAGTCAACAGAAGCAGAAGAACTTCTTGGGAGATGCAAGGAGGTGAGCTACCTGACATTCAGCCTCTCTGGGGTGCAGGGAACTCAACTGTTGAATCTTGAGTTCTTTAGAGGGACATAGATTTAAACAAGTTCCTGTTGTAGCTTTGAAGAGTCAGTACCTGCAGGAGCAGAATTTCCACAAGCTGTGGCTCTTGTGGTCTAACCGTTGCTGGTAGTGGAGGATTTCAGTTGCTGACTCAGATAGCCATAACTTAAAAGGTAGCAACAATTAAAAAAGAAAACAACAGGTGAACATCTTTCAATGTGCTTATTTTTTATGTGCATGTGTGTATGTGTGTGTGTGTAGACAAAGTGTGTTAAAATATTTACCCAACTTTATTATTGGTTTGTTTGCTTTATTATAGGATTCTTAAAGCCTTAATTTCTGATACAAGTGCCTTATTAATATTCTCTCCCAGAGTGTGTTGTTCACTTTATAACAAAACTTTACAATATTTCTTCTCAGACCTCTTTGGTGCCTTGTTCTGACCATGTTCATTCAAAGTCCTGAACATCTAGTCAAACAATTGACCAGAGCCAGAGGGTTCTTATATAGTTACACGTCTGTTCTCTTCCCAAGCAAAGAGAACAATCAGTGCACTGCTTCAAGGCTACACTTCCCTTGTGTCTTTCTTCAGTGTCCCCTAGAGAAACTTCAGTGCTGCCCTTGCCCATTTCTGCATGATGCTTGTGCATTACCATCTGTGAACTAAACATGAGTTGTCTCTTCTTCCATTTCACCATCTGATTGTAGGGGATACCATATGATGTCATAGGTGCAGACTGGGGAAAGTTGAGAAGGGGTGTAACAGGAGAGTGACTAGAAACATATAGGCAACTGCTTCACATATTTGGGCCCATTCCTTTATATATGATCGTCTGACGACCAAGTGCTGTTGCCAATGTTGTATACGCCCAGCCTGCTGGGGCAGCCCAGGTTTTAGGTAGAACAAGGTTTATTAAGTCACAGTATCAACCCAAAGGCTGTTTCTCAAAAGGAAAGTAGTTGTCTGCTTGTGATGTTAACAATTTGCTCTACAGTCCAAAAGTATACTCTGTAATGTACCCATAAGGGCCATCCAGAGGTTCCAGGGAATGCTTCCATTTGGCTGACTCTTTAACAAGCATTAGTGCTAATGGATGGTTTGGTCCAAGTGTTTCAGCAGCTTGAGCATCATTCTGGATAGCTGGTGAGCCTTCTCTTCTAAGCATCAGTCAAAATTAAAAGCTGCTTGGATGATTCTATAAAAAGACTTAGGTGACATCTTAGATGAATAACATGTTTCTTTTTTAGCCCAAAGAAGGCCACTATGCATTGTGCCCATGATATCTAGGGACATGTTGACGCATGCCACAATATCAAATATGTGGAAGACTCTTCAAATTTTGTCATTGTTTTTATCCTACCACCTGGCACGGAGTTTACACTAGTTACCACTTGTAGCCTACTAGGTTTAGTCAACACAATGTCACCAATACCTTTGATGAGATGGACCTGTGGATTTCTTATAAACATATCCGGTGATCAGAATCCCTGTGGACCTAAGGCATGAGAGGTGATATAGTCCTGAAATGAAACTGGTGCCATTGTATTACCACGGGAGAGCAACTGAGTCCTGCTGGGCTTTAGTAACAGCTACAGAGACAAAAGCATTTTCTACCTCAATAGCTGCATGCCATGTGGCAGTGTATATGTTAGTTTGTTCCAGCAATGAAATCACATCTGGAACAGCAGGTGCAATGGAATCACCACCTGTTTAAGATTTTATGATAGCCCATTGAATTTTCAAAACCCATCTGTTTCCAACTTTTCAACACAGGAGTTGAATGGCAATGGGGTGGACCTCACCAGCCTTCCAACTTTCAAGGCCTCGAAGTGGCACCAATCCCTGAAGTCCCTCCACAGACACAAACCTGCTTTGGCTTCCTACTTTCCTGACATCGTCACTGCTAGGGGTTTCATTTGGCCTTTCCTTCTGTAACAGCCCTTACTCCACTGGTGAGGGAAGCAGTGTTGGGATTCTGCCAGAGGCCGAGAGTGTCTACTTTAATAATCCTGCATTCCAGAACTAGGAGAAAAAAAAATAACAGCAAGATACACTAGATCTAAACCTTCAGGTCTTTATGTCTCTACTATGGCTGCCAGAACAATTGACAATTGTGATCTCCTGGATGAGTTTCAGGTCAGATCAAGTTATCGATGGTCCTTGGCATGCTGGGGTACTTCCGTTCCACCAGTGCATAGTCACTTGGGTAAAAGTAGCTCAAGGCTGGGAATTGACTGGGGGCAATGACTCTTCTGTTTCAATGATGGAAGTCAGGGGTCATCCAGCTTGACTAAGAACATACCACTTTAATAGAGTGCACGTCTATTTCTGTTTAAAGCACAACACTCAAACAGCAGGATTTCCTCAAGAAAGACCGCTTTGCCTGCTGCTTTCACCTTCTGTGCCATCACTTGACTCTTTCTCCTGTGGGGTTCACGATCCCAATTCCAAGCTGCTCTCTGTACTGCAATTTCTTTGAAAAATGTGTATCTCTAGTTAATACTTTATATAGTTAAGCTTTCTTGCAACATGATAATGTTTAGTGTCACCATGGAAAGAAACTTCTGAATGCAAAGGAAAAGGCTAGCTAAGTACCGGCATTCACTCCCCTTTGCTCCCTGCCTGAGGATGCCATGTGACCAGCTGCCTCAAACTCCTGGCACCATGGCTCTCTCACCACGGTGGGCTGTGCTGTCAGACTGTGAGCCAGAATGAGCTCTCTCTTCTTTAAGTTGCTTTTGTCAGGCATTTGTCCCAGCAGTGCATGGAGTAGCTAATACATTGCTGTACCAGTTACTTATTTGCAGTCTGACGTTTCATAGTACAGAGTTGAATGTTGCTTGTGTTCCCCACCTTCCGCTAATTCTTCATGAGAGAAAATGTGATATTTTTGTTTATCTTCCTTCCCATTATGCTGTCTTGTTCCTCTTCTTCTCACCTTAGATCTTTCAGTCCTTTTACTTAGTTCCCCTTCTGTTTTTATTTTTCTCTCTCTTTCTCTATCTCTGTGTATTCTTCTGCATAGGAAAAATGTAGTGTTTGTCTAAGTGTGGTTTAGTTCTCCTTACATGACAATGTCCAGTTCTATACATTTTTATGAAATTGATATAATTTAATTTTATGGCTAACTAAACTCATATATTTACTTTATCCACTTTTTCATTGACTAGGATCTAGACTGGCTATATCATATCTTGGCTGTTGTTTATTCTGTAACAATATGGGCATGCAATGGTTTGCATAGTGAGCTGGCTTACAGTTCTTTGTTGACTACTCAGAAGTGGTGTGGTTGAACAATGTGGTGGTATTATTGTAGGAGCTTCTTGCTGATTTCCATAGTGGCTGTACCAGTTGACATTCCGACCAGCCATGTGGAAAGGGTTCCTCCTTCCCTGAATTCACATAACGCTCACTGTTTCTGTTTTCTTGATGATAGCCCCTCTGATGGGATCCAAGAGTAGTTTTAAAATCATTTTGTTGGTTCCTAAGGATGCTGTCTGTACTCTGCGAAGTTCAAAAGTTAATCCGGGCTCTAATTCAACCAAAAACCAGTTAGACTCTGAGTTTGGATTTTAGAAATCCCAGCTGTGTTCCCACCGGTGATAGGATTTCTTTCCGAGATGACATAGACATTTTCTCTTATTTATATCAGCTTGAGCTGGGCATTTCAATAATGGGGTTCAAGGTCATTTTTCCTTTTCCTATTAGTAACAGTTTCATTATACCAGATAGTTGAACTAAAATGTTTAAATATCAAATACATAGGCATCCAGGACCTTGCCTTTTATAAGCATGTACAAGCACCACCTAATAATAGGGCAGGTCTGATAATGTGTCATTGGGTGCTTTTTTGTTTTGTTTTTGCTCGTTGTTCAAAAACCATACACTGTGCTTCCACCCCCTGAGATAGCTGTGTTTTCATTAGGAGATAAAAGCTTATGAGACCCCATCGCAAATGAGGTCAGTCATTTACATGAATGTCATTATGTGGTCTCACTGTATTTGGGTTAGAAATATCCAATAGGGATATTTTATACACTTCATTCCTTGTGTTTCTTTATTTATTTTTTAATGAAATGGAGACTTGTTCCACAGCTCAGGCTGTCATTGAGCCTCTCTCTACATATATACGCTTCAACATCTCAATCAGCCTGCCTCAGTCTCCCTGGTTCTTGGATTATGGGTGTGTGCCATTTTTCCTAGAATACTTTTAACATGATTTTTTATTGATTCTTTGGGAATTGCACATCATGCATCTGAATCCCACTCATCTCTCAGCCCCCCCATATCTGCCCTTTACCCTTGTAGCATCCCCCAAAGGAAAACTTAAAAATAAAATAAAAATCTAAAAATTAAATTAATCAAAAGACAAATAAGAATATTAAACAAACACAAACACAGACAAAAAACAAGAACAGTTAGACTAAAAAGCAAGCAAGCAAACAGATGACTATGTATATTGTCATGCTGACAAAAATTTACCAGGAAAGAACAGAAGAATGTTTATGAAGAGTCAATGTACATGTGTGTAAAATAATAAAATCTAAAATACAGTATTATTAAAATATTCAATTAATGCAAGAAAAGGGAAAAACAGGCACACATTTTAAAATAAATGGTTTTCCATGTGTTTTAACATTCTGATTTTTGTTTGGATGTGACAGCAATTCTTTTACAAATGAGCTGGGGAGCCTCTGATTTTCAGTTATCTGCCACGATTCTTTTTTTTTTTTTTACATTGTTTTATTTTTTTCCATTCAAAAACATAATTAAAGAAATAACATTTTTTTCCTTTCTTCCCCTTCTCCCGGTCCCCTCCCGCTACCCCCCCACCCCTCCTCCCTCTCCCTTCTTCCTCCCAAGGCTGGGAGGGAGGGGGCTGGGCCTTGGACTTCCAACAGGGCAGGGCACCATGCCCTCTTTCTGCCACGATTCTTTATGATGCTCTGACTGAATGCAAATAGACTATGGAGATAATTTTCTAATTACATCCAAACTTTCTTTTGTTCAGATTGGTATACAGTATATATACTACATAGTTCCTCTTATCAAATTTGAGTAAAATATAAATAGAGTTTCTTGAAGATAGTTTAAGGTCCCCTCACCCATATATCAATATCTTTTAGATAAAGTGTTTAATTACTTAAATGTATCATAAGTACATATGTGATTACTTAATTTAAACCCGTTAGTTTGCTAATTTGTTTTTGGTTGTTTCATCTATACTGTTTCCCCTTCCTTTTAAGTTTTTTTCTTGGTTAAATTTCAATTTTTAAAATTGTATTTATTCATGTGTTTTATGTGAGTGCTCTATCTGCATGTATGCCTGCAGCCAGAAGAGGGCATCAGATCCCATTTTAGATGGTTCTGAGTTGCCATGTGGTTGCTAGGAATTGAACTCAGAACCTCTGGAGGAGCAGTCAGTGTTCTTAAGCAAAATTACCTGAAATTGCAATTTTACTAGCACCGTGTTTTTTATTTTGTCATTCTATTTGATACACACACACACACACACACACACACACACACAATTTCTTTTAAGGTTTATAACATCTATTTTAACTTAATATGATTTCCTATCAAATAATACAGCACACTTTACATATACTCTAGTAATATTGCAACAGTGTATATTCATTTCTCTATTTCTGACTAACATACTAACATATTATTGTTATACATTCAATTCAGCTCATTTTGAAATCACTAGACTTTATTACATCACTTTGCTTTAAAAAGATTTAAGCAATAAAGACAAATGTTCCATTTCTGAGCACACTTACTGAGGCTGGTGACACTGCAAGACTCTGTATGATTTGTCTTTTTCTGGTATTGCTTTTTTTTCTGTCTAGAGGACTTAGAAATTTTTTTTGTAGAATTTTTTTGCTGGAATGTTATCTTCTGCTTTTCCTATGCCTTATATTGGGCTAGTTCCTCACTCCCTCAACATGACACAGGCTAGAGTCACCTGGGAAGAGGGAGCCACAGTTGTGGACTTGCTTCTATCAGATTAGCTGATGGGCAGGTCTCTGGGGAATTTTCTTGGTGGATGATTGATGATTGGCAGGTGGTTCTGGGTAGTCTATGGAAGCTGTCTAAGGAAGCTGGTCAGCAGGACTCCTCCATGGCTCACCTTCAGTTCCTGCTTCCAGGTTTCTATCTCCACTTCCCACCTTGGCTTCCCTCAGTTATGGGAAGTGTTTGGGAGTTGTTAGATGTAGTAAGTCCTTTCCTTCTCAAGAAGCTTTTGGTCATGGTCTTTATTACAGCAATGGAAAGCAAACGAGAATACCTGATATAGTATTTGGCTTTGGGGAAATAGAGTTCTTGGTATGGAATTATGGATGGAAGGAATTTTTGTCTGCCTTTAGATTTTAGTACTTTAAAAGTAGTGTGTTATTGTTTCTTGGCTTTTATTTATTTCTTCTAAGGATCCAGTATTATCCTTACCTTCACTCCTCTATATAAAATAAATCGCATAGCTTCACTGATTTCTATAAGTTTTCTCCAAGTTTCTTTTGCTTGGGGTTTATTGAGTTTCTTGGATTTTGGAGTTTTTGTAATCAGATCAGTGAAATCTCTCTCTCTCTCTTTCTCTCTCCCTCTTTCTCCTCTCCCCTTCTTTCTCTTCTCCTCTCCCTCTCCTGGTCTTTCTTTCTCTTTGGGTGTGTATGAATTCATGTGTAACTAGCGTGCCTATGTGCCATATGGCAGTTACAGGATGGGACAGCAGTCCTTGCCTTCCAACTTGAGATGAGGACTCTTTGCTGGTTTTCTGCTATATGACATCAGGATATTTGGCCCATCACCTTCCAGGGATTCTCCTATCTCTGCCTCTCATTTCTTCTCCATAAGAGTGGGATTTATAGACACTGTGCTACCTGAGTTTCGCATGTGCTGACGAAACGGGCACAAGCATGGCAATGACTGTAGCCTCAGATCCAGAGGGGAATGGAAAGCCTTCCCTTTCGTCCAAGTGTAGGCATCAGTGGTGTGTGCAGAACATGTCCGTATCAGTGGTGTGTGCAGAACATGTCCGTATCAGTGGTGTGTGCAGAACATGTCTGCATCAGTGGTGTGTGCAGAACATGTCCGCATCAGTGGTGTGTGCAGAACATGCCCTCATCAGTGGTGTGTGCAGAACATGTCCGCATCAGTGGTGTGTGCAGAACATGTCCGTATCAGTGGTGTGTGCAGAACATGTCCGTATCAGTGGTGTGTGCAGAACATGTCTGCATCAGTGGTGTGTGCAGAACATGTCCGCATCAGTGGTGTGTGCAGAACATGCCCTCATCAGTGGTGTGTGCAGAACATGTCCGCATCAGTGGTGTGTGCAGAACATGTCCGTTGTTTTCGCTACCAGACACTCCTAAAGACTGCTCCTCTAAAGAGAGGACTCCTACCACGATTAGCGAAACTTGTCTCCTTGCTCGAGCTGTGTCCCATAAACCCTGCCTCCTTGTTTATCTTAAGTAATAACCCTGCCTCCTTATTCAGCTGTGTGCAATAACCCCGCCTCCCTGTTAAACTCTATATAATTAACACTGAGCTTCTGGGTACTGAGGTTTCTCCACCCAAGAGCTCAGACTACCCAACCCCAGCTTTTTTAAAATGTGTCCATCTGTCTGTCTTTCATCATTACCTTGCTGCCCTGAATCAGATCTACGTCCCTGGAGCTGCTTCAATGACTCAGCACAAAATACTATCAAATATTTTATCATGGTGATGAGAAAAGTCAATATTGCATGAGTTAAAATTCATGGTGTCCTCTTACTAACAGTGAGAAAGAGATGATATAATATGATATGATATGATATGAGAGTGAAGTTAGCATCCTCTGTAATACATATGGGCTGGAAACTAGAAACAAACTTATTTTTCAGAAAAATGAATTGCTTATAATTTCTTAAAAATATTGGAAATAATGAGACAGTTTAAGTGACAGCCCAAGAAATTTATTTGTTTCTGTATGTAATATACAAAAACTGTAATTAAAATGTTAATAAACAAAGAAAATACATGTGGGTGTCAGTATAAGCAAACACATGCAAGAACTTTGTGGAGAGAGAGGTTGTAAAATGGTACTGAAACACATGAATGTTCAATGTTCATAGAAAGAAATGCTCAATACTAGAAATATATCAATTCTCCCCAAATTGATTTTTAATGCAATTCTAATAAAAATCCAAACAGTATTTTGAGTGTAACATGACACATTGATTTTATAATTTATATGGAAGTTAAAGGGCCCAAATAGCCAGATCACTAAAAGAGAAAAATAAATTGGAAGGCCTTGCCCTACCAGACATGAAGATTTATTATAAAGTTGTAGTGATTAAAACTCTGTGGCATTGGTGCTAGGAGAGATGATTTGTCCAATGAAACAAGACAGAGAGCCAGGAACAAACTGATGAATATACATGACCCAAGAGGCTTTGAGATCAACTGGAAGCGAAGGGGGACTATTCAATAACAGCTCTGGGACAATTGATTCTCCACACAAAAGAAATGACATCAGATCCCTTCTGCACAAAGAGCACAAAATCAATTCCAGATGGATTAAGGACTTTAACAAGAAAGCAGAAGTTTAACATCGCTAGAAGAAAATGTGGGAGAATATATTTTAGACCTTAGGGCAAAGAAATCACTCTTGAAAAGGATAAAAATCACTAACTAAAATAGGAATGACAACTTACGACAGAAGAGGTTAGAATTTCTCTTGATCGTTAGTCACCATGATGAAAATGAAAAGGCAAACTATATATTAGCAGGCATTATTTAAAATGTGTGTAGTTGAAAATATACATATCTCTTAATATAAAAAAAACTATACACTGGTTAGAAAACCTTCCAAATAACTCAATTTAAAAGCTGACAAAATAAAGTAATGAACTTTCTATGGGATAGAAAATATAAACATATATAAACAAAATTGTCAAGCTTATTATTAAGTCTGGGAAATATGAATTAAGATCTCAGTTATTCTCCATAAAGTGGGTGAAAATCAAGGAGTCTGACAATACTTGATATGAGAGAAGTTATGATGTAGTAAGAACTTTTGCATACTCTGGTGGGTATATGAAAAAGTATACTAAAAATAATTTGACATTGTAAAATTCAATGTTTATATAATCTATTTTCCATTATCATACTTCTAAGCATATGTCTCTTTTTTAGTCAGCTTCTCATGTAGTGCAAAAGACTGTTCCCAAACTTTGTATGTAGTCAAGGATGACCTTGAACTTCCGGTCCTTCCAAGTGCTGGTATTACATGTTTGCCCACCATTCTTGGTGTATGTGGTGCTGGTGATCGAACTGCAGGTTTTGTGCATCCTGGGTAGGCATTCTACCAACTCAACTCCAGCCTCAGCCCGTAAAAACCCTTAACTTGTATCAAGACCCAGTAATACCACTTTTGGGTATATATCCAAAGGATGCTCAATCGTGCCACAAGGACATGTGTTCAACTATGTTCATAGCAGCATTGTTTGTCATAGTCAGAACCTGGAAACAATCTAAATGCCCCTCGACCGAAGAATGGATAAGGAAAATGTGACACATTAAAACAATGGAGTACTACACAGCAGAAAAAAATGACATCTTGAATTTTGCAGGAAAATGGATGGAGCTTGAAAACATTATTTTGAGTGAGGTAACCCAGACACAGAAAGACAATTTTCACATGTACTCACTCATAGGTGGTTTTTAAGCATAAAGCAAAGAAAACCAGCCTATAAACCACAATCCCAGAGAACGTAAACAACAATGAGAATACTAAGAGAGACTTACATAGATCTAATCTACATGGGAAGTAGAAAAAGACATGATCTGAGTAAATTGGGAGCATGGGGACCTTGGGGGAGGGTTGGGGGGGGGATGAAAGAGGCAGGGAGGGGAGCAGAGAAAAATGTAGAGCTTAACAAAAATCAATTTAAAAAAAGACTATAAATCTCAGAAAAGATATGTAAGGTTCTTCATGTAAGGCCATACTATAAAATTATCTCTCTGTATAAAAAATAGAAACCCCTATGCAGGCATTGTGGAACTGTACATACATGTCACAACTTGAATAAACCTCGGTGTCAAGTCTTTAGAATAATGCTCCTTGAACTTTAGAACGTGGGATTTATTACAATAAAGGTTCTCATTAGTGGATCTGAGCTGCTGCCTGGGATTCTACATTTCTAGCACCACTATGGGTACCATTATGAAGAGCAAAGCCCTATGACTACCTATGGGGTATGTGTGTATGTGTGTGTGTGTGTGTGTGTGTGTGTGTGTGTGTTGCTGAGAATCAAATCCAGGGTCTTGTGTATGCTCGCTCTCTAGAACTACATCTCTAGCTTGACAGTAGCCTATTAATTCAAAAACAAGCTGATCTGGGGAGCATTGTTTATAAATATTGTACATGAGATAAGCAGGTAAGAGTGACTGTCATAAAAGTTAGGATGTGTTACACTCGGGGGGCTAGGACTCAAGCGAGGCTATGTTACGTAGTTACCAGATGTTGGTAATGTTACGGTTTGTAAGTTGTAGGGTGGCTCATGGATTTTACTTTTTTGATGAACTAATTGTAATCATGCATCTCCTTTACAGATTCATAATTGGGAAGAAGACAAAATCAGATGAATAGGCGTTTTCAATCTTTATTGTACACCAGAATTTCCCAGAAAGTTTTTTCAACACCATTGCCAACTTCCAGTCTTTAGCTATTCTGATTTAATTGGTCTGGGCTGAAACCTGGTTCTGTTGCTTACTAAAAGGTTACCATGCTGTGCTAATGTTCAGCTGGGCTTGAGAATCATGGTGTCAGAGCACCTGTGATATCCCGCCAACTGCCCAACAGTACACAGGGTGAGCGTGCAGAATGCCTTCTTTTTCTTCTCATTAACTAGGTGTCTTGAGAAGGGTGTCCTGTTTCAGCTTAAGTAGCATTGTCTACTGTAATTGAAATAGAGCCTTTTAAACTGCAACCTTCCGGACCCCAGACTGTGCATCATTGTCATGATTGTTTGGTATCGGGTGCCGTATCCAGCAGAGTTGTCACTTGAAATGCATGGGAATGGGGGCTGAGCCGGCTGAATGAGTCCTCACCAGAAGTCCCTTCTATGTCAATTCTCATTTCTCCCGCGGGGTCCCACTTACACTGTCCCATTAAAGCCACTTGTGCTCAGTATAACTGTTTGCTTTCATGTCTCTCCTGATATGCCGTGAGTCTTTCAGTGCTAGGGTACACTTTGATTATTCTTAGGCCCCAGTGCTCAGCTCGGGGCCGCCATAACCGTTTTAGTGAAGTTGTAGGAAAATTCCTTTTGGAGACTGATCTACCACATGTGTGGCCCTTGGCCATCTGGTCAAGTTCTTAGGAGTACGGCTTTGGCTCATCAGCACAGAGAGACCCTCACTGACCAGGGCCTGCAGACATGTATACAGTAAGAAATGGGTCCAAATTTATTTCAGACTCAAAATGCATCCTGTAAACTGGTCAGTTTCTGGAGACGTTGTGGTTCCACAGTATAATTAGGCAGAAAGCACCGAGTTCTAGTGTATACCACAGCGCTGCCTACTGTTTCTGTACCTCAGCAGAATGAGAGGACTGTGGCAAGCAACAGACCTACACCCACACACTGCTGTGGCCGCGCTCTGAAGTTTCCCCTGAGGTCCAGCAGCCCTACTACATAGACCTTGGGAAATGCAACATAGCTAAAACACAAGACAAGTACCTCAAAATAGTCTCTGTGGATATCTTAGAGGTCCTTCGAGATGAAATGACTAAATCCCTTGAGAAAATCTAGGAAAACACAAACAAACGGTGGACCAAGATGAGGAAAATGACTCAAGACTTGCAAGTGGAAACAGAATCAATAACCCACATTGTGGGAAAACTGGGACTGAAGAATTTAGGGACTTGAATAGGAAACTCACCAACAGAATATAAGAATAAGGAAACTTACCAACAGAATACAAGAGATGTAAGAGAGAGTCTTGGTCATTGAAGACAAGATATGTTGTGATATTTTGTTTGTGTTCTGACAAAACTTGCCTGGAGATAATAGGGCTGAACTAGCCACTAGTTAAGCACTAACCTCTAACCTCTAGTTAGCCACTAGAGATCTGTACAGACAGGCAGGAAGTGATAAGGCAGAGCAGAGACAGAATCTTGGCCATTTTGGTCTGAGGAGTCCAAGAGGAAAGAGGTGACTATGGCTGCTCCTTTGCTTCTCTTATCTTTCAGCTTTTACCCTGATATTTGACTCAGGGTTTTTATTATTAAGACTAATTAGGATCATGCTTCAAAGATAGAAGAAATGAATACCTCAGTTAAAGAAAATGTTAATCTAAAAACATTCAGGCACAAAATATCAAGGAAATCTGGGACACTATGAAAAGACTAAATCTAAAAATAATAAGAATTAAAAAAAGGAGAAGAAATTCGTGTCAAAGGCACAGAAAATATTTTCAAGAATATCATAGAAGAAAATTTCCATAACCTAAAGATGGAGGTGCCTATAAAGATATAAGAAGCATACAGGACACCAAATAGAACCAGAAAAGAAATTCCCCACATCACATAATATTCAAAACACTAAATGTACAGAGCAAAGACAGGGTATCAAAAGCTATAAAGAAAATGACTAAATAACATATAAAAGCAGACCTATTCAAATAACACTTGACTTTTCAATGGCGAACTAAAAAATCTGGGAAGTCCTAACAGATGTTCTACAAACTCTGAAAGACCACAGATTCCAGCTCAAATTACTATACCCACTAAAACTTTCAATCACAATACATAAAGAAAGATAAAGGTATTCTGTCACAAAACCAAATTTAAAAAGTCTACCTACAACTCTACTCCTGTAGAAGGCATTACGAGGAAAGCTTCAATCTGAAGAGGCTAACCACACCTAAGAAACAAAAGGAATAAATAGAGAGAAAGGGAAAACTCATCCATGTTGCAAGGAGGGTTGCTTATTGGTTCCTGGGCACTTAGACCTGAAATAATTACACAGAAGCTGTATTAATTAAATCACTGCTTGGCCCATTATCTCTAGTTTTTTATTGGCTAACTCTTACATATTAATTTAACCCATTTCTATTAATCTGTGTAACACCACATGGCTGTGGCTTACTGGCTAAAGTTCCATCTTGCTCCAGTGGGGCTACATGGTTTCTCCCTGATTCCACCTTCTTTTTCCCAGCATTCCATTTAGTTTTCCCCAGGTAACTCTGTTCCCCTATAGCTCTGCTATAGGCCCAAAGCAGTTCATTTATTAACCAGTGTTATTCACAGCATACAGACATCACATCCACAACAACAAAATAATGAGAATCAACAAAAACTCCATGATAACTCTCAATATCAATGGCATCAATACTCCAATAAAAAGACAAAGACTAAAAAAAGAATTTGAAAACAAGATCCACCCTTCTGCTTTCAATAAATATAACATCATGGATAGCCATCACCCAAGAAGTAAAAGGATGGAAGAAGGAATTCCAAGCAAATGGGTCTAAGAAGCAAACTGGTGTAGTAGCCAATTTGATATCTGACAAAACAGACTTCAAACCAAAACTAAACAGAAGAGGTAATCCTACATACTCATTGAAGAAAAATCCACGAAGAGGACTGCAATTCTTAACATCTATGAACTAAGCTAATGGGTAACCAAGTTCATAAAGAAGCACTACAATATCTTAAATCGCATACTGACCCTCACACAGTGATTGATAATGGGTAAGTTCAGTACCTGACTCTCATCAATAAACAGCTCATCCAGAAAAAACTAAATAGAGGAATGCTGGCGCTAACTGATGTCATGATCAAAATGAAGCTAAGGTATTTACAGAACATTTTACACAAACACGCACAGATGCGCGCACGCGCACACACACACACACACACACACACACACACACACACACACACAACCTTCTCAGAAGTTCATGGAACTTTCTCCAAAATTGATCACATACTTAGACACAAAGCAAATCTAAACAGATACAAGAAAATTAAAACAACTTCCTGCATATTATCTGACTACCATAGATTAAGGCTGGATATCAACAACAGTAGAATAAACAAAAAGATTACAAACTCATTGAAACTGAACAACTCACTACTGAAAAAAAAATGAGCCAATAAAGAAATTAGGAAATAAATTAAAAACTTTCTATAATTGAATGGAAATGCAAACACAACACAACTAAACTCATGGGACACAATAAAGGCAGTTCTAAGCAGCAGGCTCATAGCCCTAAGTGCCTACATAAAAACTTTGGAGAGCTCTCATATTCGTGACTTAATAACACATCTGAATACTCTAGAACAAAAATAAATAATATTCAGAAGGTAAGAAATAATTAAACTCAAGGCTGAAATCAATAAAATAGAAACAAACAAACAATACAACAAAGGCTGTAGGTGACTCTTCACAAACTGATCATTAGCCCTGTTACTGAAGATAACACCTGCACTGAACACAGAGAAGTTGAGATAGTGCCTATCTAGAGCCTCCACACACATGGGCTATTATTCATGGTTCTGGAAGGTACACAGCATACTACTAAAAGAGAAAGGTAAACACCAACCCAGCTACAAACCTTACATCTACAAGAATGACGTGTTTGCAAGATATGCTGGTGTAATAGTGGCACAAAACTTTTGGGAGTAACCAACCAATATCTGATTTGGCTTAAGGCCCAGCCCAGGAGATGGAACCCATCCCCAGTGCTGCATGGGTGGCCAAGTACCTGAGACTAAATAGGTCAGGGACCTAGGGGAAAACCAAATAGTACTGTTCTCCTAAAGGAACATAGTAATCAAATGACTCCTAATGCCATTCTGCTATACTCATAAATCCATGCCTTGCTCAGCCATCATCAGAGAAGCTTCCTCCTACAGCAGATGGGGACAAACACATAGAGCCACTGCCAGACAATATGCAGAGTGTGTAACCTTGGAATACACAGCCATAAAAGGAAGGTCTCCAACTCCTTCCACTCAGGTCTCAGGGAACTCTCTGGAAGAGGAGGCAGGAAGAGTGTAAGAGCCAGAAGGGATGGAAGACACCAAGGAATCAAGGCCTTCTAGACACAGCAGGGCTGGTGCACATGAACGCACAGAGGCTGTGGCAGCATGCACAGGACCTCTGGGAATCTAGACCAGTTGGGTTTCTAAAGCTAAAAGGAGAAGAAGCTATCTGCAATTGATAGCCACTGGAAAATTAAAATTTAGTTTTCTCCAAGGGAGTCTCACTGGGGAAGCAGACCATTCTTAAGGGTAGGCTCCATGCCCAGCAATAAATGACCGATGGCATCTTTAGAGGTTATTTGTTTCACAATGTTAAGTCAGAGCATTATTTTTAACCTTACTCATCTTTTGCATATATACCATGGCTTCCTGCTTTCTTTTTTAGGGGGTGGGGTTCCTGTGTTCGAGAACATGTGTGTCTCTGTTTATATGCATTTTTGTCCTTTTTGGGACTCTTTGTTGTTGCTTTCTTGGTTGGTTTTTTGGTCATATTTTGATTTATTGTTATTGATTTATTTTATTTTATTATTCTTCCTTAGATGCCTGTTGTTTTCTAATGAGAGCCCAAAGTGGGTAGATCTGGATGGTAGAGAAGATGGGAGGAACTGGAAAGTGGGGGGAGAAGAGCAGTAATCAGAATATATTGTATGAAAAAATCTATTTTCGATAAAAGAAAAAACTGAACATATCTCGTGAAAGGGCCCACGAATTAGGAGGTGAGGTGTGTGACCTGCAGAGGTGAATTCTTCAGCTAGCATGTTAGGACTTTTAGGTGACAGACAACAAAGAGGCTGTGCATGTCCACTCTGGCGTTGTACCTTGGCTGAGCTCAGGCAAACACTGCGGGGGAATTTTCTCAAGGAGCTGTGTGGCTCGTGAGAGGGGAGCCTGGAGACTAGGGAATGTGTCCTGGACTACTCTGGGGAGGTGAAATGGTAAGGCCTTTGGGAATAAAGCAGAAGGATCTTAGGAGGACAGTTTCCCAGTGTGAGGGAAAGGTGGAAGAATGTAACCCATTGTGCATGTTGTCCATTCTTCTGACTACTCCACTGGTCATACAAACTGTGCCTCTGAACTCTTTATTCTAAAGTTCAGGTCCTGGCATATCTTATTTTTCCACTTATCCATATTCCCTGTTACTCCCCTGCATGGATCCTACCCTGGAGAAACCTCCACCTAGTGTTTTTGAGTGGATAATATATTGTCCTTTATGGCCTTCGTCCTCATCAGCCTTTAACCTTTTTGTTTCCTCTTGTACTCCCTACTTTCACCCAAAGAATATTCAAGTGCACACACACACCTTCCAAAGATGCTACTATCTTTCTTCCTTTGCTATTATGAAAATGCATTGGCAGCATTGGCACGCCAAAGCTGGAGAGGTATTGTTAATTTGTTTCTTCTCGCCTCAGGCAGAGATACAAAAGCACCATCGTTCAGAACCCTCAGTTCTTAAACATTGTCCAGAAATGTCAGCAACATGCAGTTTTGAGAGAGGCTACCTGGTGTGCTGGTTAAGAGCACAGGCTTTGGTAAAGATGCCCGTGAATCAATTTTAGTACCGTGATTTACAAGGCCAGGTGTCTTCAAACAGAGCAGCTGACCTTTCTGTGGCTTTGCATATGGCAGAAAGATGGCAGATGTATTTACCTCCTGAGACCAGGAGGGCTAAGTGAGTTACCATACAGGAAGAACATATATTTGTCAGCACGGCAGACACCTCTGGCAGACAGTGAGTGCTGTATCATGCATGAATGCTTGCTGTTTTCAAGGAGAATCTAAGCATTTGGCTTTCGACTAGACATTCTTCGGGGCTCTGGCACTCTCTGTCTTTTATCTTCCTTTAGCAGGGTGCTGAGTAAGAAGTCAAAGAGGATGTAGGGAGATTTGGGAAGTAAAAACACTTGCAAATCTCAAGGCTAGGTGTTGCAAAGACAGACACTGAACAAGAAAACTCCAGCTGATGTTAGCGGTTCCCCAGGAATCCACATCCCTGTCCACCGTCCATGCAGAACCATGTTCCTGCTGGAGATGGCTGTTCAGTTTTATCTTCTTCATGTGTGTACAACCGGGATTTGTCAGTAGTGAAATGAAAATTTTTATCATTATTTCTAATTCTTTCTCGATATCTCAGTCATTGAAGGTTTTACATCCAGGCCATTTGGGTGTCATCAAACCTTCATGTTTAAACAGGAAAGATGATGAATTGTGAATGTTTATGAGGAAATGGTAGCAATTATAATGATGGTAATGAAGAATGAAGTGAAGAGATGGGTCTGTTGGGATGCTTCCCCTGAGCCTAGGATGGTGGAGAAAAATGGTCCAGTGGGCTTGGGCACTGCTGTTGTACAAAGATGGATGGAATGTCTTATCTAATCGCTCCTGTCCTGGTTCATATTTTTTAAGGAGCTACGTCTCTTGGAACCAGGTTTGCAAGTTTTACATTGAGTGAACAGTGATTTCTTATGTTAAGTTATTTCAGCTGAAGAATAGAGAATTGCTGAAATAAATGGCTGGAGAATTCGAAGTGCATTCATTCTTGACATTGGAACTGACAAATAGCTTCATTCCCTACTGAAATGGAAAGCTTATTATTCTGAGACACAGATGAGTTCCAGGAAGAGGGGGTGTCTGCATTTTATTTTATTGTAACTCTTCTAGAAACTGGAGTAGAGTAAAATGACATGATTTTCTGAAACCCTCCTGGGATCTGTCCCTTGTCCCGCTCTCCACATTTGACTAGAAATAAAGCCAATTAAGACAGATTAATTCATAGCCAGTATCAAACCCACTGGGACAGCTGGTTGTTACAGCTTGAGCATGGACTTCCCAGGTGGAATCAGAGCTGGTAGGTTGTAGAGGTGACATGAGAACAGGGCATCCAGAAGGGTTGGGGTGGAACTCCTGTAACCGGTTCCCTTCCTACCAGGGATCAGGTATCTCCACAGAGGAGTGTGTCTCATGTTCCTGCATTCCGCATTCCCTCTCGGATCTAGAGGGTGTTTATTCCAGATCCTTGCCTAGTGTTTGTATGAAAATTACAGATTCTTAGTGACATCGTTGCAGTGCCGGATGCCTCTCATCCTCCTGCCCCACAGTAACTTGCTGTTACAGGGAGTGTAACAGCAAGGGGTGTAACATCCAAAGAAGCCACAAACACAGCTAGCTAAGCAGGCTCATGGGCTATTGTGCTAGATTCACCTGGGCACTACTGTCACAGAAATTTGATCTTTCTGATGATGTCATCAGAGGAAATGGGACACATCTGCTCATCCTCTGAATACTGTCCTTTCCTGTTTGGGGGAAACAGGGAAGCCTCCCCCCTTTTTTCTTTGCCTTCTCCTCTCCTCAGAGGCATGCACATCTAATAGACTTGCTGGATTATGATGTGTCCTGTTCCACCCCACTAACCCAGTAGGCTTTAATGCCGATTAATACCCTATAAAGTCTGATGAGTCCTCCTGAGTCCTGACGTTGTCCATTTGGAAGTCACAGACATCAGTTTTTTTGTCTTTCATTCCCTAGATCTCTAACAGGAATCTGTTGTGCCAAGTGTGTGGTGACCAATATGTGAGACGGCTATCGATGGCACTATGGGAGCTTCTCCTGAAGTTACGGAAAAGAGCAAGATGTTTTGAGTGGTGGGAAGATATTTTTCTTCTTTATAAAATAGCAAAAGCAATAACTACATTGTAGAAGTTGTCTTAATTAAAAAATTGTAGAAAATCTCTCCCATGTCTCATCAATTCTATTTTTTCACTTTATTTTTTTAATTTAACTTGTTATTTTTGAGCATTTTATACATAAGTACAGTATTAATATCATCTTCACTCGTATTTGTGCCAACAAATACATGGTAAAGAGTTGTGGCAAGGATGGTTTTCATATTCGAGTGAGGCTTCATCCTTTTCATGTCATCCGAATCAACAAGATGTTGTCCTGTGCTGGGGCTGACAGGCTCCAGACAGGTATGCGTGGTGCCTTTGGGAAGCCCCAGGGCACAGTGGCCAGAGTTCATATTGGCCAGGTCATCATGTCCATCCACACTAAGCTGCAGAATAAGGAGCATGTGATTGAGGCTCTTCGTAGAGCCAAGTTCAAGTTCCCTGGCCGCCAGAAGATCCACATCTCAAAGAAATGGGGCTTTACTAAGTTTAATGCAGATGAATTTGAAGACATGGTGGCTGAGAAGCGACTCATTCCTGATGGCTGTGGGGTCAAATATATCCCTAATCGTGGTCCC
>PVIU01000807.1:0-266078 GCA_004026605.1 Ondatra zibethicus
CCATGCCCACCCCTACCCCACCTACCTCTGGCGTCTCCACTCACTCACTAACCTGAGACTCCTGAGCCTGGAACCCAGAACTGTCCAATGAGATGAAATCCCACCTCCATCCCCCCACCAGAGGGCACAAACACACCACCTGCATCAAAGTATCAACCCCTAGTGGCCTGGTTGGGATTTCCTGCCCTGACCAGTTCCAGTTCACACGAAAGCAGTTCTGACCTCAAAAAGAACCAGATATGAGTGACCTGGCCCAGGAGCATGGGTTCAGGTCCCCTACATGCCATGTGCCAACATGGCAACAGTTTCCTGACATTTTTACAGTTACAGAATAAAGAAAAGTTACATTATAAATCAGGGCACATCAGATACATGAGTTAGAGAAAAGCAGCAGACCTCTGCCATGAGACTCAAGGGCTGTCAGATGCCATTCTTAGACTTAGTCAGTGGGAACCAGAGTTTCTGTTAGACAGAAAGGGAGAAAGGCTGTGGGAAAGCCCTTCTGTATGCTGTGAATGTGTGTTGCTCTCATTGGTTGATAGCAAAGCTATTTTGGCCTATGGCAAGACAGGACAATCAAACTGAGGACTCAGAGAAAGGGGGGCAGAGTAGAGGAGATGCCACTGAACAAGCAGGACATGTTGAAAATGAGGTAACAAGCCTTGAGCCATGTCGCAAAATATAGATGAAAAAATATGGGTTAATTTAAATGTAAGAGTTAACTAGTAATAAGCCTGTGCTATTGGTTGAACACTAATAATTACTATAAACCTCTGAGTGATTATTTAGAAGTGGTGTCAGAACAAGGAGGGACAGAGAAACATTTGTTTATGTTTGGTGCTCCAATGGGGTGCACATATATCCACATAAAGCCTGAGAAAGCTTAAAAAGGGATTCTAGATACAAAAAATGGAGCCAAAAACAGCTTCATAGTTTATGTCTCTCATTGTGGGCCTTGGTGCAGAGCCACGGCCCCTTGAGGTGGAACATGGCAGATTCCTGCAGCTTCTTACACAGGCTGCGCTGAAGAGGGCCTGTCTATGGGACTGAGAACACAGCTGCATGCTGCTTGGTGGCAGCATGGACCCACGGCTTCCCAGGTTTGGGGAGAAATTTGGGTCTAAGGATATGTTACTTTGGAAAAGAGATTCTGCTTTTGTTGCCACAGAAGATGAGAAGCTTTGGCTTCCTTCCAGGTTAATATGGTTTGATCAAGGAAGACCCCTCTGAAAATCCTGGCTACTAGCATAAAGAAATAAACCTAAGATATCCTTCAAGACATGTGATATATATTTTACCTGCTCAGATATCTAAGAAGGAATAATCCTTGACTGGCTCAGGAACAATGCATAATCTATACTTGTATTAATGCAGATATGTATGTTACATTTAAAAGTTTGTGTATGTTTAGAACAAGAGGTCCAGGCACCAATAAAAATGGCCCAGATGATTCAGCATCTAAAACAACTTCAGGGCTGCTGAGATGATCTAGTCTCACAGACTTCTACATCCAAGACTTAACAATTATCTGAGATGTTCTCAGGGTCCCTCAAAGATCACTGCACCCAACAATCAGCAGGAAGTCATCTAGAGAACTATGCCCAAATTCCCAAAATATTGCTTATGAATGTTTGTTTTTATTTAATGGGGGTTGGTTACAATTTGTTAATGGTCATAATCAATATCTGTATAAAAGAAGAAAGGGGGATATGATATAAAAATGGAGGGAAAGGGTAGATTATTGAATCTACTTAATCTGAAAACACTCAAAATATTTTACATTGGCATGGATTTTAGTTTATTGACATAAATTTAATATTAATTTTGCTATACTATATATAGTTTTTACTCTCATTTAAGGTATTGTGTTTATGCAGCTCATGTAAAAAGGTAATGTATAATTAAGAAATACAGATTTATAGTCATCTATAATAGTCAAACTTAAGGTCACATTAGTCAGGTTTTCTTGCTATACAGAGATATATTCAGATGATAGGTCATTTTCAAGCACTTTAAGAACCTAAATAATATGGCATTTAAAATGTTTTAGTAACAGAATTCTTTTGATGTGAAACTTGTCTGCTCCTGGCAGCACCGATCTACTCCCGAGAGGATGGTGGGCACCAAAGATACTCCATATAGTGTTTGTTTTCTTTTTGGCAAAACTAGACCATTGAGCAAAAAATTATCCTTGCCTTGACTGCTAACAGTAAGCACACTCTCCAACCTGGACCAGCGGGACCCAAAGAAAAGTGAATGCTGAACCTTGCTAAGACAGGGTTGGATAATCCTTCAAATTTTCCTGCCTCTTAAAATGGTCTGTCAGATATTCTAGGCCTATAGCCAAAGGTAGATGCCACAGTGTCACAGAGAAACCTTGGGTGACTGTCCAGGCAACCAGTTGTTTCTGTCATTTTTTACACATTTTTTTAGAGTCACTTGCTTGTACTTCCTGCTTTCTCAGGCAATATTATCTCCTTCTCAGGTCTTTGATGAGGTTAAAAACTAGATATTTATAATTATAGTTTTTCTTAGTTATGATAAAAAGGTAAATTAGATACAAAACTTTAGATATCAAGATAGGATAGATAATAAATATTTTCTCTAATTTTGTCAAATACAAATAGACTAGATATTGTAACTGTAATTCTTACTTGATAACTGTTTTGGTATATGTAATTTACTATATTAAAGCTAAAAACCTTCCTTTTTTATTTGACAGATAAGGGGATGTGATGTGGGATGTCTCTCTGTATGCTATGAATATGTTTTATTACCACTGGTTAATAAAGAAATTTTGGCCTATAGCAAGGCAGTATAGAGCCAGCCAGAAAATCCAAGCAGAGATACAGAGAGAAGGGTGGAGTCAGGGGCAGATGCCAGGGGGCCACTGGTGTAGGCAGAGGCCGCTTGTTCATTTCCCAGCTGCTCAGACTCCCGAAATAATCACACAGAAACTATATTATTTACAATACTGCTTGGCCAATCACTTAAGCGTATTTCTAGCTTGCTCTTCTATCCTACACTAACACATTTCCATTCATCTGTGTATCACTATGGCTTACTGGCAAGGTTCTGGCACATCTGTCTCTGGTGGAGGCTACATGGCTTCTCCCTACTCCACCTTCTTTCTCCCAACATTCAGTTTAGTTTTCCTGCCTAGCTCTATTCAGCTAAGCCTCTGGCCAAAACAGATTTATTCATTCACCAATAAAAGCAACACATAGACAGAAGGATTTCTCACACTACACTGGAGCAACAAGACGTACTAGAGAACAGGTAATGAAGCTGTGTGGCAAAATATAGATGAATGGGAATGGGTTAATTGAAGTTGTAAGTAAGAGCTAGTGAGTAATAAGCGTGAGCAATAGGTCAAACAGCTTGTAATTAATATTAAGCCTCTGAGTAATTATTTTAAAAGCAGCTGTGGGATGGGGTGGGACAGAGGATCCTCTGTTTACACACAGATGACAACTAAAACACAAATGTGGGGCACAAATGATTATTAAGGAGGCTACAGATAGCCCAGGACACTTCGGCCCCTGTATTGTAGCTTTGCAGCTCTCTACAACCACAGCGCCAGGCAGGAAATCAGTTTTGTAGAATCTCTAACACATGTGTGGGAACTTCAGCTCACTCTCCCATCTTAAGTTAATGCATTGGTGTAAATGCAGGTGTGGTCTGAGTAACCACCGGCAACAGCAATGACACTCCAGTCACCAGAGAAGATCTAGGGGACAGAGACTTTAGAAGCCAGGGGCAAAGACCAGCCAAGTCCTGGAAGACTTGGAAGCAGACCCCTGCTGGTCATTGGAGGGCAGTATGTTCAGAACCTGAGCGACAGCAAGAACAACCCAGGGCAGTTCACGGATACCATCTCCATAAATTTTGCTGAGCTTCCTGTCCAGGATCACTTGGCCCCATCACCTTGGGGCCATATCAAGGAAGAACATCATCTCAAGAAGCATGTGGCAAAGCAGAGTTGCACATCTCATGGTTTCAGCAAAGCTAAAACCAGAGACGAGAAATGGCAGGGGTCTTACTGCCTACAGCTGTAGCACGGTTAATAAAAACCCAGAGACACATGTTGGGGTTCAACCTGAAGATCAGAAAAGAAAAAGCAGCCAAACCACTAGAGAGCGATTCAGACTGAAAGAGAGAGAGTTATTGTCTCATCCCACCTTATATTCCTCTCTAGTGCTGGGATTAAAGGCGTGTGCAACCACTGCCTGACCTGTATGACTAGTGTGGCTGCTTTGCACTGACCTTCAGGCAAGCTTTATTTATTAAAACACAAATATTATACTTCTATACTCAGCCAAAGACATCCCTTGCCTTGTAACCCCACCTTCTCCAGTATGGCTTCCCCTCCTAAAATTTCTATGGCCTTTGCCAGCACCACAGCTGGTGACCAAGTCTTCAGCACTTGAGATTTGGGGGACACTCCAGATACAAACTACACCAAGCATGTGAGAACCCCCCTGCTGGCCAGAGGCCCAAGAGCCTAGGAGCAGAGCATATTCCCTATGGACATTATGGAAGCTGAGTTTCAGGACTGGAGGACATTCTAGAAGGAGCTACGTGTGAGTCCAAGGAGAGTCATGCTTCCATGACAACAGAGTGTCCAGATACTTCCTAGGTCTCTATGCTGCAAACTGTATCAACCTAACTTCAGGATCAAGGGCAAGCATGAGTTCAAAGACAGAGGAGTGGGGCACAGGCCTTGAACCAGCACAGGGAACAGGATCTATTCCAAATCTGTAACTCTGGGCATCCCAGGGTCAGTTGCTTGTTGTTGCTATAATCATTACCTGGCTAAGAGTGATGTAAGCAAGGAACAGTTTGGGGAGGTCCAGGCAGTAGGAGCCTGAGGCAGCTGGTCACATTGTATCCGCAGGAAGCAAAGAGAGTTGAGCTGATGCTCAACCTGCTTTCTCGCTCCCCCCCCCCAGCCCCAGTCTGGAATCTCAGTTCTCAGGATGGTGCTGCCCACATTTAGAGTTGGTCTTCTACCTCAGCTAACCGATCTCGACAGGCCATCACAGACATGCTGAGGGATTCGTCTCTGAGACGACTCCAGATCCTGTGGGTTGATACAACACTAAACCATAGCAGTGTAGCAGAATCCAGGCGGTATGTCTTCACAGCAACTGCAGGTCCTTTGCGCCTCTCCTTTCTTAGGCTTCCAGTCGGCCACCGAAGGAGAGAGGATGCATGCAGTCTGGGTTACACAGAGTAGCTCCACAATCCAAGGAATTAGCCTGCTCCCACTCTCAGCCTGGTGAGAAGCGATTCTTTCATACATCAGCCCGGGACCCTTAGAGAGTCAGCACAGCAAACCTGAGTCCTCAGCAGCCAGCCTGGGGCCTCACACCCTCGGCCTTGCTGTCACCCAGATGTTCACGCCACCTTTCTCAGTCCGTCCACCTTCACTCTGGGAGTCTGTGCAGTGTGGCCCAATAGCCACCATTTAAAAGCAGGTTCTGGCAAGGAAGCCAATGGGAGGAAGGGAACTCTCTGTGTCTGGTGGGTTTCGGGGCACCCAGCCCTCCCTGCTGTCACCACCTTACAATGCATTGCCAACTCGAAACAGCCATGGCACTATAGATCGCTGGATGAGGTGGCTGCCTACCCAGCTGTGCTCGCCCTTGCCTGCTCAGCAAATCTCAGAGTGTCCATTCAGCAGCTCCCGATGCTTCTCTGAAAGTCCAGTTCTCTCTCCCCAGCCCCGGGTCCCAGGAGATGAGGACATCTGCAGCAGCCCGAGGCTGGTGGCAGATCCTGCTCTCCGCCCTGCCTATGGGCACAAAGTTAAACAAATTGAATAACCCTATCTGAGCTCATTTGTGGCTTGTGGGTTTCCCTGGTTGGCCTGACCTCCCTGAGTACCTCCGAAACACAATTTCTATTAAGGAAAATTATTTCAGAGTTTGAACGTTTTTCCTGCCCAGAGTGCCATGGTTTTAATTAACAGCCTCGCGAGCTACTCTCCTGGCAGCCACACAGGGCAGGCCTAAGGAGGACCACTGAGGAGGCAGCCAGCAGAGTGTGTTTGCCTTGGTTCTGCCAGCACGGAAGCTGTGGCTCAGCACAGAGAGCACATACACTGTTTCGGCCAGAAGCATCGGAGCATCTTCCTGTCGTCTGGCAGAATGTGGGCTGAAGCTGGCAGATTCAGCTCTCCGGAGTTGGACAGGAGATGGGTGGTACACACATTTTGCCTGCTCTGCTTCAGAAAAGACCGCAGAGACATCCACGCAGGCCAGCCAGCACACTGGCAAGACACATTCACAGGCCTCTCAGGCACCGCTCCAGCACCAGCCCTGAGAAAACCCATCAGCCGTGGCTCTAATTAATCACAAGTTGTACTCACCAGGGCTGGTACCACACAAGAGGCAGCGAGCTGCATTCCAGCCTGGAGTTCCCAGCCACTCACTAGACGGCATCCTCAGACCTATCGTTCTTCCTTGTTAGTGAGCGGAAATGGCAGAGTTTTGTGGCTTCAGATGCTTCTAGATTCTTTGATCATTTGAACGTTGAGGAATGTTAGCAAAGGCAAAGACACCTTTGCTACACAAGCAATCTCAATTCCTAGAGACCTTCAGAGAGCAAGTTCTCAGAGACCAGATAGCCGGCTCCGTTTTGCCAAGCAGTAGAACAATGACACTTTCCCGTGCCATCTGAAGAAGCACAGCCGGGCTCCCAACCATCACCGCAGCATTCCGGAACACTTGCAGGTGACACACAAAAGAGTTTTTGCAAGATGAAGGCCCTGAAAATGCCTTTCCTCTGCATCGAGCAAACTCATAGGGGTAGGAGTGTCTTAATACGCAAGACATAGCTGCTCAGAATGGAATTAGATACGAATCATGCCTTTCCTGTACACATGAGACACAGGCTTGAAGTAAGAGCAGGCTAGATCCAGGTCAGGAGTGTCCCATTTCCTTGTACCTCCCAGGAGCAGTCCCAGGGAACATGAATGGCTGAACCCAGAGGACAAAGGGGGAGGAGGGAACTGGGGTGCCTGAAGAAAGCAGTCACTTGGAATCACTTGTTGTGACTGGACTGTACTTCCTGGCATAAGACAGTGCAGAGGCCCAGGTACCGATCACCTTAGAAAGGACCAGGGTAACACTTGGGCCACTAGGAAGCTCAGATTTGCAAGGTGTGCCACAGACACCAGAAGCTGGGCACGACTGCACACACCTGGTACCATGCCTGCTCACTTCTCACCCACCACTCACGTGCTTCCCCAGGGCAGTTCGCAGCCCAGATCTCAGCATTGGGAGGCAGTGCCCGCTCCAGGTAGTGAAAGAGTTTCCTGCCCATCTTTTCAGTGGAAGTGAGTAATGGAGCCGGGGGTGGGGGGAGCTGGCAGTGTTCCCACGAGTTCTCAGGCCAGAGTGGATCTGCTCTGTGGCCCAGCTCTTTACCCTAGCTGTCACTTCATGAATGCCCTGTTGTGCCTGAAGTAGATCCTAGTCCCCTCCTGTCACACACACCCCCACTGGCACCGCCTTGCCTGTATGGCACTCGTGCATTCAGATCTCCAGTGAGGTTCACATTTTATATTTATTTACTTTACTTTATAATTCCTTTGTTTTCCAGTGCTGGAGACTGAATCTAGGACCACTCACGTTAGGCATTTGCTTTGTCATTGAATATATCGCCAGCCCTCTTTGTACCTTAGATTTTGAATTTGCCATGCCCTTGCCTCTGCATTCCAAATAGCTGAAATTGCAGACCTACTCCCCCAGGCCTGGCCTGCACCCCCCAGGCCTGGCCTGCACCCCCATGCCTAGTTAAGCCTCATCTTTTAGTCTTTCCAACCTGGGACCCAACCTGAATCTGTCCTTTCTTTAATCATGACTCCATACATGCCTCTCCACCAGCCCAAACCTTGGTTCCTTCTCCTCCAAGCAGGGACTATAGAGTTCAATGAGGCCCATCCCTGCAGCCTCCTGCAGCCACCAGCAGCCTACAGACATCCCAGCCTTCTGCCTGCAGGCGCTCACTGTCCCGTCCTGGGAAATTTAGAACTACCAGGGACATCCGGAGAGGCACAGATCAAGCAAGCCTCAACATCCGGTTTCCCTGTCCTCGGATGTTGGTCCTGCCATGTGCGGATGCAGTATCTCTCAGTCCACCGGCCACTCGAGGAACTGAACCCTGAGGTCCTCAGCCATTGTCCTGTTTATTCTCACATGTTCTTCCATGCCGCATCCCTGTCTCTGCCCCCTTTTCCCACAACACTTCCAGGGCCGCAAGCCATATTAACCACTTGCCCTTGTCCCAGTATCTACTTTGGGGGTCACAATGAGAGTGTAAAGCATGTATCTGCTACACATTAAGCCATCAGCAAATGAATGAGCATGGTAGAGAGAAGAGACATGTGCACACACGTATGTATTTATGCATGCATTCTCCCACTGCTATAACAACATAGACACACGATGAATGTAGAAGCCTACATATCATAGTTTGAAAGCTGGAAGCTGAAGTCAGTGTCTCCATCATTCAAGATGGCCTTGTTTCTGCCTCCTCCTAAGGGGGCCAGTTCTGTGTCTGCACATGTCAGACAGTGGACCACAAAAGGGTCTAAACCTGTTGCCTCAGCCCATGTGGGGTTGTTGGTCCTGTGGGTGAGGGCTCTGCCCTTCTAACTTAATCCCCATCTCAGGCCTCACTTTGAAATACTGCTATATTGGGATGATCTGTAACGTACCAGTTGTGGAGGTACATATATATTCAAACTGTAGTTAGTAGTGTGTGTGTGCATGCAAACATGGGTGCTAAAGTATGCATATCCATACCCATGTATGTGTCTTCATGGATATGTACAGCTGTGTGCGTGCACACTGCATGAATGCCAAGTCTGTGCTATATATGTGTATGTGATGTGGTGCAGAGGTAGATGAGAACATGTGATAAGTCTATGAGCATGCACATCCTTATACAAGCAGATCTATGTGTGCACACACATGTGTAAGGCAGGTGTATCTGTAAATATTGGTATATAGATCTACATGATCATATACATGAGTTTGCTTGCAGTGCTGGGGTAGAACCCAAAGATGCTAGGAAAGTAAGTGCTTTACCATTGAGCAATAGTTCCAGCTGTGTATCTGTGTATATATATGCGTGTGTATGCATATGCAACATCAGTGTGCACCTGTGCACAATCTATGTGTATATATGTGTTGTTTATACATGCAGGTATGTGTGTATACATATGCATGTGCATATATGTGTACAGACACATGTGTATCTTGATATATAAGCTCATGAACATGTCTATGTGTCTATATGTGTGAACATGTGTGTGTGTTTGTGAGTGCCTGTGTTCGTATGCACTAATGGCCTGAAAGAGCTACACAAGCAGGAAACTAGTGTCTGTGGCAATCCTTGTTGGGACACTTGATCCCTGTCCACTGGCATGTCCAGCCTTCGGTCCTGCCTTCCCCTGGCCTCAGCCCCCTCCGTGGCTGCCCTGGCTCCCTTTCTTCATGCCTCTGCACTTCCACCCAAAAAGAGGCCTCAGATGGGGACTGACAACAGCTGCTCTGAGCTCCAAGGCAAGAAATGGGGCCACTAGAAGGAAGTGAAATCCCCACCCACTTAACAGCTTAATGAGGACTTGAACCCGGGCCCAGGAGGAATTGTCAGTGTGACTGTTTGCTGGGATGTGGAGAACGTGTCTGGGCTCTCAAGCCTGCCCCAGGGAGAAGCCAGGACAAGTTGGAGGCAGAGCAGATGGAGATGCTTTCATGTCTGCCCCCAGCTTCCCTGGGGACACTGGAGTCAGATGTGCAACTTCACAAGGGCCAGGCAAGCAGCATGGAGTCCTGTGTGATGTAAGTGCTCCCACCTGCCTCGGGTCTTCAGGGCTCAGGAGCCAAACCCACAGTGACCTGCTCTAGCTGCTTAGCCCTCACTCTCATTCTCTCCAGACTCCTACCTGACCTGCCTACGGGTGAGCCTGGCACTCACTCCCCTTGTTCCTTCTGGGCCAGATTTTCTAGCCATTTACCTGCCCTCTGCTCTAGTCCATCAATGCGAGAAGCTCCAGCGCTCCCAGTGTGAGCCCAGGTCCGCTGTCTGCCTGTGATGCTTTCTGCAGCTCCTTCAGGACCCAGGCCTCAGCCTTCCTTGCTCCCACACTTTCTCCCCCACAACCCCGCCATATTTGTTTTCTTGCACCAGGCACCTGTTCATTCTACTTAGTCTTGCTTAACATCCCATTGGCTGTTTTCTTTCTCTCCGGTTGGGATGTGAGCCCCAGGGATGCTTATGCTGTGATCTCTTAGAGGAGAACAAGGTGCCCCGTAGTTGGCTCCTCATTGGCACTTGGATTCAAGACAGGCCCGTGCTGCCCCCACCCCCATCCCTGGCCATGAGGCATGAACAAAACACATGTCTGCATTCAGATCCAGAGAGGGAACTCCAGTCTTATGCAGAGCCATGGCAGACATGGGCATCAGTGCCAGCTGAGGACACACCTCGTAGTGAGTCCTCGAGACCAGGGCCCTGGCTGGCTCTGAGTAGGTTGAGCGTCCTTCCTGGATGAATGATGGCTCTTTCATCACTTGATTTCTGCTGATAAAAAAAAAAAAAAAGCCACTTGGTGTAGGGCTGTTAGAAAAATGGCTCAGTGGTTAAGAGCACTGGCTGCTCTTCAGGTCCTAGAGAATCCAGCTCCCTCTCCTGGCTTCCACAGCACCAGGCAAACATATGACTCACAGACGCAGGGAAGGAAGCACCCATGTACGTAAAACAAGTGAATCTTTCATAAAAGCAGCCTGGGGGGATGCTCATTTTCGCTCACAATTTTGGGGTTACATTTCATCGTCGTGGGGAAGTCAAGGCAGAGGCTTGACGCGCTGGTCACGGCGCATCCACAGCCATAGTCCCAGAGGCATAAAGGGGCGCTCGCCCGTGCTCCTTCCTGCTTTCCCTGCTCCTAGCCCTGGAGCCTCTGCCTGGAAAATGGTGCCGGCCGCACTGGGTGGGTCGCCCACATCGATCAATATACTCAAGAGAGTCCCTCATAGACACGCCCATAGGCCGACCTGATCTATTCTTCATTGGGACCCTCTTCCAGGTGACTCTAGGTTGACAAAGCTAATGATCAGAAAACCTCCTAACGGACGTTTCTCCTACCAGCTGGGCAGGGCTAGCTCCGTTCCTGGCTTGCTTCTGCCATCTGCTGGTCACTGATTGAATTGCACCGGAGAACAGCGCTTCTTAACTGTTCCTTGTGTGAGGCTGGGGAGTCAGGGCCAGTGTTCAGGTGTTCATCATCTTCTCTATCTACAACAGGGTCAACCTTGCTGACTTGTCCATCAAGATGGTCAAATGGAAGAGACCCTGAACTCTACATGTGCGTAAGAGAGCCGTTTATAACTTGGCCCAAAGTCTTAAGATTCCCCCACACCCCACACTTTATATCAATTTACTGGAATCAGTATTAGTCTGTGAGTCTGGATGGTGCTCTGACACAAAAGGTTTGAATACAGTTTGCAAAGCCACAAAACTACAGGGTAATGCAGCTGACCCTTGAGCTTCAGCGATGGGGAATTGAGGGCACAAATTTACCCATAACCTCTCAATAGGTGCAGGGCCCCACTCACCCTAAGGCAAAGAGGCCACCTTGGCAGATCATCTCCCAGGACTGGAAACCCCTCTGCTATTCAGAGATATCACCTTTAGTTTCCAGGAGGTTGGAGCGTGGGTCTCCTGAGCCATCTGTGGACAGTGTGGCCGGAGTAGACAGGGCTAACGTGGAGATCGTGTGCCCCGGGGCCGTCTGACTGAGCCGTATCTATAAGCCTCAACTTCTCTCCTCACATGTGCTACTGAGGGCAAACGTCTACACTTTCTGATACAAATGTCTGTCACTGTCTTATTAAAGTCCTGCCCGAGACAGAACCACTCCTTCCCCTTCTCGCCCTTCCCAACCCCACGGGCCTCTCAGCTCCTTCTACTAATTGCAGGACTGTCGCCAGCCAGGCTTCCTGCAAATGCAACCTCAGACCCACTGAGAGCGGGGTCTCGAGCTAGATCCCAAGGTGCCCTGCCTCTGGGCCCTTGGCTCTCGGCTACAGATCCCACCCATCCGTGGTTCTGACGCTGAGGTGTTGGGGCTCCTGTCTCCTGGGCCTAGGATGAGCGCTTCCCACCTGGATTCCCGCCAGCCTCACAGGCCACAAGCCATTAGTCGAAGGCAGAGAAGACTGTTTTTAATAATTCTGTCATTATCCTCCATTTTCAGCACCAGCAGACACGTAAACTTCATTTCCCGTTTCTTTAAAGGTATTAAATGGCTTCCGCACCTCGCTGCAATGCCGCTGTCAGGCTTAGCTGTTGCAGAGCGGTCTCGTGCACCCAGGGCCTGAGGAGACCTGAGCCCCACAGGGAGTCCTTTCACCCTGTGTGTCATTCTCGAGTCACTGAGGATTCCAAGCTGACACGGGGTGCTGGGTGCTAAGGTCCACTTGCATTTCATAAGACACAGCATGCAGCAATGCTGTGCGACTGGTGGTTGGGCCACATGTGAACAGAAGCCACAGCTTCCTGCTGGGGCAGCCTGGTGGTGAGGAAAGCAGCTGCCAGCCTTCCTGGCCACAGAGAGATAGAGAGGAAGTGAGTTGTGGAGGGGCAGGGCTGGCAGAGACCTTCACCATAGAGCCAGGTCCGCAGGCAGGAGGAGACTGTAAGGTTCAAGGCAGGAAAGCCTTTGAGAAGCCAGGATTTTGCAGGGTCCACGGATGGGAGGTGGAGACATTGGCTTCTAAAAGCAATAATCTAACAGCAACAGTAAACAGCTCAGCGTGATCCATCCAGTGCAAGCACAAACGCCCGAGAAACCCAAGCATGGCCGAGGCACACCCTTCAGGTATCATTCTGGCCCTATAATTGGGAAGTCCAGGACACAGAGGAGCTAGGCAACTTGCTCAGAGCCACACAGCAAGGATATAATAACTCCGGGGTTAGAGTCAGGAACAGGACAAACAGGTGCCTGCTTTTGGGTGGCTCTGAACACAGAAGTTAAAGGCAAGCCAGGGCCGTACCATGTGAACAGGGCTGGGACCCTGAAGACGATGGAGTAATCATGTCCTGTTGGCCACATAACCTGCAACAAGAGCCAAACTCTGGAGGGTGAAACAGACGCACATAGCTTTTACGTAACATTAGACATGGTTCCCGGGGTTCATGCCCAGGTCTGTCAGCTGTCTCTGCAGCTGCTTACAGCAGAGTGGAAGACCCCAAGTGCACGCAGAGCCCAAACCCCATATTCTACACTTGATTCACGGTGTTGCATTAAACCGAGAGCCTCTTGAACACTACACAAGCATCAATTCCCAGCACCCTGTGCGACTCCAGTCTCAGGGGATCTTATGCCCTGTTCTGGTCTCTACAGGAACCAGGCACATATGTGGTTCACAGACATATGCAGGCAAAACACTCACATGTAAAGATTACTTTTTTTTTTCCCCAAGAGTGAGACATGGCCTCACTAAGTTGCTCAGCTTGGCCTTGGATTTCTGATTCCTCTGCTTAACTTCCCAAGTAGCTGGGCTGCCAGGCCTGTACCACCATGTCTACCTGCCTTCCTTTCTTCTTCCTTCCTTCCAATGGAAACTTGTTCACAATGGTTCTTAGCAAAATACTTTTGAAGAGACGAATAGACACCAAGCATTCACGGAACAGCAGACTGGCCACTGGCCATCCCAGAAAGAAACCCCAGCTAAGCTGCAGGGGATACATTTCTAAGTCTGCTCACACCCTGCAGACCAATGTGTGATGGGTGTGGGGTGCTGGGGTGTGTGTACGGTGATCCTGGCATGCCTGAGCAAGTCTGGGTCTCACATTACCTTCTCAAAGGTTCTGACTGTAGGTGTCACACACTCTTGGGCACAATGCAGGAAAGTATAAAAGGCTGTGAAGGAGAATCTGAGCACTGAGCGTCGGGCACCATAAATGTTTTACCATACATCTTTCTAGTCGTTTACACTCATTCAGACATTTGGGCTTTGACAAAACTAGAAACATATAAAAATATATTCTCATATTCCCCTAACGTTTTATTGTTAGTAGTTATAGTTTGGCTGTGAAATGCTCCCTGCTGGCTTATGTGTTTGAACACTTGGTCCTCGGCTGATGATGCTGGGGCTTGGGGGTGGGGGCTGTGGAGCCTTCAGGACTGTAGCCTGGCTAGAAGTGGGTCACCAGGGATGGGCTTTGAAGGCCAAATATGATTCATGCCTGACCTGGAATTCTCTGCTTCCTGATTCCCCCATGATCTGAACGGCCACCTCATATACCCCCAACCATAGATGGAACCATGCCAGCCACCATGATGGATTGTACCCTCAAGCTACAAGGCAAAAGAAACCTCTCCCCTAAGTTGCTTCTTTCAAGGCTTTGGTCAGAGAAGAGAAAAGCAGCCAGTACCACAGTTGCTCATAATGATAAGATATTTTCAAAGTTTTAGTAACAGTATGATATTCCAAATCATGGGCTCTGTAGAATGACTCCTGTGTGACTGAATTCCAGTTGCTTCTAATGTTTAACATGCCCAACTCAGGGGTGGGTTCTCATTCTATCAACGGTACCCCAGGTAGACAGAAGTTTTGCAAAGATACATTATGCCCCAACCAATACCACAGTGCAGGACATTGGCCATAAAGACAGGAGGCCACATATAGAGCCACTCACCCTCCTCACTGAGGAGAGTTCAACATTTTAGGCTTTGGCAAAACTAGAAATATAAAAACATACTCTTATATATGACACACCAGGAGCTCTCTGCTTGTCTGGCCTCTCCCTGTTGTGCCCCAGGCCTTCCCTGAGTTCAGCTCTTTTTTCTGCCAGCCCAGGAATACGAACCACACCTGAGACAGGGGCAGTCCTACTCAGGGTCCTGCCCACTGACCTGGTGACTTACCTTCAGAATGAACACTGCTGACTGAACTCAACAGAGCCTCAGCATGAACCTGTTTGCCTGATCCCCCAGTCACTAATGTGCCCCACGTGGTCCAAACAGCTTGCTTTTTGGGTGTTAGGTACCTAAAAGGGAGAACTGTTCATCCCAGCCTTGGCAATGTTCACACACACCACCCAGACAGAGCAGAGTGCTACTCCACAAACCTCGGGAGACAAATGGCATCTTATGCCTGTGATTGCACAGGGGACTCCTGTATTCTCAATCACAAAAGCGTGCCAGCTGGTAAGACCATGCTCACCCCTCTGTGGTACTATGAGGCTGGCCCCAGTTAGGTAGGCCCTAGAGCCCTTGGCAAGGTCAGCCACAGGTAGGAACCAGAGACATGGTCATACTTCAGCAGAGACAAAACCATGTGTTTTTGTAATGACATGTGTGCACATAAAGCAAAGGAGTGGGCTCAGCCAACAGTAGGAGTTAGGACTGGACTTGGGCAGTGAGGGGTCAGATCCTCTGATCAAAATGGGGAGCGTGTCTTTGCCCATCCTTTCAAGACTTCTCTATACCTGCAAGTCTTGAAATGAGCTGCCGGTTATTGTTTACATGACCCGGAGATAGTCTCAGATGCTAGGAATGGGAGGGTGAGGACAACATGTGGAGCTGGGTGTGTGAAGCAAGAGGTCCGATACTGGAAGAAAGAGAAGGAAGTGTGAAGCGAGAAGGAAAGGGGAGAAAGAAAGGAAAATAATGGGCTGGTGTTGCGGAATGTTCCTTTACGCTCTGTGAAGATGCGTCACTGTGATTGGTTTAATCAAGAGCTGAACGGCCATTAGCTAGGCAGGAAGAGGTTAGGCAGGACTTCCAGGGACAGAGAGCTCTGGGAAGAAGAAAAGGCAGCATTGCCGGCCAGTCGTGGAAGAATCAGGATGGGGGAAAATGACATAATACCACCCCTGCTACCTCACGGCCAGCAACAATGTCATCATCCACCATTTTTTTTTAACATTTTGAAAACTTTAGCCAGTGAAAACACTTCTATCTATCAAATCCCGAGGTGCCCTTTGTCCCACCTTGAGACACTCTCTGTAATCTACCAGCAAGGTCACTCCTTACAGCGACAGTGTTGAAGCCTCTCCCAGCCACCCTGACCCACTGGGTCAGAGCTCTTTGGCCCACAGCAGCAAGCACTAGGTTAGACTATGCTCATCAAAGCAAGCATGCCCTTAGCTGTCCTGGGCCTGACTCCCTGATCAGCCTTCATCTACAGTCCTCCCTTGCAGTCCTCCAGCCCCTGGACCAGCCTGTCCTTCGGAATCCAGGCAAAGTAGCCCAGTCATGCGGACCTCTCTGGAATGCCATTTCTCCCCAGAATGTTACTGGGGATACTGAGTAGGGAGGATGAGGTGGCCTGTGTTCTCCAGTGTCCACAGACCCATGCTCCCACCCTCCTACCTCTCCTCATGCCTGGTGTCACGTGTCTGTCCAGGGTGATGGCCACACACTGTTCTATCTTGGTCCTGATGCGAATGTGGCTCTGTCCTCAGCGCATCACCTGGTGAGGTTCTCACTGGCTTGGCGGGTACACGGGGTCATGATCGGATGGGAAGGGTACTGTGAGGGGACTCCACAGCATAGGGAAGAAAAAACAGACCTGTGGCTGCAACCCTCATTCACAGAGCCCACCTCACAAGGCCTGACCCCACACCGACCTCCTTTGCCGGTGTCCCATGCTCTGCTCAGATGTGCCTTGGACCCGCTCAAAGCACAGCCACGAACATCTCCAACTGAAAGAGTAGAAACAGAAGACGCCCTCCCTGCCTATCTATGATGGTAAGACAAGATGACTTCTTTTCCCAGATGTCTCTGTCCCTTGTCAGCCAGCACCCTATACTTCAGGTTATGGGTGTTTTCTCACCAGGATGTCCACTGGGCAGATTTAAAAGTGCTTGTTCACTTCCTAACACACTGGGGCATGGTGCGATCTGTCTTATCATATAGGAACTGTTTCTAGACTAACACTATGGTCAGATCTCTGTGCTGGGCTGCCTCCTGCGCGTAGCAACTCCATGGGCTAAGCTGGCCTGTCTTCTGGGAAGCTGCCTGGGAAGCTGCTAATCTACCGGGTCCTTGACACAAATGTGTTGCCTCCTTCTTGGCAGACACCCAAACACTGCTGAATTGTGGAACCACTTCCCTGCTGCTGTGTGGGGCCTTGTGGGGGTGGTGGAGCCTCTTCAGAATCCGAGCTCTTAAAGAGAGTCTCGGCTTTCACAGCAAGTTCAAGTCTCTCCCAGTTTATTTCTTCTCTCTTCTCCCATCTGTGTTTGACTCAGACATCTGTCTACTACGTGCAGACAGAGCTCATATCTGCGTCCTCCACATGGCTGCGCAGGAAGCCTAGTGGCCACAATGGTAGTGTGATCTTCCTCTTAACACAGAAAGTTACAACCTGGCACTGCAAGAGGAAAAGCTCAAAGAGGTTCACTTCTGGGATTGGCCAAGCCAGTCTACCCTGCTCTGGAAATGGGGGAGTGGTTTCCCTACAGGGTAGAGCAGGTCTCCACCACACAAAACAGTTTCTGGGGGCCCCAGGCCTTGTGCTTCGGTAGGATGAGGTCGGACGGGTATCGGTCTCCATCGGACTTCTGCTATGGAATGGAACATGCAGTTTGTTGAGGTAACCTCACAGTTTGGTTATGAAGCCCGTTTCCCAGCCGCCATGTCTCAGGGCGCTGCAGATAGCCCTTCCACAACTCCTCAGCCAGAACTCCATGCCACAGGGAATTCTAACTTCCCTTTGGTTCTGAAAACTCAGCTTCTTCACAGTGCATCTTTTCTGCCAGTGCAGACTCTGGACCCTTCTGGGCCTGGTGGAGGCCAGCCAAATCTCTAAAGTCTGGCCTCATCTGCTCTCTACTGCTGTCCTCAGCCCAGAGGAAGACTGGAAAACTATCTGCTCAGAGGATCTTCTATGCTCCTTCTGTGACTAAACCAAGGCTTTCCTGTCTTTAGACTGTGTAAAAATCCCACATGGAAGAGTTTGGGGGCACATTGACTGGGTCCAGTGGAGGGGATGGAGTTCCAGGCAACTCTAATAAGGTCGCCTTTCTTCCCCTTGAGCTTGGCACCCTCTGAGGAAAGATTATTCTTTATACCAGATACAACAGGCCAAATTGGCTTATCCCCAAAGCAACAATGGGGAAGTTTGTTAATCTGAGCTGTACTTCCATTGGACACCATAAGGGGGCGTTTGAGGCTCTGTGGCATCAGAAGACCAAGGGGTGATCTCCAGGGGTACTAGTAGGTTGGGAGTCTGGCCTTCTATCCCTGAGAGCACTGGGAAAGAGATAGAGCCATGAAACTCACACCTGCCCTGGTCTCTGGCACAGCAGGTGTGAACTGCCCTGAAATGGGGTGAGATGCCCTTGGAAGCATCAGAATAGTGCCTGTACTTTAAAGCTAAATGAACATCACCCATCTGAAGACAGTTTGCAATAAAATCATCTTTATAGCTATTGAGAAAACTGGTTCTATTCCCCCCTGCCACGCACGCACACCCAACGCTTGATTTGAAGTCCTTCCATCTGGAATTATTAGTTAAGGACACTGTACCAAGGGAGAGATGGATGAAGAAAGCAGATCATGCTATCAGTGTTCAGAATGCCGTGTTAGCCTCGTGACACTTGGCGCAACCTCTTTAATCACGGTTGATTGAAAGTTAGCAACCCTGAATTATTATTTAGCAACGTCTCTGCTCAGCAATGATTTCTCCGAGTAAACGGAACGTGAAGGCAGCTCCCGAATCTCTGTCGCATCCGAAGCTAAAGTGTGTATTCTTTTGACTCTCTGTCCTTCAGTGGAAACAAAATGAAAAACAGGTTACCATTTAGCCTTGCTCCCAAATCTTTGTGCAGTTGAGGGTCTGAGGCTGAGTGATGGCTCAGCCGGGAAAATGTTTGCACAGAATAACCCATGTGCAATGACAGGCACCCACATAAAAAGCCAGGCATGGTGATGTGTGCCTGTGGTCCTATCACTGGAGAGCCAGAGACAGGAGTATCTCTGAGAGTCATTAGCTAGCCTAGCCTTGTCAGTGATTCCCGCCCTCCCCCCCACCTCCGAGCCTAGGGAGAGATCATCTCACAAAATAAGATAAACTGCTCCTGAGGACTGATGCCCAATGTTGACCTGTGAAATCTACATGTATCCACATATGAATACGCTCACATGCCTACACATACATATACATACACAAAAGAAGACAGGATCCCAAGGCACACTCCCCAAATACTCTTGCTCCCAGTTCACCTGTGCTGAAGGGCGCCCTCAAACAAGGCATGTTACAATCTCAGAGATGTTTCTGTGTTGACCATGCTCCGGGGAGAAGGTGACTTTCAATGGCTCTCACCCTGTCACATGTCACCAGGACACTGTCCCAAAACACCAGCAAGGTGCACACTTCTCGCTACCCAGAGACCTATCTCTGCTGTCTCCTTGGTTCACTCACTTGAGATGGAATGGCATCGACTCATCTTAGTTTCTTTCCATTGTGATAAGACAGCACAACTTAGGAACTTAGAAAAGAGAGGGTTTGTTCGGGAATTTCAGTTTCAGACACTGAGTTCATGACCTACAATGGTGGGGGAGCATGGCATCAGGCAGACAGGCATGATTCTGGATCAGTGGCTGAGAGCTCACATCTTACACCACAAGCATGAGGCAGAGAGAGAGAGAGAGAGAGAGAGAGAGAGAGAGAGAGAGAGAGAGAGAGACTGGAATGGTTCATTCTTGAAATCTCAAAGCCCATCCCCAGTGACACACCTCCTCTGACCAGGCTACACCTCCTAATCCTTCCCAAACATTTCCCAAACTGGGGACCAAGCATATGAGTCTGTGGGGCTGTTCTCATTCAAACCAGCACATCTCCAAAGGGGAGAAATGAGCCCACTTTATCAGTTGTCCCATGGGGCCTCTAGCCCTCTGGAGGGCAAGGTCAGGAGAAGCAACAAGGCTGTAGCTTCCACAGCCTGTGACCTGGCCTGAAGACCATTTTCTGCGCTGTTCATCCATCTGCCTGAAGGCTCCCGTGCTAGGACACACTGTCCTATGGCAGGGCTCTTCTGTAGCACAAAGTGACATAGCGTCTGGTCAACTTCAACATTAAAACATGCTGACAGATGTGTAAAAGCTGACGTGGTATACTGTGTTTTCATAATCCCTTCACTTGGGAGGCAGAGACAGGAGGATCTGTGAGACTCAGTGGGCAGCAAGACAGGTCTGCTTGAAATCTCCAAGCCAGGAAGAGACCTTGTCTCAGAAAACTAAAGTGAATGGCTCCTGAGAAAGGCTGCCCGAGGTTGACCTCTGGCCTCCACACTCAGACAGACAGACAGACAGGCGCGCACACACACGCACGTGTGTGCACACACACACATGCACACGCACACACACACACACATCTCACTTCGCCATGGCTCCCCTTCATCAAGCCATGGCATTTCTCTGGCACCAGATTCTGGCCAGTGATCATTGAGCTCTGAAATCTCATTTTGTAGGAAGCCAGCGAGATGCTTTGTTCCTCTCAAAGTCAGTGCAGGCACCAGGTGGCCAGAACTTTAGAAAGACTCCTCACTGGCACTCTTGGGGTTCTCAAAATACAGCCTGGGACATAATAGTCATTCAAAAAAAATGCCTTCAGTGTGGGGGTTCAGAAGAAGCCAGTGGACTGCAAGCATCTCAGGCAGGCATGACAGGGACCCCAGCCAGCTCTGCCCCGGCCTAGCCTGGAGGGACAGTTCACACTCAGAAGCCTCCACAGTCACTCAGGCCACTGGACAAGAGCTATGCTGCAGGTCCAGGAGAGGCAACCAAAGCAAGTGACAAAGAGCCGGGTGCCAGCTCCACTTTCTATTGGCTGAGCAGCTGTGTGAATGGAAGCTGTTGTTTTTATCTCTCTAAGCAGAATGGGCAGGAATGGCCTGTGCAGGTGAGCCCACTCTGGGGCAGTGTGCAGAGCAGCTCTGTGCACAGTGCCCAGAGCTAAATGTTCAGGAAAGGGGCCATATTGGCACTAGAGAGAAGCTGCATGCTCCAGGAACTCCCAGGCTTTGTAAAGGGATTGACTGACTTCTGCATATGCATTAGGTCTAGGACCATACAGGCTAGTGTACACCCTGATTCTGAGTCCTGAGTCCAGAATTTCCTCCTTCCTTCCTTCAACATCTCCATGCGTCCTCCTGCACCTCCTGAACCAGGTAATTTCCCTTCTGTGTACACCTGCCCTACAAAGGCAGGGACACAGTGAGATGGCTCAGCACCTCAGCAGGTGTTCCCTAAAGTCAGACTGAAGCCAGGCTGCCACGCTTTGGGGGTGCCCCACTGTCACCTTGCCCACCACACCTGCTGCTGAGACAGTAGAGCAGAGAGGGGCCTGGGCTCCACAGCTCCTGTCTGATAGTTCAGGTCAAGTCTCATCTGAGTCCAAGTGCTGGAGAGATCCTGGCAGAGACGGCCCTGTGGATACAGCCCGAGCTGGCCAAGCTTTGCAAGAGTTCAGGCATCTTGCCCAACCAGGCCCCTGCTGCCACCAGCTCTGTGTTCACTGCTCTGAATAGCAGCTTCCTGTGTGAGATCTCCAGGCCCAGCTCAGGTATTTTTAGCCCCTGACAGCCAGGCCTCAGCTGTGAGGGTCAGCACAGATGTCAGTCAAGAGATGGGCCAGAACATTCTTGTATTCTGTTCCCTGCTCTGGGCCTCTCCTGTTCCCACGGCTAATTTAAAACTTTCCTGGCTACCACTGTGACCCTTGGCCTTGTGACCTTTCCCCCAGAGCACAGGGCTCCTCCCAAGTAGTCCTGGGACAGAGCCTGGCCTTATAGCTGCTGATACTTCCAGCACTGGTCTGTAGCAGGAGGGGTCCAGGCTGCCTCCCCTCAGGGAATGCTGACTTTGTAGAAGGGCAGAGCAAGTCACACAGAGCAAGACTACCCTCTGGCCTGGGTTCCCAGGCTGCTCCTGTCCTGTGTTCTTCCATGCTTGCTGACTTTGATCCCCTCCAGCTCCATAGATTCCTTCTATAGTCTGTGTGTATATAGCTTACACCTTAAGGAATTCTGCCGTGGAGCTCTCTCTACCCTCAGAGAATGGCAAAGTCAATGAGGTCTTGAAATCAGAAAAGCCATGATTACTCAAACAAGACCCTCAGCACACTGAGCCCTCCAACAGTCCCTACTGCAGGAGAAGCCCCTCCCCAAGGAGGCTAAGCAACAGTGAGGATTCTAGAAAAGTCCTAACCCTTCACCTTGTGCTATTATAAGTTACCCCCACAAATCCCCCATGCACCAAGCTGTGCTGGGATGGAATCAGGTCTTTGGTCTGTTGTTTGTGCCCTGTCCAGGCTGAGCAGAACTTGGGAAGTTATCAGATGTGTAGTTGTGAATATCACACTCTAGTTACCTTTAATGGTTACACATTTGGGCTAAATTTAAAATATAGGGGCTGAGGAAATGGCTCGGAGCACAAAGGGTTTACTTTGCAAACATGAAGCCCTGAGTCTGGCTCCTCAGCATGCACACACTCACCTACACATACCCTGTGAACACGTGGTGTTCATACACCACACACAAATACAAAATAAGATTTAGTTTTTGTTATGTGTTTGGGTGTTTTGCCTGGATGGATGGATAGATGGATGTGCACCGTGTGTGCCACTGGTGGGTGACTGTCATATCCCCCTGGACCTGGAGTTATAGATAGTTGTAAGCTTTCACATGTGCTGAGAATAGAACCTAGGTCTTCTGGAAGAGTAGCCATCTCTTCTCATTTTCAGAGTATGTGGGTGGGGAGAAAGACAGACAGACAGACAGGAGAAAGAGAGGGAGGGGGAGAGAAAGGGGGAGAGAGAAGTTGTTCATTGGTCTAGACCAAGCTGTCCTCAAATTCACCAAGATCCATCTGCCTTTGCCTCCTGAGTGCTGGGATTAAAGTCATGTGCCACCACACCTGGCCAGATGTATTTATTTTTAATGAACCAGTTCAAAGCCCAAAGCTAGCACTTAAGTACCTAGGCCAGGCACTTTCCTATACTGAGCCATGAGCAGTAGAATGCAAGGGTTAAAACACATATGACAGCCACCTCTGCAATCCCCTATCACCATCTGAGCCTTGGATTTGATTCTGATAAGCAAACACAAGGGTCGAATCCACCTTAGGTGGTAAGGCAGCCATACTTCAAGTCTTCAGTATGCAGGTGGTCCCACCCAGTCTTCCCACAAATAAGACAGTAACCAAGGGGTGTCTTCAATTTTGTCCATGTCACAGGGATCATGGAGACATAAGAGGACACATACTAGCCCGCTACTGTGAGAGATGAGTGTCTTCTGGGTGTGAGAGATGAGTGTCTTCTGGGTGTGAGAGATGAGTGTCTTCTGGGTGTGAGAGATGAGTGTCTTCTGGGTGTGAGAGATGAGTGTCTTCTGGGTGTGAGAGATGAGTGTCTTCTGGGTGTGAGAGATGAGTGTCTTCTGGGTTTGAGGCCCTGTGCACTTGTCTGTTACAGACACAGTGACCACCCTTACCGATCACACTCAACGGTGCTGACTTCTTTCTCCATAGCGATCAGACCTTCAAGGTTGTCTGCCTATTATCTACAGTTTCCTAATTGTCCTGTATGAGTCTTACCTGCTTGGATTCTGATGAACTCAGTGTTAGCAGCCATTAAAGCTGTTGGGCAAAGACAATCCATGCCACCAACACCATCAGACCCAATAGAGGCCACAGCGTCTGAAGTCTTGGTTGACAAGAAATGAGACAGACTAAGTGATTTTTCCAAATGAGGATAAAGCTGCATGGAAAAAGGAAAGGAAAGAAAGAGTGAAGGAGGAAAGAGAGAGGGGGGACGGGAGAGAGAGAGGGAGGGAGAAGGAGGGAGGGAGGGAAGGAGAGAGGGAAGGAAGGAGGGAGGGAGAGAAGGAGGGAGGGAGGGAGAGAGAGAGAAAGAGAGAGAGAGAGAGAAAGAAAGAAAGAAAGAAAGAAAGAAAGAAAGAAAGAAACAAACAAACAAACAAACAAACAAACAAACAAAGAGAAAACATAACAAGATGCTTGGAGCTGGGGTGTGAACAACAGAACCCTGTCCCCTCTGCCCCTGCCCTCTGCCTGGCAATACAGAACTTCTCCCTTGCCAGTCATGTTCCTCAGTTTGAAGCACACTATCCACACAAACCACTCTTGGGCTGGCAGCCTCCCTTTGAGTCCTATGTCTGGGATTTTACCTCCACGTGCCCTTCCGGTATCACCCTAGCCTGTGAACCCCCAATTCATCCTTGGGGTCATGCCCTCCTGTGCCTTCTTCCCTGCTTCCTCTGAGACAGGGGTCAGCCGGCCACTGTTCCTTTGTGCATCCCATCCAGCCAGCAAACTAGAATGCCTGTGCAGTGCAAGATGCTAGGGATGCAGCTCGCAGCTCCTCCCTTAGGGCTCCTGAGGGCTCCGTGGAGAAGACAGGCATGAAAATTCAGCAGATCAAAGGGAACCTGTCTCCAAACATTATAAGCCAAATAATCACATGTATATAACCTTATAAATGAAAGAATTTTAGAAACTCAGGCTTGAATAGTGGCCACCAGGGGGCTGGGAGAGAGGGGAGAGGGTGGGAAACGGATGGCGAGGCTGCTGGCTGCAGGCTCAGCCGGGGCGTTAGTCCATCCCAGTCTGTGAGGGTGAAGATGTGGGTGATGATGTGACAAAGGATGGTAGACACACAGGTATGCACAGGTGCTACCACGAGGACAGGCTGTCCACACCAGAGGAGGATGGAGCAAAAGTCATGGGGTCTCTGCACTGTCTGATACAACTCCACATGAACCTTCAAGGACGGCCACCACCAGTTCCCCTGAGGGAAAAGAGGACAGTAGGCAGGCCTGCCTCTACCCTGCACCTTGGCACTGACTTTGAGCCAGCTTGAGCAATGGCACAACTGGGGAAGAAGTGTCCTAACAGGGACTCGCATGGGTCCCTAGCTGTTCGGATGGGGCACTGGTTTTATTTTCTGCTAAGTGTACTGACTTGCAGACACCACTTTGACGGCAGATGTCCTTTGAAAAACACAGCAATCCCTGTTTTCAACCCTTTCAATCTCCAAATTGCCCAGCTCTTGGTGGCTACAGATTGGAGAGCTGGCCACGGCAGCCCCATTAGCACAGCTGTGTCCCTTTCATTCCTGCTTGTCTCCTGGCCGGCATTAGTCAAAGTCCCCATCCATCTCTTAGCACGGTGCTAAAAGCAGCCACTAATGTGCCCTACATCATGAATGTCCCCTGCCGCTTCCTATTACACTCCTGTCCAGAACACAGGCTGCTTTTCAAAAGACAACCAAGGACCAGAGTTATCCGAGGCTGTGTTTCTGTATAGCGAGGGTCACCAGCTAGCTCTCACTGTGTTTGAGTCCTTGCTACCTGGACACATCCATTAAGCCAATGCCACATGCGTAAGTTCTGCTGCCCATGGCTCCCCTCCACCCTCTTCTGTATCTTGTGTCAGCTAAGACTCAATTTGGCCCCAAGCAGCAGAAAATATAAAACAGCAATCGCTTAAACAAGGAGCATTTAATTCTTCTTTTTAAGTCTCAGCGTGGTGCAGGGAGGAAGCAAGGGAAGGAGGGAGAGCCCTGGGGGTCAAGGAATCTCTCCCATCCATTCTGTCACCATGGGAACCCATACATAGGATGGCTGCCCCAGTTCCGACCAATGTACTCTCACTACCTCCAGGAAGAGAAGACAGGGACAAGACAGACCATCTTCACCCTGCAAGGATACTTCCTAGAAGTGGCTGTCCTTGGACCAGAGTGTAGTCACACGCCTGCATTCACCTGGAGCATGGGAAATGTCGCTGCCAGAATGGACGGCTCCTGCATGGTGGGATTCTGGGTTCTTTTGCTGAGCAAGAAGAGGCAGCCTGTGTTGGTGTATTTGGAGATATGTGACCTGCTGCAGCCCCTGAATCTTAGTTCCTTCATCAAGTATCCTTGAAGAAAAGCCTGAGAGCTTTTGAGTTAAACCTCCAGAATTCTAGTCACTGCTTTATGGCAGAGAGGACCACGGCCAGGCCGGTTTGTGGACAGTGGTCTACAGAAGAGATCCCATCGCACAAATATCCCACACCCAGGGCTGCCCTGGCTCCTGGCTAGCTGGCAGGATCATCCAGGAAGGAGGCCACTGGCACTCTTCACAGGGACATAAATGTCTCCCTGGCCAATAAAGAATGTGTAGTGAGGGTTTTTGTTCGCATGTGTGCACATTTGATGCAAAGTTGTTCATTTGTGTTTCAGATAAGCTCTCACTCTGCAGCCCAGGCTCTCATAATCTTCCCTTCCTGCTCTCATAGTCCTCCCCTCCTGCTCTCATAGTCCTCCCCTCCTGCTCTCATAGTCCTCCCCTCCTGCTCTCATAGTCCTCCCCTCCTGCTCTCATAGTCCTCCCCTCCTGCTCTCATAGTCCTCCCCTCCTGCTCTCATAGTCCTCCCCTCCTGCTCTCATAGTCCTTCCAGGGCTGGAATTGCAGGTGTGCTATGCCAGGAAAAGGAACGCTTCCCGATGTCAAGGTCTCCTGCATGTAGCAATCCTAAAGGTCCACAGAGCACACACCTGAGCTGGGAGTTCAACAAGCCAGGCTGTTACTGTGTGCACAAATAAATAAATTAAATTAATTAAATGAAGCATAAACTGAATTTTTAACTTCAGTGGCTGCAGCTGACTTTGGATTAGCAAGTCATTCGGAAGCTAAGGTTCCTAATAAAAGCCCGCTCCCCTGAAACTATTTACTACTGTTGCCTTATTTTACACTCCATTGCCACCAGCAAGAAGCTTCTTGCACGAGAAGATGGATTTTCACTGGAGGTGACTGATTTTCAGCGAAACCTCCCGGTGCTGGCGTCACCAGTAGGGACCATCTCAAGGGTGCGGACAGCTTTCAGTGTTTGCTTTGTGGCACTGGGGATGGAACCCAGGGCTCCTCTGTTCATGTTTGAACATGAGCCTGTGGGAAGAACCAGCCAGAGGACGTCCAGGAATGTCTCCTGCAGACAGCAGCAAAGGAAGAGGGCAGTATCCCACTGGCATCTGAGCTGGGCTTCAGGTACACTTTGGAAATTTCCATGAAGACACCAACAGGGCTGGATGTCAGAACCCCAAGGTCTGTGCCTGGGAAAATGGCCATTATGAGCTGCTGGCATGGGGAGATATGAGGAATTGTCTTACAAATACCTAAAAATGTTGGCAAGATCAGCGTTAACAAATGTCTAATTAAATATCTACACAATGTAAGGCTTTGCTCTCCTTGTTAATTGCTGAATCTGCATTCATGAATATCGCATGAGTATTTTATTACTTTTGGAAACAATGTGCTGGAGAGCATCTTACAAGGCAGGGATTTGCAAATGTGTACCACAAGATCACAGGGAAATGAGATGAAGCAGCAGCAGAGACACACACACTCAAACCTCTCAGGAGCATCTGGTAGTATGTTCCTAGCACAAGGCACAAAGCATCAGAGTGTTTGCTGTGCACTGGGAGTTCCAGGAAGAATGCTGAAGGGAAGGCACCAAGCTCGGCTTCCTCAGAAGAACCTTGAAGTCAGGGCTGCATACTGGAACTTGCTGACCTTGGATGTGTCTATGGTAGCTATGAAACTTTGCTGTCAGAGCCCAGAGCAGCCTGGCACCACAGGTGTGACTGAGTGTCAATAAACCTTTATTTACAAGAACAGACAAGGGGCCAGATTCTCCATGGTGGTCATTTTCTTTCTCTTGGCTTAGGTCTAGAAAGATCTGATGACAATTTACCAACCCTAGCCCATAACTCAGACCCAAAACTATTTTTTTCTTTTAAAAAAAGTATTTTATGTGTGCATGCATGATGTGTGTGCATGGGTGCACATGCCATCTTGCATATGTTTAGGTTAGAGGGCAGCTGTGTGGAGTCAATATTTACACCTGCTCAGGCTTTTAAAAGGGTACATGTCCTTGTGAATAGTTTTAAAATACTGTTCCTAGCCTACCCTACCCTAACCCACCCCAGCCCACTTCTGCCATTCAATTTAAATGAACACTAAGTGGACAATGAAATCCTGTAAAAGGTTATGGTCCCGTTTAAGCAGAAATCTAACCAGAACGTATTCCTTCAAAGTTTTCTAAATTCTTTCACCATACTAATAGGAGGAAGTTAAATCATGGTGTGCCTCGGATTCTCAAAGCACATTCTGTTTATAGGATTTTAAGCTTAATTATTTTTCTCAAAATGACATAGCTGGCTAATCAAAGCGTGGAAAGGACTGTTATCTTTTTCAAAATCACCGAAAGTACTCATTACATACACTCTAGAAAACTCTTCCCGTTTATTAGCTTTCTCCACTTAAAAGGAAGCAGAATGACAATCACAGAAACGTAAATAACCTTTTAAAAACCCATTTTCATTTCCCCCCAGAATTTCCTACTTCTCGGCAAACAGCCAGGTGACCCATGGGTTGTAATTTCACTCTCCATCAGAGGTGGGTCACCAACAGAAGCAAAGAACACATGATTTGATTTAAGTCTTTCAAGAAAACGGGATGAATTAAATCTATAAAGTACGCAGCCTACCATTTGGCTTTGTTTCCAGACACTGAGTTTGGATTCATGGCTGAGCCTCAGGCTAGGACCGTGTCTTAGGTCCTCCCCTCTCACTGTGATGAAACACTCTGACAAAACTGGCTTAAAGGAGAAGGGTTTATTCCGGCTCGCCGTGCAAGGGTACAGCCCATCATGGCAGTAGGTCAAGGTGCCAGTCACAAGACTATTCACAATAAGGAAGCACAGAGTGTTGTGATGCTCAGCTCGCTTCCTCCACATCCCAGCCAAGGAATGGTGCCACCCACAGTGAACGCCTCTTCCAACCTCAATGAAAACAAGATCATCCCCCACTGGCACGCCAAAGGTATATCCCCAAGATGGCTCCCAAGTGATGGTCAAGTTGGCGACATTAACCACTATGAACTAGGAAGCCATTAAGAATAAAGGACAAGAGGAGGGGGTCCATGAGGAGTAACCATCCTCCCAAATCATGCCCACCACCTGCTTTTAGGAAGGAACTCTTGATGCAGAACACATGGCGTCAGATGGAGTAGATTTTGAACTCAAGTAGTCCAGCAACTCGGGAGAGAGGTCCTGCTCCAAGAAGGTCAGAGAGCTAAGGGTCTCAGCTCCTTCACACTCTCCCTCCTCTCTGTAGACATGGGGTGGGTAGCCAGTGTCACCATCCAGAACATCAATAGCGTGGAGTTTCTGTGGAGAAGGCAGAGAAGGAGACAATCACTGTCACGGGCTCCCAGACAGCATCAGTATCCTCTAGACAGATTTGAGGAAATCCTCTGGCTGCTGGTGGGAGAAAGGCCTCAGCCTTACAGACTCAGCTGTAGTTGCCATGCTGAAGTGGGAGATACTGCCTTCTTCATCACTATTCCAACTATGACGGTGACCATCCTAGGTACTGATAGCCCCCACCCCCCGAGGACATCTCACCCATTCCTGCTTCCTGGGCACTCATCCTTGGCACAGTCCTCAACCTCCCATATCCAGGACACCTCCTACTTACAGCTTTCCTGGGTCTTCACTTGGGTCAGTGCTCTCTCTTTTTCACATGTACCATGTTTTGTGTTTGGGGACACTTCCTAACTCACAAATGTCCTTCCCTTCTGTCCACCCTTCACTGTCTCCTAGGAAGGGTGATCTCCATTCAGGATAAATATTATCCTGTCCACTCCCATCATGTTCTGACTTCCCACAGGCATGCACAAGCCATGGTATCACTCACTCCCTAACAAAGGTAACAGGTGATTAGCTCTCAGTCTGGGACAACTCCTTGTCATCACAGCCAGGGCCAAAATCTCTACCTCACCTTCCCTGGGCAGCTCCACAGGGCCAAACACACAGCTGTCACACTGAACATCCCCAAGAGTGGATCCATCCTCCTCTAGCCTTCCAACAACCTTCCCAAGAGTGCCTCCTCTAGCCTTCCAACAACCTTCCCAAGAGTGCCTCCTCTAGCCTTCCAACAACCTTCGCCACTGGAGTTCCTCAACATCATGTCACAGAAGCTGGCACATGGCAAATCTGGGGACAAACCCAGCTCAACCACTGTTAAAAATGAGGATTTTGGTATAACACAACCAAGCTCCCAAGTCAATACAGTGGCAGAGTAGAGATGTTGGACTTGACTCGCAAGTCCTGAAGTATTTTCTGGCTGATCTTCACAGGAAGTTGGTCAACAGACAAAGCATATCAGATGGTCCTAGAAGATGCTGGGATACATTTTCCTCTGCATGTAGCTACTTTAGCGAATGCCATAATTTCATGAATACTGTTGATTAGCTCACAATACAACTAAAAATTAGCTAAAATGTATGATGAGTCATAGCAAGTGGGTGAGGCATTCCTGGGAAGGCTGTGTGAAGCTACGTGAAGCTGTAGCTTGGCTCACATCATGACATCCCCAACACTGCAACAGTGTATGGAATTCTTGCATTGTTCACTGCGTCCCCACCTGCCACTCTTCCACACAATTGCTCTGTCCCCTCTTCTCCAATGCCTTGGCCACTGCCTAGGGCCCCTTTCTCCCTCCCTCTATTCGCCAGAGCAGATAATACTAGGAGCTGATTAAATCAACTGCGTTCACACTGGGGCACCAGAGGGACCTCATTTGCTTTCCCAGATAGACACAGTGACTGAGCATAACCCATGGATGACAGGCATCAGGAACAGTCACCTGGCCATAGAGCCTCCCATGACCTCTTTTCTGGTCACATGTCTTGGGTTCCTCCTAATAGTAGGATCACAAATGGATCAGAGATGCTGGGCCCTTTATCCAGTTTAGAAATTTCCTTTTCTTAAAAATGTTTTATAGACTCCCATCTACCCCTTCCCCACCCAATCCCCCATCTCCATTCAGGAAGGAGCAGGCCTTCCACGGGCTTGAACAAGGCATGGCACGTCAGAAATCTCCTTCCTTGCAGCTCAGCTGTGACATAAGGAAGAAGCACAATCTTCATGTTGTCGTGCTGACAGGAGGCAGCTACTCGGATTCCTTCCTCCTGTTTTCCACACATCCTGCGTCTCTCCAACCCTATACTCTCACCCACCCTCTGAATAAGACCAGACATATTTCCTCGGACTAACTGGATTTCCCTCAAGCCTCCTCACTAGCAGCTCTAAGTCCCTAGGGACAGTCAAATCCCAAGCAAGGCCGCTCTCCCACCTTACCAGACCCATCTTCCTGCCCACCCTTCCTGCCTCGGGTTTCAGCTTTGTTGAGCCACTGGCTCCCTCTCCTCCTGGCCTCTGCTGCTCTTCTCCATGAATGAGGGTCTCGGCTGCCACCTCCTGTCTGGAAGCTCCGGCTCAATGTTCAGGGCCCAGACATCCCTCTGGCAGCATTGCCTGGCTTTTTCTTCTTGAGTCACTTAATACGTGTTTACTGGGTAGGTGGGCAGGTGGACAGACAGCTAGAGCTATGGACGGATGGACAGTAGAGAGAAGGGTGATAGAAAGATGAAGGGAGGGAGAGAGGTAAAGATGGAGGGACAGAGAGATGTGTGTATACATGTATTATGTATTATGGAGGGATGGACAGATAGATGGATGGACAGATGGAAAGCAAAAAGAGAGGGATGGCTAGATAGCAAAGAGATGAAGGGATGAAGGGGTGTAAGAAGAGCTTCAATCTATTTACTGGATTCTAGAATGGTGCTGTCTGAAATGAGCCACTTCAGTCGGTTATAGAGGGGAAGGATCTAGGGGGATTTCTTAACCTGTCATTATCTAAAAGGAACTCCTGACACCTTCTGTGGAGGACAAAAGCAGTTGGAGCACGGTGGCTCAGAGCCTGGACAGGCGAAGCTGTGGGGCCTTGAGGACCGCATGCCCGTGTTCTCCGAACGGCACTATCATTTGGTGCACTCTGCTGTCAGCCAGATGCTCACAGGAGAGCGGAAACCCAGCCTCCGCTGTGCATGGGATGTGGTGCCCACAGAGAGGAGTGGATCCCACACACCAGCTGTGTTACCTGAGGGCTGTGGCCTCCACCCTGCTGCCATCCACTCCGTGCCTGGGTAGTGGTGAGGAAAGGAAGCTCTCATAGCCGAGAGGCGAATGCCCAAACCTGGCCCAGATGTTAGGAGTCCAATCACGTCCTTTGGGCAAAGCTAAATAGATAATTCATGACAAACCTGGTATGCACAGAGCAAAACTGAATCAGCAGCAGGGGCTGCGCCTCAAGAATTCAACTTCAAACCCCCAAGGCTGGCGGCCAAGCAGCAGGGTTCTGCACCCTGATTCAGCAATTCCAGAGTCCCCTAAGATCAATAATTCATCACAAACCACCAACTAAGTCTGGAGGCTCGGGAGGGAAAGAACCGCTCTTCTCATCTGGGTGTTTGATTTTTTTCTTTCTTTTCTTCTCACACCATGGAACTCAGGGCTTAAGCTGTACTGCACTAAGCTGCTTGTCTCATTGGCACAAGGAGGAAGGAGCTTCTCTACTAGAACTCAACCTTCTCCTGCCTCGATACATGGGACCTGTGCCCTGTCTGAGCTGCCTACGTGACCCCAGCTAGGTGTGTGCACACGTGAAAATGGGCACCGATGCCATGGTCACCAGGAGATGTGTGTGGTAGTGCATGGCCTCATTAGTGCACAGTTTCTGGCCATGGGGTAGAACTGGCCAGCCATCCTTCACGGTTAGGAAGCACAGGCTTTGCTGACATCACTCAATAGCCAGGTGGGCTAGCTTGGACTCAGTGGCCTATAGTCTATCCCCAGATCGATTCCTTGTCTCTCTGTCACCAGGAGGACAGTGGCCTATGACTCAGACATAGCTCTGCCTTCATAGCTCAACAAGGTGAGAGAGTTGATGGCCTATGCCAAGCCTCAGCTCTACAATGTGGATGACTCAGTGGTCTAGCCTCTGCTCTGACTTCACAGCTCTGCCATGTGGGTGGATGACTCAGTGGTCTAGCCTCTGCTCTGCCTTCACAGCTCTGCCACGTGGAGTAGCTTCCCTGGGCCTTGGTTTCAGGCCCACCTTTCTCCTGGAACTTTGGTGACAAATCTATCTTTCATTGATTATTCCTCTTGGACTCAAAGTCTACGGAAGTGAAGTTCAGGGGTGGGGCTACTGAGCTGTGACTGGATCCTGAAAACTCCACTCTCACCAAAGGGAAGTGCTGGAAGGCAGGGTCTGGTTGGAGGAAATGGGCCCCTGGGGCTGTGTCATGCCCTGGCTGTCTCTTGCCCTGGCCTCTCCCTGTTATTCTGCACCGCTTCATGGCAGCCTTGAGTTGGGCACCTTTGCTGTGCCAATGTGTCCCCACTGCTGTGATGTGCAAACCACAGGCTCACAATAAGGGAGACAGCCAACATGGGCTGAAGCCTATGAAACAGAAAAAATAGAAGCCCTTCCTCCCCTCAGAATTTTTTTCTGTCAGGTATTTTACCAGAGATGGAAATCTGGCACTCTTTGAGGGTATAGGATTCCATCATAGAAGTTCTAGTCTGGAGAGAGAGAGAGAGAGAGAGAGAGAGAGAGAGAGAGAGAGGAAGGAAGGGGTGGAGAGAGGAAGGAAGGAGGGGGAGAGAGGAAGGGAGGAGGGGGAGAGAGGAAGGGAGGAGGGGGAGAGAGGAAGGAGGGAGGGGAGGGAAGGAGACAGAGACAGAAACCGAGGGAGGGAGAGAGGGAGGAAGAGAGAGGAAGGGATGAAAGGGGGTGGAGGGAATGGCTCCTCAAGGATATTCCTCCCCGTAATCAGGGCCTGAGAAAGGGTCTTGCAGCCCAGATCTGGACACAAAGTCTCCCCCCTCAGGAACCCGGTGGATCCACCTTGTGGTGTATTCCAGTAGCCACCAGGCATTGTCCACATGATAGATCTCACAGGCAGAAAGTCTATGGCACTACAGAGATGGAAGACTTACCTAGTGAAGTGCAGAGGCCCCAACACTGGGAGACCCTGGCAAAGGCTCTCCATCTCACCACCATCCAGGCTCCCGGCGCCCTGCAGCCCTGTCCCTTGTCCACTCTGGCACCAGAGATGGAGATACCAGGGGTATCATGAGGGTTCACAAGACAAGATCTCATAAACTAAGCCCAGAGGCTCTGTTGAACATCCCAGGTCCATAGCACCATGAGGATTCACAAGACAGAGTCCCAGTATCTTGGATGAGAGGTTCCGATGAAATTTGCAATGAAATTCCGTGGTTTAAGCCACCAAGTTATGATACCATTGTGCTATGGCAGTCTTTGTTGACTCTTACAGTGGTTTGGGAGAGAACATCCCCGGTTGGACTTGGAGCAGGGTAGGAAAGAGGAGGGATGACAGCCAGTGCAAGGACAAAAAGAGAACCTACCTGATTCCAGGTCTCCACCACCCTTTCCTCCAACAGTGGCAGGGGGCATCTGGGTATCAAGCGATCCAGGAAAACCTGCAAAATGAACCAGAAGCCTCTAGCCTGATGAGCATTGGCCACACAGCTCCCTGTACCAGTATGCCCTGCCCTCAGCACAGGTTCAACACCGCGGGAGAGTCAGGCCAAAGACAAGGGGCTCACACTTCCCTGTGTGCCAGAAGGAGGAGGGTCGTGCATGTGGCATTGCTGGGTAGAAACATGTTCGCAGGAAAAGTGACTGGAATCCATCCGTTAGCAGCATTAAGGTCTCTTCCACAAACCTTTGTGTGCTGCCCCAATCCCTGTTTATAATTCATGGCTTAGCCTTGCTCATGACCAGCCCAGGTCACTCTCTGAGGCAGGAACACAGGCGCTCCTTGTGTTGATGCACCCATCTGACCTCTCAGGGTTGCCACAGAGGAAGTGCCCAGGGGGAGGGAGCAGGTCAACCACGTGCCAGAAGTCTTCCCAAAGAAGACTCATGCTGGTTTTGCCTTGAGTCACTTAGCATCCTAACACCATGCCACAGGAGACTCCTCTGCAGCAAGGACAGTGTCCTCTCCTGACTCGGTACCTCTCTGCTCTTAGCCGCTGGCCGTGGGCCATGTCTCTAGGCCTGTGACTGCTCAACAGGACTTCAGCAAAAGAAATTTAATTTCATCTCAGGTGTTTGCAGGTCGTTTCAGCGGTGTTCTCTAAGGTTACTTTTGCATTATAACAGAAGGTGGTCCTCACCATCTTGAACCCCGTCTGGGATGCCACACTAACTGGCTTTCATGAAACTTGAATTAGGATTTTTTTTTCCATGTCTAATGAATCAAAGAGAATTTTCAGAGGACGACCAAAGCTGTTTAAATACTGACAAGAGTTGGGATGATTCCATGAACATATCAAACATTTCTTGATGTTCAAAAGGCAATTTCCAATGAGAGAAGAATTAGGTATTAGGAAGTATACTTCTGCAACTTCACCCCAGCACCCACATTTCTGTGGTATTTGGTTTCAAGAGAATCATTATTTGAATCCATCCCTCTGGTCAATAAGTGTGAGTTATGTTGATACCCCATCACGGAAAGGCTTTAAAGCATCCATTTATTTGTCTTACTAAGAATGGATGCTTGGTAGGATTTCAATGGGAAAGAAGGAATCTGCTACCACAGGGGCTCAGAGGAGGAATAGACTGGGTGGTCTCTCCCATCCACCCCATCTCCAGCAGCTTGAGGTCTCAAAACACCTGTCAGTGCAAAGACAGCATAGATACATTTCTGCTGGAGCAAGCATGCAGCAACCAGAAGCCAAAATGAATTTGCAGGGATTGATGCCTGTGGGTCTTCACATCCTTCACGTGTGGTTTAACTACTTGTTTTGTGTATGTGAATGAAGGCTATTGTCCATACATGTCTCTTGTACATGCATGTGTGTGCACTCATGGATGGAGGCTTGTTAGTATCAATTGTTTGGGGCCATTCTACCTTTTGTTTTATCTTTAAAATTTACTATTTGTGTATGTGTGTGCACAGGCCTATGTGTAAGTATTGTTCTGTCTAGGCCACAGTGTGTGCATGGAGGTCAGAGGACAGCTTGTAGGAGCTGATTCTCTGCTACCATTTACCACGGATTCCTGGGATGTAATGGTAGTCATTAGCTTTGGGCAGCAATCACTTTTCTCTGCCATCTCCCTGGCCCCAGTCTTTATTTTTTGATACACAGTCCCTCAGTAAACCTTAAACACATCAGTTTGGCTAGGACAACAGGCCAGTGAGCTTCAGGAAGTACCTGTTCCACCCTCCCCATACACACTCAGACCTTCATGCTTGCCTGGGCACCTTACCGAATGAGCCATCACCCTCGTCCTGTGTCAACCGCTTCTAGTCCATGTCCCATATTCTATTCTAGGTATGTGGGGTGTTGACTATATTTTGAACCCACTCTTCTCTCCCAAACCACCTATATTTTAGTAGTTTTAAACAAGGTAATGTTCATGGCACCATGCACGGCTATACTTACTGGGGTGGAAGATCGGTTTCTCATGCCTCTTGACTCAAAGAACATGCCATGACCCTTAAATTTAAGAAGAATGAACTTTTGTTGATTTCACATAAATCAGAGACAGCGCTAAATGCAAGACTAGGAGTCATTGAGATGACTCCTCACTTTACTGCTTAAGGGGAGAATCCTATGGACTGCAGTGCAGATATTCACTGCAGAGAGCCCACACGGGGACACTCACTGAAGAAACCCCTCACAAAGGTTTACACGCTATGTAGCAATGGCACATGAGGCTGTCAGACTTGATCTTGCGTTCTCAGACACCTAGTGAGGCACCCGGATTATGGCCACTATCTCAACATGTGAACAGACACCTACTCAATCCCTAGAATGCAGGACTGGCCATGCAACATGAAGGGTCTGGGTGAACGAAGAAATCGCAAGGTCCCTTTGGTTAAAAGCTGAGGACTGACGAGGCGGTGGCAGCAGAAGACTAAATGGTTCATGGGCCTCCAAGTGTGACTCCCACACAGGCCCTGTGCTGGACCACTGAACAGGCTCCATGTCTACAATAGCAGCCTTGCAGGACTAGGGGAGCGTGACTTCAATGCCCAGACCCTCACTGGTGGATTCATGATACCTATTCTGTACAAAGAACAACATCCTTATGCTCAGGTGCAGCCTAGGCGACAGTAAGATCCTGCACACATCGTGAGTTCTGTCTTAGAAGGCTTCCTCCTTCAAAGAGGCCTTGGTTCTTCATACCTTAAATACCTCTCCCTCATATGCCAATAAGTAAGTTTTTATTAAAATAGTAACTGGTGAGGTCCAGATGAGATGGGTACCCCAGACTCATATTGAGAAAGCACAATTAACTACTTGGCTCTGGCACATGCTGTGGTCATATGAGTTGTTCTCTGGGGGACCTGGGAGAGTCACAGGTACCCTCACCTTATAGCTTCTTTTGACTTTCAACATATTCTATAAAAATCACTTTGCCAAGCAGGGCTGTAAGTCTAGATTTGGCAGGCAGGGTAAATACAAACACTGTAGAGTGGGAACCGGGGTCCTGTTTGCAGGCAGTGCAGGTTCACTCACATGCTTTTAACTTAGAGACGGAGCTCTGGTGCCCTCAGATGGACACTAGAAAATGTTTCTGTTTGTGGAAAGTCTGAAAAGTGTCATCTTTGATAAGGACTATCAAACAACGTGTGTGTGTGTGTGTGTGTGTGTGTGTGTGTATGTGTGTGTGTGTGTGTGTGTGTGTGTGTGTGTGTGAGAGAGAGAGAGAGAGAGAGAGAGAGAGAGAGAGAGAGAGAGAGAATAGCATGGGTAAATGCCTTCCCAGCATATGGAGTGATAAGAGGCCGCCATGTTTGTTTGTTTTATGTGGATCCTGGAGCTTGATGTCAGGTCCTCAGCTTGTACAATTTGCCAGCTGAAATCCCTCCACCCCCTCAAACAACAGCCACCAACACAAGCAATGATAATTGATAGAAAAATGTTGGGACGCACGGCTTTCAGAAGACACTCCACCTATGGATTTTCATTGTGTGTGTTTGTATAAACTCACTATGAATCTTCTCAAAGGGATCTCGCACTCAAAGGAACTATCTGCCTGTCACTGGTGAGGTGACTGCAGCCGAGAGCAACAGATTCCCTAGAGCACAAGATACTTTGTCCATGGCAGGATCTCACCAAGGTTCTGGGAGAAATTCTCGTTTTCTCCAAGATGATCATTTCTTCCCAGAAGGGAGCCAACCAACTACTCTCCTTGTTCAGCTCCTCAGAGGCAAGGACAGCAGAGCAGGAATAGGAGAAGGGAAAGAAGGGCAAAATCACAACAGCTCTGAGAAGCCTAGCAGGGTGAGACAAAGAGTCCAGAGCATCTGTGGTTGACACAGGTCCCTAAAATGAGTGAGCACACGGGGTTGGTCTAGGAGGGACCATAACAAATGGATCAGTCTGGATTTAAGAGATCTAATAGCAGGTGATGTTTGCATAAGATCTCTGCGGTGGTTTGAATGAAAATGGCCCCCATAGGCTCATAGGGAGTGACATCATTAGGAGGTTGGCCTTGTTGGAGGAAGTGTGTCACTGGGGGTGGGCTTTGAGGTTTCAGATGCTCAAGCCAGGCCTAGCGTCTCTCTTCCTGCTGCCCATGGGTGTTGCAGAACTCTCAGCTGCTCCTCCAGCACTGCCTGCTTACCCCCATGACCATAATGGACTAAATCTCTGAACCTGTAAGTCAGATCCAATTAAATGTTTTCCTTATGAGTTGCCATGGTCATGGTGTCTCTTCAGGAATAAAAATCTAACTAAGACAATCTCTGTGTTTTAATTTGGACTTTCCAATCAACAAGAAAGCAAAATTTCAAAGAAGATCAAGCTGGTGGGCTGGAGAAATACCTCAGTTGAATGCACAAGCGTGAGGGCCTGAGTTCAACCCCAAGCACTGGCACTGGTTAAAAAGCTGGAAGTCGTGGTGTGTGTCTGGCTCTCAGCCCTGGGGAGGTAGGTGGGAAGCAGAGGATCCCTTAGGCTGGCCATCTGACCAGTTTAGCCTAAATGAGGCTCAGGCCCCAGTGAGAGACCCTGACTCAACAAACAAACAAATATAGGAGATGGATTCTAAGGAAGGACGCCTGAAGTTGACCTCTGGCCTCCAACCGCAGTATACACATGTGCACCCTCAAGCACATAGGCACATATCACACACACACCACACACACACACACACACACAATCACGTACATACATCACACACACACACATACACACACACACACACACACACACACACACACACACACACACACACACACACACCATAAAGGAAATGTGTGTGGATCTTGACATTGACTTGATGATATCTCCTTTGCCACAGAATTCAAAGCACCGCTCTAGCAAACGGTTCCAAGGGGCTCCTTAGCTCTGAGAAAGTGGGAACAGAGGCTTATCTAACCATGATTATGAATGTGATTAGTGTGTGCAGGACCCTGGGAAGGGAACAGAGAGACACCAAAAATTTGCTTCCAAAGGGCCTCAGTTTTCTCCCCTGTAAAGTAGGGGCCGGTGCTTTGGTGGTTTAAATGAAAATGCTCTCCATAGATTTCAGCTACTGCTGCTGTGTGGGGGAGGTTATGGCACCTTCAGGAAGGAGCTTTGTAGGAGGAAGTGTGTCACTGGGGGTGGGCTTTGAGAGTTTATATCCTCACCCCATTTTCAGATCCCCCTCTGCTTCCTGTGTATGATCAAGATGTGACCTCTCGGCTCTCACCTCTGCCATTCCTCCCTGCCGTGATGGACTCTCCTTCTGGGACCGTAAGTCAAAATGAGCTCTTCCCTCTGTCAGTTGACTTTGCTCGTGGCATTTTATCACAGAAAAACAACTAATACACAATTCCTCCCTTCCTGCTGTAGTTCTAGTGTGAACTCAGTGGGACTGGGCATGCATAGTGCACACCCTGGTTTTAGGCACAACTAGATAATGCCCTGACCTCAGAAACTTCCAGACTAAAGAATGAAAGAGAAAGCAATGTCTTCCCACATTCCACGATTGTAGTTATGGTGACAAGTCAGACCTCCCTGACTAGGAGGGCTGAATGAACAGGGTAAGCAGAGACCCTGGTCCTCCCTTAAATTCTGCAGCTCAGAGTCATTTGAGACTTTCAGAATTGGAGGCACCTGCTGCTTAGATAAAGGAAGCTAGGGCAGGTTTGTAAGCAGCTCTAAACTGCACTGAACTGAATGGTGAGTAAACCCTTCCCCCTCCAGTTCCTTGTTCAGAACCCTCGTGACATGTGGGCCCGAGAAGCAGCCAGTGTGTTTCTCCTGCAGAACCAACAGCCAGATAGCATCTACAGAGGGGTGTTACCATCACATCTGGCTTGGCATGAGCCGCAGCTGCACTGAAGGACAGAGCAGGCATCTGGTTATCCCCAGTTGGCTGCATCTGTGAAAACCAGAGGAGGAAATACAACAGCAGTCAGAGGGTAGTTATAAAAATCAGCAAACAAAGAACCCCGCAACCTAAAACACAGGACAGCAGTGTTGTAGGGGAAGAGCCTTTTATTCCATATCCCCAGATGATGCATCAGGGGAGCGGATGTTTTACTGTTTGCCATTCTCATTTAAGAAGGTGAACATCCTACTGTGCAGGTTTTATGTCACATTATACCATGAGGCCCCGGATCTCAAAATCATCCTCTCCTAAGGCACCAGCAATGGCCCCTGGGGTCTCATCCTATCCTCAGCAAAAATCACCTCAAGAGCTTCAGTGTTGATGGGTACCCCAGTGGGGCCACCAGCCTCCCCACAAACAGGCAGGCATCCACATGACCCCAGGGATCATCTCAGCAGCAGAATGTGGATGAGTGGCATCTTAGATGTAGTCTTTCCCCAAAGAATAGAATGTCCCTGGTGTAGAGTCTGGATGGGCTGGCATGGTCAGGTGAGATGGAGAGTCCAATAGGCATACACATGCTGATATGGTGTTATGAACCAATGGGGTCAGCTGCCAGAATTTCTGAGTGCCCGTCATTGCCCAGCCGTAGGCATGACTTTGATTAAATTGTCCAATAAGCTGCAAGGGAGTGGAAACATTGACCTCACTTTACATATGAAAACCCAGGGCCATCAAAATAACCTAACCGACACTCACCAATGAGTTTGGCTGGGTCTCAGCTCTCAGAGCACTAAAGATGCTAGTGTAGAACACTTGTTTCTCAGCTACTGTTTGGGGGAACTTACGGAATCTCTGGGGAGAAAGGCATAGCAAGTGGAGGTGGGTCACTGGGGTGGGCTTTTGAGGGCCACAGCATCATTGTGGATTTTGGCCCACGCTCTCTTACCATGAGAGAAGGCATTCCTGTATGTTCCTGGCACCGAGGACCCACTTGCTCCTCACCTTGCGTTCCTCACTGTGATGGGTTAGGTCTCCTGAACCATGACTCAAGAAAAGGAAAAGCTACACAAATGAACAACAGCCCCACCTTAAGTTCTTTTCTGTTGAGTGTTCAGTGTCAGCAAAGATTAAGTAACACAGGGCATGTCCAGTGACCCAAAAGGACAGGATTTCCTTTTGACGTTTTTGCTGTTTCTTATATCAGCCTCTCCTAGTTCTCAGTGAAGACAGACAGGAGAGTTCATGACAGCATCATCTCATTGCTCATGTGACCCATCCCAAAGCAGCTACAAGGACAACAAAACAAGGCTACATTTCAACACCATCAGGTGGGAAGATCCAGCCATCACTGGTGCTGGCTCCCTGTAGGCTACAGTTGTGTTGGGCACTTCCTTTAGTACTGTCCTTCAATCCAGTACCTGGGGAGCAGGCTCCATCCCTTCAGGCCACAGATGGGAATGTGAGCTTGAATAGTGCATGGCTGGCTCAAATACACCAAATTAGTAAGAGGTGAAGGCAGAAAGAGAGTCGAGCCTTGTCCCTGCAAAACCAGAGGGATCTCTTCTCGCCCTCTGTGTTACAGGAGGATGGAGCGGTAGTTGTGTTATAGGATGACTGACCATGCCAGAGAAGCTAGCTCAGATTTCACCAGTGAGCAAAGCAATGCCGCCCAGAAACCCTCAACCTGGCAGAATTGTTTTCTCCTGAGCTTGGTTTCTCACGTCAACTCTGGGGACACTGGGCCAGATAATTCTGTGTTGGGTGATATTTGACCATAAGCCCTGGCCAGAGGCCATTAAGGGCTCATAGTACCTTCTAATTGCAACCATCCAAAGTACTTCCAGGCATTGCCAAGTGTTCCCTCAGGAAGAACTGAGCATAGTTGAGACCACTGATAGAAAACACAAACAGCGTCTGGCTGTGACGTGCAATTGTGGAAGCCTCGCTCTCCCACGTGTCACTCAAGCCTGAATTAAGAGTAATGAAATAAGGCCTGAGCCATGGCTCAGCAGTGTAGACCACTGGCTGCTCTTCAGAGATCCAGGTCCAGTTCCCAGCATGCACACGGCGGCCCCAAACCATCGACTCATAACTCCAGTTCCAGGGGATCGGATACTCTTTTCTGGTCTCTGCAGGGAGTACACATACCTGGTGTGCAGACATACATGCAGGAGCTCACACACACACATGAAGTAAGTTAATCTATGCAACTACGTGTGCTCTACGGATTTCTGCTGTTGACATCGCTGCCATGCAACGCACCGCTCCACGGTGCCTACCTGGGCTGAGAGGGCTTTGCTCTCCTCGTTGTACACAATCAGTGTCTGGTGGCCATGGTCACTTGGGATGGCGCCTCCGAGCCTCTTGGGTCCAAATGCAGAGCGGCACCGCAGCACGGAAAGCAGAGTGGCTGTAATAATACGGAAAACACCGAGCAAGCTCGCGCCTGTCAGAGGCTCCAGGGAACCAGGTTCTGCCCACATCCACTCAGCCACCACCTGACAAAGTCAGGCACCATCTAAATCATCTTAGGAGCTGAGCAGCGTGTGGGGCTCAGGTAGATGCTAACACTTCTTTGCTAACACTTCTTGCTGAACTCACTGCTTGGTATTAACTGGCCAGGAATACTCTTTTTTTTTTTTTTTTTGGAATAACTAGTGTCCTTATTAACCTTAGTCAAACCCAGGAACCTAGACACCTGTGTACCTCTGTAACCACGGTTACTACAAACATGCTCATCCTTGGACCCACGTTCCTCTGTGGATTCCATTGTTTACATAATTGCCTGCTGATGGAAACTGAATTTCGGCCAATTAGTGTGTCTGGCAACATTTGACCTGAACAAACCCAGAGCTCATCCTCCTTCCTCCCATGCAGAGCCTGTCCCAGTGTCCCTCGGTCAGTGAGAGGGCCTGAGCTCCCAGGAGGCACTGACCTGCCAGAGCCAGGAGCACTGCACAGACAGGGGACAGGGCCCACAACAGAAACCCCGTGTCTGAGAGATTCTCGCACTTGGATCCACTAGGACAGGAGCAGACCCTCACGTGGACCGTCTGCTTCTGGGTGAGGCCCTGTCTGTCGCCTATGAATAGTGGCACCAAGTAATCCCCGGGCGGGAGGCTTCTCAGCATCACGAGCTCAGCAGAGTGGCCTGCAAAGGCAGGAAGACATGAATAGGCTCATTGGCCCATGTGCATCTCCTTGCTTCCCCCCAGGACCAAGACTCGACATAGAAATGAGACAAGATAGAAAATCCAAAATCAGGGAGCACATAGGAAAGAAAAGAGGCCCTTGTCCCAGGATCTGGGTGGCTTTTTCTGTCAGATACCATTGATAAAGTCAAATTGCCTACAGATGGGGTGTCTTCCTAAAGACCCCAAATGAGGATGGCAGATAAGCTGTGTTAGCTTAAGGCCCAATGATCCACAGCCTTGAGTTTTTAGCACAATAAGCAACACTCCTTGTAACCCTGCTTTACAGATTTATTGACAAAAGAAAAGTCTGTAACCTTTAACCCTTACTGTCAATTGTGTCATCTGAACAAGCAACTTAGAAAAGCTACAGGATCTGACCTACACTCATGGGATCCTGCTTACATCTACAGGATCCTCGCTACACACGTGGGACCTTCACTACACATGCAGGACCCCTCCCAACCCACAGGCCCTGCCTACACCCGCAGGACCCTGCTTACACACACAGGACCCTGCTTATACACACAGGACCCTGTCTATACCCACAGGACCCCGTCTACACACACAGGACCCTGTCTACACACACAGGACCCTGTCTACACACACAGGACCCTGCTGACACACACAGGACCCTGCTCACACACACAGGATCCTCCCTGCAACCACAGGATCCTGCCTACACCCGTTATAAATGCACTTAACTAGGATTCTTCCTTGAGAAACCCATACCCACACTTGGGTATATCTTATACTCACCCGTGAGCCTATTTCTCTCAAAACTGTAATAAACTCCAGCTGCCTTTCAGTCTGGCTGACCCTGAAAGTCTTTTCGGTGGTAAAGTGAAGAATCCTGGGTTTGCATGAGTAAAGGGCCCTAGGGGAGAAGGGAATTTCTGCCCATAGCAGCGTGGAGCAAGGCCTCCATCCTTGCAGCTGCCCCATTATTGATGCTGGCAGAAGGAGCCATATGCAACGCTAGAGGGAAAAGCCCCAGGACTAGTTTCCCTTCTGATGGCAACCGCAAGGTCACAACCTACCATGACCACGCTCAGGTAGACAACTGCAGTGGAGACAGGTCCTCCAGGCATAACATACTCGTTGGCATTGGGAAACAGAGAGTGCAGTGACCCACTAGGGACTTTAGACCTTGGCCCCGGCAATGGGATAAAGTGGGCCAGAGCAGTGGTCTGTCTATGGTGATGAAGGGGTTGCCAGACCCTTACCTGAGATTCCTGCCCCACTATGTGATCTTGGGGACTGGCAGGCTGTGTAAGAGACAGAAGTTTGACTGAGAGTTGTACATCAGGCACAACTGCCTCTCGGATGCCCAGAGACGCCCTGATGAAAAGCTAGCTGCCTCTGACTCATCCTTACTCCTGTAAAAAAAAACCCTCAGCACTCCAAGCTGAACTGGGATGGAGTACTCTCTTTGGTCTGTCAGCCTCTCTATCCAGGGCAAATAGAGATTTCTTTACATCTTCCCAAGCTCTAGGACTCACAGCAATCGCGCATGCTGTTACAGTCATGGCTGCTGTTCTCTATGAGGACAAGGACCCAGATGAAAATTGGGGGACAGAAGGGCACAGAGCAGACAGTCATCTTCCATGAAGTCAGAAAAGCCATGAGTGACAGCAAGCATGCAATACTCCGTCCAGGCAAGCTCACTCCAGTCCTTGTGCCCAGAATCCTTTCTGAGACTTGGTAAGTAATCCTGGCTGGCCTTCCCACACAGCACACTCTGATCTTTAGGTTCTCCAAGGGTCACCTGAAACTGTGTGACCCAATGTCCCCACCCTAAATCACTTGTTGCCGTCTGTGTTAGCCCCTAACCCATACAAACCTTCACCCTGCTTCGTCCTCAGCATCCAAGTACCAGCTACATCTCTCTGGGCAGAGTCCAAATCAAAAGTAAAGGGGTCAGAGTAGGGGTCCAGGTCTGCATCCTCGGCCTCTAAGAGCAGGGACTGGTTCCCGGCAGACTCACAGATCTCCAAGTGTCGAGAATGAGACTGGAGAGTTGGAGCATTGTCATTGATGTCAGACAGGAAAAGCATCAGGGTCCCTGTGCCAGTCAGCGGTGGGAGGCCTTGGAAGGGAGAGCAACTCGGGATTACGGAGCAGGTTAAAACACTGGCATGAGAAAATTAAAACGAACTCACAAAAAACCAGCGGCGTCAACAGCTCCTGAACCAGGGGGGCTTGCAACAATAGCTAGCTCTCTGGAGAGTGAGTCAGTTTTCAGTCAGGGTGTGGCCCTGGTTGGTCAACCACCCTCCAGTGGACAGGGACACACATAGACACACAGACACACACTATTATACACACAGATACACAAGGGCAGCACAAACTGTTCCTGATGTTTTTTTTTTTAAAGATAAGAAGAGAACACAGTGTCGGGTGTGTAGGGGAGGGGGTGGCATCTGAGAGGAGTTGATGGAGGTGAGCAAATACGATCAAAATACATTATATGGACTTCTCAAAGAACTAATAAAATTATGACTAAATGAATAAATAAATGAATCACTTAAGAGAAAAATCAATCAAGCAAATGAAACCCAGAAGTATCTTGACTGGGAGAAACAGCACCTCTTTCTAACCCAGCTCTGAGGTGTGATGCAAACAAAGGCAGGCTAGCCTTGTGTCCCTGCTGCTGCCTGTCCTTGTGTGGGGAACACGCCTGTGTTGCATCCTCCTTCCTCTGCTCCCTCTCTATTTGAATTGCAAAATTCATGTGCTAAGGGGACCCAGGAGGTTGGACAGGAACCTGATTTGCCAAGAAAGAGCTGTAGCCAGTCTCTGCCCTATAAATCCTTCACAGGAGCAGGAAAGCAGGGGTCCTCCCACCCATCACCCCATCACGACTTGACCTGTGAAGACAGGGGTGCACTTCCTGTGAGACAGACTGCTCTCCATCCCACTTCTCAAGCCTGCACTGGGACGACCTGCTCTTCCCATGCTAAGAACTGCCCAGGTCTGTGCTCAGTCTGTTTCTCGCCTATATGAAAAGTCAGACCATCCAGGAAAGCAACCAAACCCTCGTCGTTATCTTGAGCCGTTTGTAAATGAGGTAGCGTGTACTAGCATGTCCTGTCAGTCAAGTTACGTGTTAAGGGAAAGCGAGTGCCTGTAAAAGGGTAGCATGTGGGATCCCCAGGGAAGATGGGGTCGGTGCAGTTCCTGCCTATGATGTCGGACTACACAGTTTTATAAGGCATTGTACTGGGGAAGCTGGCAAAGGGTGCTGGGGTGCTAAAACCCATGTGAATCTGCTCGGTGACTGACTGGTCAGGTATTGGCAGGTTTGGGTGTCACTGAGGGTGGATCTCCCCTCATAATTCAGCAGCTGACAAAACAGGTACTGAAACTCTGGACTCTGACCCCAGGTGAAGACACGGCAACCAATCAGAACTGTCTGAAAGATTATGACTACCTGGTAATAATCTCCTACAGATCTTATTACAAATCTGGAAAAGAACCTGCCAACCACCGGGAAGGGAACATCCCTCAGGAAAGGGTTTACTTTAGAGACTTTAGGAATAGCATGAGGCCCACTTAAAAGTGAATGTTAGCGGTGGCCTCTCTGACCACTAGCCACTCTCCTCACCCCATAGAAATGCTTTCCTCCTCAATGGGCCCTGTCCATTGATAGCAGATGGCTGCTGTCCACTCCCATCCCTTGAGGCCCCTCCCCCACTTCTCTCTAGAACACACTCCTCGATCTCTATGCCTCAACACATGATCTCTGAGTTATTCTGATGGAAATCACAAGGCCTGGGAGCACAAGGGAGGGCGGAATAGGACAAATTTATGATTTAAAAATATTCTTTTCTAATTAAAATTAGAATTAAAGTTAAAATTAAAAATAAGTTATGGCCATCAAGCAACCATCCCCAACCACATCGTCACACCTGAGAGTTCTGGTTGGCCTGCTTCTCTTCCCTGAACATCAACTAGGGGCTTGCTTCACTGACAGATAACTATGCAAGTGTGTTGGGCAGGCCCACAGGCCTTGGAGCCTGGGTTTTCATCCACAGATGTCTTTAGGTACAATTCTTAATGCTACCTGAAAATGTCCTCAGACGCAGCCTTGTGGGAATCTGGAGAAATGCGCTAAGACGTGTTTTTAAAGCCACTCGTCCTGGTTAATGACAAATGCATCCCGCTCAGTCGCATTTGCTGTGGCTTATGAGCCATTCCAGGTACAGGAAGCTGCTAAATATTTATCACACATCGTTGGGCTTGACAAGGCGCTACTGCATTATCTCGTGAACAGATGAAAATGGCGGGGCCTGATGGCAGCTTCCTTGCCGGTTTAATTGTCTCTGCTGAGTGAATGCTGCCCCTCTTTCAGCAGTATTGGTCCCTAGCTTACCATTTCAGGAGTTATTATCAAAAATAATCTCCAGCATCAAGGCAAAGTGAAAACAAGGTTTATTTTATAATTTCCTCAGTGATGCTGAAAATGGCCTCCCTTAGAGGCCCGAGTCACCACTGTTTGTTCCCATCTTTGCCTCAGTACTCACCACTGTCAACCGCACGGACAAGGATTGGGTAAAAGCTGCCATTCACATGAGGGGACTCCCGGTCTATTTGCCGCTTGGTAGTGACCACTCCTGTTTCTTCATCCACGGTCACCCAATCTGCTGGATCGTGAACCAGTTTGTATCTTGTAGAAGGAACACAGACACAATTTTTAAATTTAGAAAACTTTACCAAAAGACAAATCACGGCCAGGGTGGTGCATGCTTGCCATCCGAGCACTTGGGATGTGGAGTCAGGAGGTCATGAGTTCAAGACCATCTCCAGCTTTATAGAGGGTTCAAGACCATGCCTCAAAATATCTTTTCAATGACAAATCAAAATATATCACAGAACTCCTGTGGTGGTCTGAATACAAATGGCCTCCTTAGGTTCATAGATTTGAGTGCTTGGACACCAGGGAGTGTCACTATTTGAAAGGATCAGGAGGTGTGGCTTTGCTGGAGGAAGTGTGTCACTTGGAATGGATGTTGAGGTTTCAGAAGCCCAGACAGGCCTAGAGGCTCCCTCTCTTCCTGCTGCCTTTGGATCCAGATGTAGAACCATCAGCTCCTTGACCAGCACCATGCCTGCCATCATGCTTCCTGCCATAATGGTAATGGACAAAACCTCTGAAGCAGTAAGCAAGGTACAATTAAACGCTAGCATAAGTGCCCTCTTCCTGTGTGGCCTGAGCATAGCTCAGCCTGCCTTGGGGAAACACTTGGTGCAGGAGCAGGCCAGCCTATGAGTATCAGCAGGTGGCGGCTCCCCGTTCAGCACAGTGTGCCTCAGAACCATGGGTAGCAGATCCTAAAGGACTCTCTCACTTGAAGATCATCTTCTTACCCATCACTTGTGAACCTGGAGCCATTTTAAGAGCTTGGCAGGACACTTCAGGGTTTCTAAGAGTGACTGGTATCAGATGGCATCCGTTGGAACCATGTCAGGTTGCCAACCACTGTGCCTCTGGAGGGACCACAGTAAGGGATTCCTCTACTCAAGCCAGCAGCACGAAGCTCAGGCAGAGAAAGGGCCAGAGAAGGGCATCTTCTCCACGGGTTTCGTCTTCCTCATCTGGGAAAATGCTTTCAGCAGGGCCCACCATGATCCCTCATGGATAGTCAATGGGTCATAGATTTTAAAGAGACTGTTTTCTCATGCACAACTTTAACAATTAGGGAAGGTTCTAGAAGTCCCTGTGGTTTTATAGTGTTCACAAGCCAGGAGTAGAAACTCAAGAGTTCATCCATAGATTATCTGAGACCAAAAGCAAATTTGGGCATGAAAAATAACTAATTTCAACCGAAGAACATTCGAAAGAGAAAACACTAACTGTGGTCTGTGAATGCCACCTCTACCCTGGCATAGAAGACACAACCAACACCTTGACTAAGCAGGGTCTGAGGACACAATGTAGGGTTCCATCACTGGGGACTGACGGGAGAGTGGTGGCTGCCAGGGACCTGGGTAAGGGAAGTGAGGAAGTGGACTGGAAAAGGGTTGAGGGAAGGGCTTGGGGGAGGAGATCTGGGGAAGGGGACTTGGGAAAGGAGCCGGGAAGGAGTCTGGGGAGTTGACTTTACTGGATACAAAGATTCCAGGTGGTGTATGAATGTATTCAGTGCCACGGACTGGACTCTTAAAGTGGTACATATATATACCTTATTAAAAAATTTGACTAAAGTATTTCATTTAAAATAATAAATATTATTAAAAGTATTTATCCAGAAGCAAGAGAGCTAGGATATCTGGCAAAGAGAGTCATAGAAACATGTAAAGCATTTTTGTACAAAAAAAGGAGATTCTGAAGGGTCAAGGGGGGGGTTAAGTGGGGGGACTCCAGGAGGATGCTACAGGGTGAAGGTGCTAATTGCGTTAGTCCAGCCAATTTACCAGGTAGCTTCTTACATTTTTACTCCTGGGACTGAAACAGTCTCAGCAACGTTCTCCGAGAGCCAGGTGGCCAGCAGCCCTCACCCTGCAGCCAGCCTTGCTGCCTGCTTCTCTGTCCCCACCTTATCTGGTTGGCGACCCTGTCCGGGTCTGTAGCATTGAAATGTCCCAGCTGGATGCCCTGCCCAGCTCCATCCTCCTCGCTGACGATGAAGCTCCTGGGGTGAAAGGCTGGTGGCTCATTGGTGTCCACCACCCGCACGGTCACCGTGATGCTGGCCATTGCCTTCGTCGACAGCTGTGGCTGGCCCTCCTCGCAAGAGAAGAGCGGCTCCTGATTCTCCACAGCAATGACGAGGCTGTGGACTGTTTGAGTTTCATAATCCAAAGGCTGCCAAGGTAAGAGAGGGCTTGATTAGTGCCCACTGCTCCCCTGGCTGGAGGACGCTTAGCAGAGCCATCAGAAACCCAGCGGTGGGAGGAGGTGATCAAAAGCCAGCTCCCTTTCACCGGACCGCACAGAGCCAGCCTCCATCAGAGGGTGATGAAAAATGCAAGAAAACCCAGAACTCATGAAACATTCAAGTCTTAACCGTGCCACAGGGGAAAAAAAAAAAAGAAATCAGAGGAACTTGGAGAAATGTAAATAATAATGATCATAGCTACTCAGGGTACAAAGGAGCCTGGGACTTGGAAGGACTCAGAAGCCAGGAGGGTGACAAACTCAATGGCCGGCAACTGTGCAGCGGGTTGTCAGGTACTTGGTATTCACAGTGTGGTCTGTGGCTCCTGAATGTTTCCTGGATCTTATTCAACTAACAGGCAGAATCTCGACTCTACCCAGAGGCACTGACTCTGGCCGGCCCCTCCAGTTGAGGTAGCTGTTCTGTGCAGGAGGTGCTGGCCTTCTTAGGTCTCCTTGAAAGCCACAAAGACTAAAAGCATCAGCGCCCGCCTGCCCCTGTCAAGCCCACTCTTCTCAGCTATGTGACTTTATGTAAAGGATCTCTCTGGTCTTTGATTTCCTCACCCATGAAACATGGCCATAATATTCCCCTCCAGGGCCAGCTCCCTTGAGCTCAACACTCATTACAACCCACACAAATGCCCCAATATTTACACTTCAACAGTTTAAAATGTTTTAAACCTGGGAGATTAAAAGAAGAACTTTTCATTAGAGAAACATTTTAAAGGATGGGTTTGTGCACAAAGCCCTGGGTTCGAGCCCCAGCACCACATAAAGCAAGTATGGTGGGGTATGTTCCTAATCCCGGCACTCCAGAGTTAGGGACAAGATGAGAAATTCGAGGGAATCCTCTACTACATAATGAGCTCAAGACCAATCTGCAATATTTGAGACCCTGGCCCAAAAAAAAAAAAAAAAAAGAAACATTTTTTAAAGTTCACTTTTCATCACATCAGGAAATGAAATAATAAAAACTCCACCCCTATGTGAATGTGGTAGATTTTGCTTGCAACAACAACAACAACAAAAGGTGTCAAAGAACTCAATAGCATAAAAAGTCTGCTTATTGTCGTTCCTGCAGGAGGAGCCCTCGGCCTCTATACAAAGGGCTCAGCCGGTCCTGCGTCCTTCTAAGGGTGGCACAGGGCACACTGTGCACTCCACACACAGTGAGTGCTAAGCAGTTACTAGCCCCTTAGTCATTATAGCTTGTCCTCTGGATGGGGACCACAGCATCCACCACCGCCTGACCCTGACTTTACCTTGATAACATTTAATACTGCTCGGTTGGTCTCAGGGTCAGTCATGATGTCAAAATGCTCCTCCTCATTGCCATCCAGTATGTGGACTTGTGCTTTCCAAGCTGGGGTAAACGGGGAGTCTCTGTCTTGAACAGGGAGATACAACACGCCCCATGCGACTTCACCTTCAGAAATCTGAATTTTATACTGGAAGAAATCGTCATCATGTTCACATCACAGACGCAAAGACACAACATAGAGAAGGGGAGGGCTGGGAAAGGGCTCATCGAGATACCCTTGGCCTTCAAGCATTTGAATTCCTCCAGTTATATTAGGGACACCTTGAAGCTGCAGCCTTCCTTGACTAATTGGTGAGTCCTAGATCTCAGTAGAAAACCTGTCTCCAAAAGCAAGGTTAGAGCCATCAAGATGGCTGAGTGGGTGAAGGAGCATGCTGCCCTCCTGGCAGCTTGAGTTCCATCCCTGGAACACAGATAGGAGGATAGACCTGACACTTTCACAGTGTCTTTGCGTGGGGGAAGGAGGCTCCTACAGATGTATGTTCCTGCACACACAAATTGACTCCAAGAGAAGTTTTCCTTGATGATCCAGTCAACACCCTGTACCCCTCCTGGATACTCCTTTTGTTTGTTCATCTGCCTTGTGGTGTTCTACTTAATGAACTTATTTATTCTAGTTCCTGCCTGATCTCCTCCCCCAACACAGGCATTCATTGTCAACTCCTTGGGAATATTTATTATTATTACTATTATTTTACCAGTGTGTACTGACTGCTGCATTAATGACTCAACCAATTAATTTTAAAATGGGTTATTTAAATGTTTTAATTACATAAACCAACATGGAATATTTTCAGTGAAAGCTCTTCATCCAAAAGTTTATACCAATGGCAAAATAATGTTCCAGTTAAGCCCGTGTCAGAATCCTTCCCTGGTTTAGGAAAAAAACCTATGTGCTCAAAAGTAAGCCTGGAAAAAAAATACCTCACTGTCCTGCCGTGCTTGCTTAGAGACTGTCTACAAAAGCTACTGAAAATGAGCTGTTTCAAGGAACTGTGTGCGCTGGAAAGATGGTCCCCTTGATTCAAATAAATCTCTCCCCATTGTGGAAGAGCGAGGCTACTTACGACACATGGGGTAGGCTGTGTATTGCATCTTAAACATTCTCAGTGGAAGAATGCACTGAGTTGGGCTGAAGACTCTCTTTAAAATTATCCAGCTTTAGGCACAGAGTCTCAGGGAACGCCGTTCATAGGAAGGAGCATGCTTCCTATGACCCCATGGATCTTCCTGCCTGGCCTCAGTGGACAGCGCCATGCCCAGAGTTTTATATGAGTGGTGGGTGTCAAACTCAGGCCTTCACACGTGGGAAGCAAGTGTTTAGCAGATGGGGCTAGCTCTCCAGCCCCGGGTGGACACCCCAGTTCAAGTTTAGGTTACTTTGGAGTATCGTATGTACTTGCTCATGACCCAGGAGAAGTACATAAGCCTAGGACTTAGGGACCTTTGTAGAGGGCTTAGAATTCAGGCACCCTATGCCTTACATGGTCTTTCACAAATGTGGGCATGTGGTTGTTGCCTTCTTCCACACTGATGTGAACGGTGGCTGTGGATGACAGGGATGGCTCTCCACAATCCGTGGCTCTGACTATCAGAGTGAACCGAGGCGTGGTCTACATGAGAAGGAAAAAGAATGTTAAGCCCCACAAACACAGGAGAGGAAAATATTAACAAGGACATTTCTTTCTAGCAATTTCTATAGCAAGTCTTAACCACAGAAGACTCCCAATTACAAATACAGACCTCAGTCTGAGACTGAGGCATAAACAACACTCTGTGTGTGAGTGTGTGTGCATGTGCGTGTGTGTGCGCGTATGCACACATTGCCAGAAGTTAACCCTGGGTGTTCTTCAGGCACTGTTCACCTTCATTCTTGATTCAAAGTCTCTCATGGAGCCTGAAGCTCACCAGTTTGGCTAGCCTTGCTGGCCAGGGCCCTAGAGAGGAGCCTTTCTCTGCCTCTGTAGCTCTGGGACAACAGGCACCCTGACACAGCACTCAATTTACATGGGTCCTGGGGCTGGAACCGGGTGTTCCTGCTAGGGCAGCAATCACTTTGCTGACAGAGTTAGCTCACCAGCTCTGGTGCATTCAAATAATAAAATCTACATAACCTCATATTTTAAGCATCCCGAGAGTTGTACTTCCCCACTGATGAGATCAATCCGAAAGCCACTTTCTCTCAGTAATGGTGTTTGAGAAACGAGGAAATAAAGGACTTGAGAGTTTGGAGTGTTTTCTTGATCCAAATCGACTGTTAACAACTGAAAAATAGGTTGACCTAGAAAGAAGTTTTTAAGAATGTTATTGCTCGCTGAAGGTTGTTTGCCAAAGTAGACAGAGGGAAGAACCTTTGCAAATGGCATCAGGGCACACACCAGAATGGATGAGATATTTAAGTGAAAAATCAGCATACAGGCACACTATGCAAAATAAAGGTGGATATTTAATTTAGGGTAAACTTCAAGGAGCTAGGATTCCTGCTGCAGAAGAGGGTGTGGTACAACTGATACATGACGTTTTTAAATGTATAAAAAAATACAGACAAAATTTAAAAGTGAGTGATAAACACTTGAAATGCATGTGCCAAGTATGTGTTCTTCACATAGAAGACACAAGCTGTGATCAATGAGCAAATGACAAGCATATTAACAGAAAAGGGACATTGATTAAAAAGGAAAAGGCTGAGAAATGTATGAAAATATTCAGCGACAGGAAAGATTACAGACAACACCTGGCGTGCTCTCGCATGCTGCCGCCGAATGAATACTTGACCCACTTCAATTTGCCACCCGTCTGAACCAGCCACTCTCTCCCCTGAGCATGAGCATCGTGAGTGATGCCTGAGGGTAGCACAAGCCAGCTCAGATACCTTCCTCAAACAGTTTGCAAAAACACTTTTTAAAAGGCATCAACTAAATAGTCAGACACGGGAGACTAAGGAGATATCTCAAAACTTGCCCAGACATGCAGGCAAACATGGTGGGAAATTATTTATATTACTACATGTCTGTATGATGGGGACATGCATGCCACAGAGCAAGCGTTGGGGTCTCAGAACAGGTTTATGGAGTCAGTTTTCTCCAGCTGCCTTTGCAGGAGTTCCAGGTTAGACCTTGGAGCTTCAGGCTTTAGCAGCGCTTTACCATCTCACAGACCCAGCCCAGCTTTTTAAACGAGGAAGCATACACAGATAGAAAGAGATACCCAGCATCTACCAACATTTAGGTACTAAAATATATACATTTCCTGCTATCATAAAAAGTACATATGTAAATGTGTATTTACACTCATATAGAACACCTGACAAGGCATGAACATGCACAACAGAAATTGTGGGTAAACATGCATGTAAAACCCAAAGGAAAAAAATCCTAAAACTTTACAAACTTCTGAAAACGCTTCCTATTTCCATGGCTTTAGGTCTTCAAATTTTCCAAAGACTATTTTACAATATTAAACACTGCTTTTGTTATAAAAATAGATTCTCCTTCTAGGAAAATTAGTTTGGCATGTAAAGATTTACTTTCTGAAACCCAGAGGCCAGATGTCATCTCCCTGTTGTTCTGCAGATGAGACGCTTGCCCAGCCCCTGGTGAGCCCGCCATGGCTCCATCTCTATCCCTCGAGGTGTGGCTTTGTTGTTAGGCTACATTTACAGGCCCACTCTTCCAGACAGCACAATTTCCACATCCTTCCACGGCCAACACAAAACGAAGCTAACAGAGAGCAAAGCCTTCAGCGACTCTGGACCTGCAACCTTTTACATGAGCAGTGAAAAGTCTCCCTGAGTTACCGGATCAAAGTCCCCATCACTATCAAAGCAAGAAGCAGGGCAAAGAGAGGCATACTCACACAGTGGGACACACCCAACGCACCTGCAGCGTGGCTCTCTTTCACACTGATGTTAAATTCCTTCTCGGGAAACTGGGGTGCGTGATCATTCACGTCTCTGACTCTAATGTTGAAAATCAGGGATTCGTCCACCAATTTCCCTGTGGATCGATCCACAGCATCAAAGTAAACCTGGGGAGCAGAGAACTCTGTAAACAGTGTGGGTGAGTATACCCGAGGGCACTGATCAAAGAGCCATTAACACCAAGATGTGTAGTGCAGTCCCAAGGACCTGCCTCAGCACCATGCCCCCCAGCCAAGAACAGGCTCCTGCAGATCAGCTAAGCGCAGATTTGGGGGGGAAACCCGGTCATTATCAAGGTCAGACTTGGTTTCTCCATTTGAGTAGACCTAAGCAAGATGCTGGAGAGCTGTTTCTACAGTTTATCAGTGTTGTCTTAAGAAAGGAAGACACGGTTACCATTACTGGGCCTTGAGAATAATAGCCAAGACCTATAGGTTTTGGAGAAAGGGACGCCCAGAGGAACCAATACAGTCGCTGACACATCAGGCTCATAGAGAGTCACCGACCTCACTGAGGTAGTGAAGAGGAATGGCCGCGCCTCTCCAGCATGTCCAGAAGTCCTACCTTGCTAGAGGCTTCTACTAGAAAGTTAAGCTTGTATATTGAGAATGTTTGGGAAAGTTAAACAAATTAACCCAGGTAGAAAGGAGGAAATAACAGAGATCAGAGCAGATTATCAATGAAATGGAAAACGCCAAACAGCAGCCACGGTTGATTAAACTAAAAACCACTCTAGAAAAATTGATGCCTGGGAATGGGCACAGAGCACAGACAAGGGTGAAAGAGGGAACCCAGGGCAGAAGTGGGAGAACAGACGTCACTACAGATCTTGTAGGAAAGACGGCTGCTTCTTATCAGGGAATTTAACCACTACATCAGAAATGAAACCAGAACACACATGCACATGTGCACACGCACAATTGCACCCACACTCACATGCACATGCTCACACACACACATATGGACCCACATGCATATACACATGTACACACACCTAACACATGCACATATGTGCACATGCATGTACACACACATATACACACATGTGAAACATACATGTGCAAACACACATGTGTGCCCATAATTTTTTTCATAAAGAAACCATTTAAAGGGGCTATAAACCACAGGAGTGCAGCTCCATAACAGCCTGGAAATGGCAAATTTATGGATAATAAAAGGGATAATAAAAAGCTTGTGATTCTCAATAAGGGAGGGGTGAGCAGGTGAAACATGGGGGATTTCAGAGCAGGAAGCTACTCCACGGGAGGCTGTAGTGGGAGCCACCGTTATTGACCCATGCAATACAAGACATCAAGGGCACACCTGGACAGAGACTAGGCAAGCGATGGGCTTTGTGTTTGGTGATACTGTAAAACCCTGGCTCACCAGTTACAACAGAAACATTCCACACCAAAGCAAGCTGCCGACAGTGGGGACCTCGGGAAACTCAACACCACTTGCTGTGCTGTTCTTTCACAAATCTGAAAATGCTATAAAAAGCACAGCCCACTAATTACAGGGTGTTCTTGATTACAATATTAAGATAAGGTAATGTTGACTACATAACTTAAAATATGCCACTAATTATGAAACAGAAGTTGGGAGGTAATAAATATATTTCTAGAAGCTGATCTGCTTGCATGTTGAGATAGGCACATGTGTATTTTCAAGTGACTGTAACTCCCTTCAGCACTATGTCTCCTTTGCCCCTGGGCGCGAGGGTTTGGTCTGTTGAAGGCTGGCAGGCCAGAGGGGTGGAGCCTGCAGAGAGCCTGCAGAAATTCAGTCGCAGCAGAAGGAACTGGATGCCCATGAGCTGCAGTATGGAGGTGCTCTCAAGCACAAGAGTCCTCCACAGCGGGACCTTGGTTGCAGGCACAGGATCCTGCTAGAGGTGTCAAGAAAAACGAGTTCCTTAAAGAAGAGCAGGGGGTTGCACGGGCAGATGAACCCCTCGTACCCTGGCATAAGCCCTAGGGAGCACCTCTGTGCCAGAGAATGATTGATTGACTATTCAACATTCAGAGGAGGTAGAGGAACCCGAAGCCCAGCCAGGCAGGCGGAGGCTGAAGCACGGGACTAGCTTTCCCGGCATCTCAGAACCAGCATGGGCAGCTTCAGTCTCCTCAGGGTCAGCTTTCCCCTCCAGGAAGGCTGACGGCTGCTGCAGGGCTCCTACTCCTGAGCTACTCCGCTTCAGGGACTCTAGCATACATTTTTAAAGTTTTCACAAGCAAATTGGCCCTCTCCCACACTGTTGCTCCCTTGTCCTCCATAATTCATCGCGGTGCCGGCAGCTCGGCTCCTTAATCACCCTGACTCCTCACTCTGAAACTGGGCCAACCGTAATCCTCCCACTTAAACAAGAACTGTGTGTTTGTTTTGTGTTTATTATTTTATATTCCATTTATTATCCTAAAAGCTACATCTGAGACCTTTAGTTCTGACAGACGCCTGAGGGGCGTGAGTGCTGTTTATTCATTGGCAAGATGCTAAGAAATTCCAGGGGACTCAGTCACAATGCAGAAAGGAAATACCACCGGCGCTTTCTGTACGTGGAATGGTTTTCAGCCTTTTGTTATAGCCCGGAGATTTACACCCTTGGATGAACAAACCATGCAGCACTTGCATGACAGACCGCCATATGGCATTTGTAATTACACGCACAAGAGCTATAGCCTCACACCCAAGCGAGCAGACGGAAGAAGCAATCCTAGATGCCGGAGGCACAGTGGGAAATCAGTTACATGCATGGCTTAGAAGTAGGTCAGAGTCTCGGTGCAGACATGGTCAATACACAATTATTTGAAAAAAATGTAAAAGGATGGACTGGAATGGGCACTTGTGTCCTATGAAACTGCTAAGATTTAAAATAAATAGAGAAGATTCCTTTACAGGAAAAAAAGAGACATTCTTCTCTTTATGACTCTATCATAAATCATATTGCAATTCTCAGCAGATTTTTTTACAGATTTCTTTTAGGTTTATGACATTAGCAAGCTAGTCCACCCCCTCCACACCCCCAAACCCAAATTCTACAAGTTTTGTCTAATTTTAGGGAAGCTCCCAGGGTCATATCAGGAATAGCATGCTTCTGGAGTTTCTCTTTGCAGCCTCAATGTGTTTGCGCAGTTTGTAGCCATGTCTTGCCTCTCCGTGATCTCAGAACCAATCATCATCACTTGTGCAGAGAGGCAGCTGGTCAGAGTAAAATGTGCTGGGTGACAGGTGGCCTGTGCCACTTTCCAATGCCTAGTGATCTCCACCTGATGTGCTCCTGACCCAGGAGGGGGATATTCTCACCATCACGGTGGATTTGTACCCATGCTCTGGAGGCTGGGCCTGCAGTGCGGTATGGCAGGGGGCCCTTTGGAGCCTGCTCAGGCTTCTCTGCATGTGGCCTCTGGCCACTGTTAAGACTGAGGATCCCTGGCCTTACGGATGCCTGTGTGGCTCAAGTCTCTGCCTCTGTCTTTTCACAGTTAACTCCAAGTGTTCGCCCTCTCCTGTGCCCAAATAGCCTTCTTCTTATTAGGACATTGACCAATCCTGTTCCAGGAAGGCTTCATCTCAACCTGATTGCATCACAAGAACTCAGTGGTCTAATGAGAACACATCACACCTGCCATGAATTGAGATTCAATTCCATCTTTTTGGTGGGTGTGATGAGACTCCTGAACCCTGGAGAGATGACATAATTTTACCAGCCTGGTACCTCACCTATCATGCAATGTACTTATCTGAGACACCACTATATGAAGAGTCTTGCTCTTGACCTTAGAGAGATGTTCAGGAGGGAAGCCAGGGTCTTTGACCTCTTAGAACCTACATTCTGATGAAGAGTTAGACTTTAAAACCAAACACAAATGCACAAATTCCAGAAACCTCTGGCATTAAAAAGAAAGTGAAATGAAGTCATGGAATAGAGGGCGATGGGTGGATGGTGCCAGCTCAGAATTTCCACCCTATATTTTATATACAAATGAGAGGACCAGGTGGCTTGATTTTTAATAGCATTTGAATATTTACATAAATGTACATAAAGGGCCAGTATAGGAGGCTGGGGAGATGGCTTAGTTAGTAAAATATCTACTATGCAAAAAGAGTTGGCGTTCCTAGGATCCATGAACAAGCCAGTCATAGGGGCATGCATCTGTATCCTAGCCCTGAGGATGTGGGGATAAGGAGGCCCTCCTAGCTAGCTGGACAGCCGGCCTAGAAAATAGGTGAGAGGCCCTGTCTCAAAAATAAGATGGACAGTAAGTAACAGAGGAAGACACCCAACCTCCACATGCACAGGAACAGAGATGGAAATACACATACACCCCCACACACCCCTACACATACATACACATCCTATATACATACACCTATACACCACATATACACAGAAGCATGCACACACACACCTACATACACCTATACACACATAAACCTACACACATCCCTATATACACATACCTATATACACACATACACACAGAAGCATGCACACACACCTACATATACACCTACATACACACACCTACACACATACATACACACACAGCTACACACACACACACCTATACATACACACACATACACATATACTTACATAACACACCTACCTACACACACACAGAGAGTCAATGTAAAAAGACAAATATGATCTTGACGACACGGTGTAACAGGTCCCAGACCCCTGTACACCCAACTTCATGATGGAAATACCATTCAGGCCTTGGAACTCAGCACACAGGAACACCACCTCCCAAAGCAGAACAACGACCTTAATCCACCAAAGACCATAGTTCGGGGAAAGTCCCTGAATATACTTAATGCTTTTCAGCTCCTGTACTTCCGCTTCTGGCTAAATTCTTACTAACTGAGGTGTGTCAACCTAGGATGTGGGTTTGTGCTTAAAAACCCACCCTGAAAGGCTCAGGACTGCATGTAGTCATTGGCTGGCTTGACTGGAACCACATGGTCTTCTCTAGTGAGTATCTCCCCCACCCGCTGTCTCTGTCTGTCTGTCTGTCTGTCTGTCTGTTTGTCTCTCTCTCTCTCTCTCTCTCTCTCTCTCTCTCTCACACACACACACACACACACACATACATACACACACACACACACACACACACACACACACACACACACACCAGTGAGATGCATGTCCCTTTGGGAGAGTCTAACATGTTACACCTTTTTGTTCTAAATGGTGCCTGGGAATTATCTGTGACTTGCACAGTATCTTAGGGTTTCTATTGCTGCGACCAAACACCATGACTAAAAAGCAAGTTGGGAGGAAAGGGTTTATTTGGCTTACACGTCCAGATCATAGTCTATCACTGGAGGAAGTCAGAACAGGAGCTCAAACAGGGCTGGATCCTGATGCAGAAGCTGATGCAGGGGGGTGACGATGCAGGGGTGCTGCTTACCGGCTTGCTTCACATGGCTTACTCAGCCTGGTAGAGCCCAGAACTACCATCCTAGGGATGTCACTGTCCACCATGCATGGGCTGGGCACTCCCTCACTGGTCACTAATTGAGAAGCTGTAGCTGGATCTCATGGAAGCATTTCCTCAACTGAGGCTCCTTCCTCTCTGATGACTCTGCTTTGTGTCTAGTTGACACACACAAGCAGCCAGTACACACAGCACATCCATCCAAACCCCAAGTTTCACAAAACACTCCTAGGGACGGGGCTCTGTGTTACCAACTTCCAGGCACCAAACACGTCCAGCCTGTGATGTGTCAAACGTTTAAAGCAAACAAACACCAACCACACTGGGGCTTTGGTTTGGTTCAGTCTCACTGGGGCTCTTCCTGCTGCTGCGCACCAGAACCATGCCTCTCAGCACAGCAGCCCAGAACAGTGACTCAGCATCCCTTCAGGGCTCATCAGTCATACAGACTGTCTGGTCCCATCCGAATGGATGAGCAGTTTGCATTGTGTGTGTTAATGTGTATGTGCACACATGTGCACGTATGTGGAGTCCAGAGGCCTACATCAAATGTCTGGCTCAATCTCTCCACAGTATATTCTTGAAAGAGGGTTTCTCCTTTACTGGGAGCTCACCAATTTTGCTATATTGGCCGGCCAGAAAGTTCTAGGGATCCTCCTGTCTCTGCATCCCCAGCTCTGATGTTACAGGTGTACACTGCTTCCAGCTTTTTACGTGGGATCTGGGAATTAAACTCAGAGCCTCAGGCTTGGATAGCAAGCACTTCACCCACTGAGCCACCTCCCCAATTCAGAATCTGCATTTCCCCACGATCCTCTGGTGGTCGGTTTATTTATGAAGAACTGAGAAGCTGCTGTAGGATCCCTCCCATACTTTTTCCCTCTTTAATAACACCATAAATCCTGAAGACAGGGTGGCTAGAGAAGACAGAGATCGTGGGGCTAGAGAAGAACCAGAGTCAACTTTGCAGCTCGTGGAGTTTGGTTTAGGGAGAATTCCTGTCTCTTTAAAAAACGAGTCGGCACCTGGTGGTGACTTTAAGGCTTATATTTTGTTGTATATATAAATATTTTGAGGCTTCTGGGGGAATACTTCATAAATTACCTTTCTCAGATAGCAAACACCATATTCCCACCCTGGTGGGGTTAACTGACAGCCAAGGCCTGTTCCCACAAGTTCCCTGGAACAAAGGATTGACAACCTTTGTAGCCAGCAGAGACTGGAACATGATACACCACCCCGTGACTTGAGGCTCTTTCTTTGTAATTTTCTTTCCTGGTTTGGAACCTGAATTTCAACTGCACAGAAGGTCATGGAGTGATAAAAACCCTGAGTACACACGGACTTGTCAGCAAATCCTCCCACAGCAGCTACCAGGCACTTCCGGGTTCTGTGTGTAGCCGCTCTCCACCCTCCAAATGTTGGCTGCCGGAAACCAAATTGCAGCATTTTACAGACGCTGTGGCTCCATCCCCAAATGACTTCCAGTCTGTCAGTCCTGCTGAGTCAGCGGTCTGAAAGCTTGTCAATTGCACCTCACTCCCACTGCATCAGACTTTAGTGACGACTCCAAAGTTAGCTACGTCCCACAAGTGCCTCCAAAACCGGCCACCCTGAAAATGTACTATCCCAGATCCCGACAAAGTTAGCTAACAACTGTTTATCAAGTTCAACATCTTACAAGAGCTTTGCACTAAACACAAGCTTAGCCTAGATCCATTTTAGATACCAGAAAAGACGGTGTCACTTCTCGGTCCACGGCACGGTGGACGTATATTTTTCCACTCTGGTGATCTTCTATAGAGAATAAACCAATTTCTGGAAATTCATCCACACCAGGCCCTCTGAGTAAGTACATCAGGGAGACATTATTGGACATATTATTGAACAGCTGGAAAGAAAGAAATCAGAAAAAAAATTAAAGGAATCTACCAATAAATGATGGTGAGTCAAACATCAGGGCTAAGAACCAAGGCATCTTTCAGGAATCTAAGCAAGGCGTCTCACTTCTAAAGGGGCTGGGCTAAGGAAGCAGAGGGCTCAGCGGAGATGTGGGAACAAAGATATTGGGGCAGAGGCTGGAGAGGGAGCTCCATGTTTAAGAGAATTTTGTTGGGAATATTATGTTGTTGTTGTTGGGTTTTGTTTTTGTTTTTGTTTTTGCTTTACGAGACAGGGTTTGTCTGTAGCTTTGGAGCCTGTCCTGGAACTAGCTCACGTAGACCAGGCTGGTCTTGAACTCACAGAGATCCGCCTGCTTCTGCCTCCCAAGTGCTGGGATTAAAGGCATGCACCACCACCACCCCTGGCTCTTCTGCGGGGGGTATTATGCTAAGGTGTAAACAGAGATTGCACGTTCATTTTGACTGCCCATACCCAAATAATCACATAGAAACTATATTAATTACAACACTGGCCAATGGCTCAGGAATATTCCTAGCTAATTCTTACATCTTAAATTAATTCTATTATTTTATATTTTATCACATAGCTTGTGGTTTGTTACCTCTTGCTTCTTGGGCAGCTACATGGCATCTGCCTGACTCTGCCTTCTTTCCTCCTCTATCTCTACTTGGATTTCCCACCTTCCTATATTCTGCCCTGCCATAGGCCAAAGCAGCTACTTTATTAACTCGTGGTAATAAAACATATTCATGGCATACAGAAGGGAATCCCACATCATTAAGGTGTGTTACTTTTGTTTATGTTGCATTTGTTTAACTCTGTGAAGCTGTGATACTTTGCTGTTATCTGTCGAGAACATCTGATGGTCTAATGAAGCTCTGAACGGCCAATAGTGAAGCAGAAGAAAGGATAAGTGGAGCTGGCAGGCAGAGAGAACATATAGAAGGAGAAATCTGGGTTGAGAGAAGTAGCCAGAGAAGGAGGAGGACGTTAGTAGCCAGTCATCCAGCTACACTGCAGTCCATGGAATAAGAGTAAGATTTACAGAAGTAAGAGATTGGAAAAAGCCCAGAGGCAAAAGGCAAGGGGATAATATAAACTAAAAAAAGTAGTCAAGAAATAAGCCAAGGTAAGGCCGGACGTTTGTAACTAAGAATAAGACTCCCTTTGGGATTCATTTGGGAACTGGGTGGTGCCCCTCAAAGAGTCCAATGAACTTAACAATATACTACTGCAGTGTTCACTGTTCCAGAAAATTAGAGTTTGTTTTCCAGTTCTGTATAGCTTACAACTGCCTGTAACTCTAGCCCTGGAAGATCTGTAGACAGAGAACTACCTCTGGCCTCTGTAGATGCCACTCATGTCTGCAAACCTATACAAGGACACACAGATACATATCATTACAAATAATAAAAATAAAATCTGTGACTGGAGAGCTGACTCAGTGGTTAAGAGTGCTTACTTTTCTATTCTTGCAGAAGACCAGAGTTTGGTTTCTAGCACTCATTTAATGAGGCTCACAACCACCTGTAACTCCAGTTCCAGTGAGATTCTAGTCCTCTGACATCCACAGACACCGACACTCATATACATGAAGGCACTTGCGTGCATGCACACACCACACACACACAAACAAAAATAAGTCTTTTAAAAAATAAATTAAAGATATTGGACTGGAATAGCGAAACTGGAAACAGCATGGATGTTTATGGGATTAGAAACACCACACAAGGATGCCCATCCCATGACCTCAGACACTCTGCTGCCCAGGCTGAGGGTGTGTCCTGCCTGGAAAGTCTGGCAGCCACACTCTTAAATGAGAAAGGCAAGTCACAGAGTGGAACGTGTGCTGTGATCTTGGTCCTTTAACACTCACATTCCTAAGCCTGCACCAAAATATCTGGAGGAACACATACCTCTGAAGCCATAATATGGGGTTCAGAGAGAGAGAGAGGTCACAATAACATATATCTTTTCATAAAGAAAAGCTATGAGCAGCCCTTGGATGACTCTTATTCTTTTTTAAATAAATTACTACATCATCATTTGTGTGTGTGTGTGTGTGTGTGTGTGTGTGTGTGTGTATGTGTGTACACATGCCAGTGGAGATCAGAGGACAACTACCAGGAGCTAGTTCTCTCTTTGCTCCACCTGGGTGCTAGGAATCAAACTCAGATTGTCAGCCTTGGCAGCGAGCACCTATATCCACTGAGCAATCTTGCTCCTCACCCCAAGTGATGGAATTTTACAGGTGTGTACCACCATGCCCTATAGCAATTCAGGCCTTTAAATAATCTTTCCCTACAATCAAGAAGGAAATAAAAATAAAATAAATGTGCTGGGTGGTGGTAGCACATGTTTTTAACCCCAGCACTCAGAAGGCAGAGGTAGGTGGATCTCTGTAAGTTCCTGGTCTAAAGAGTGAGTTCCAGGACAGGCTCCAAAGAAATAGAGAAACCCTGTCTTGAAAAAAAAAACAAAAAACAAAAATGAAATGCCTGCAGGTGACCAGTGAAGCAGAGCTGCACGTTAGAGTCATTCTCATTCAGTTAGAGGGGGAAGACACCAGTCTCAAGGTACACAGTCAGATGGTCCCTAGAAATCAGCCATCAGAGTCCTAGCCAGAGTCCTGCCTGCTTGTCTTCACTGCTTGGCTGTAAGTCAGGCAGGCACACAGCAAGGCAATGGCCAGAGTCCACTCTAAAAAGAGGGTGTGATCCTGGGTTCTTTCCGCAAAGAAATAATCAATAATGTCAGCAGGAATTAAGACCCCACTCCTCCCTCCAGAAGGGACTTGCTGCTCACAGAGGCCAGAGTATGTCCTTACCTCCCCAACCAGTTTGGGAAAGGGCCCTGGGTCTTCCTCCTCCAGCTCCAGGGTGGTGAGAACCCATCTTCTCTTGGATCTCCGAAGAGGCTGGTGACTCTGTCCCTGCAGGGCATAGGATGGCAGTATCAGTGAAGATGGAGTTGAGGCTGGCAGCCGGGATCCATAGTATGAGTGTCATAGCTGGGCACTGAGCTGACTCCACATAAGCTGCCTGTCCCTTGCACACAGAGCAACCACCTGAACTTGGCCATTGCAAGTATCTGTCCTCTTAACAACTGCTGCCATTCCTAAAAGTGAGGTACAGGTTACCCAATGATTTCACAAGGTTTGTGAGATAGCTTTAGGAGCTATGCTTTTTAACCAACATGTGTATATACAGACACAAGACTCTGAATTGAAGCATTCCATCCTGGAAGGAAGCTCATTAAACCCTGGAAATAAACAACTCACAAGTCTCAGAAAATTCTTGAAACTTACAGGATTCACAGGTCCCTCCCAGATTTCAAGGTTATATAAGCAGTAAGAAGAGATAATTAATGAGGAAGTGGTGAAGACAAGCCTGCAGGATTGCACCTTGACTGTTTTCTGCTCTTCCCAATTAGACTTGAAGGCCTCACTGGCCCCATGGACAGCACCCAGGCCTCTAGAAGACCACATGGAGCTGCAATTCTTTGTCCCACAGAGCCAATGTGAACACGGCACTGAATAAGTCAGTCCCACCCGTCTGTGGGCAAAGATTCTGGCCTCTTTCATTAGAACCGACTTCCAACCCCACTGGTGTGATCAAGACAGTCATCAGCTTCTTCTTGGAAGCTGTTAATGGCTCTGACCTTAAAATCAAAAATGACACTAACTAATTAGTGTCATTAATTAATGTCCTTAACAATGTCCTACAGCAATTGCCTGAAGTAGCACAAATACCCAGAAAGAACCTCTGCATTTAAATTTTTGATTTGTGGTTCTAGGGATACAACTCAGAGGCTCCTCCTGGATGCTAGGCAAGCACCACTGGGCTACATTCCAGCCCCTGGGTTTAGCATCAGAGGCTACTATTTTGTGTTCATTGCATATCCATTTATGATCACCTTGTCCCTAACCCCAGGGAAAGAAACCAAAGGACTCTGGTGCATTATTGCTAATGGGACGGATCTCAACCCTGAACCTCCCACTATTCTACCACTGAAGGAGATGGCGCTAATCTCATCTGGTCAGGGTTAGCGCAAAGCCTGACGTGTGTGTAGGAGAGTCAATGTCAGTTGGTGGCGGGACTTAACTGGGCTTTTCTGTGTCCTCTCCTGTGCTTTATTTACAATAATTGCTATAATAATAGAACTTGGCATTTTCACTGGGAATCCCTAGTGTGTGATTTGTATTCTGACGGCCTCCCCTGCCCCACTAAGCCTATATATAAGACTGCAGACACACAAAAAGACACATCCTACAATGGACTCCAAAGCCAGCAGTAAACTGATATGTGTGTTTGCTTTAGATAAGGCAGAGGCAGAGAAAGGGTGCATACGGGGAGCATATGGCAAGGCAAATGGGACAAAAGTGTAACAGCTGATAAATTCTCATAAAAGGTATTCTGACGGGCCAAGGAGATGGTGCAGAATGGAAAGGCGCTCGCTGCACAGGCTCTGGGTGTTTATCACTGCAATAGAAATCTTAAGGCACACACACATGCACACGCCTGTGCACACATACTCACAATCACCAAACTCACAAGATGACCACGGTCTGAGGGTAGAGAAGCACCTCATGGCTGAGAGGCCCAGAGCAGAGGACACATCTGTGGAACTGATTGCTTTAGCAAGCTGTCACTCATGCTGGGGCGGGGCTTATTGGTGACACAGCTGCCCAAGAGTCACCCATGCTCCTGCACACAATCCCTCAGCCACATTGTTCCAGTAAGGGACCCTTTCACAGACTCGCTGAGCTGGGCTTGGTTGGAATTATTTCTTTGTATGTTGCTGCCTTCTTGGTTCCAAGCCATTTCTGTATCCCCTGGAAAGTTAGAGCAATAATGAAAGCTCATTCCATTATATTCAGAATTCATATGGGAGGGGATGGTCGGGACATCAACACTATCATGTTTTGGTGTAGTCTCAAAAAAGAAAATCCAGAATTCCCTATTCAAAGTATTCAGATCATTCCAAATGCAAACACGTGGGAGGCCAGGATCTCCGCACATCCTTCAACTGAACAGCATTCACAACCGATTAAACACAAATGCGGGAGGGGAATCCAGCTGTCTTCCGCTAAACCAGACATTCAAATGACTTGACAGAGTACACAACAGCACTGCTTTTCTCATTAGGCAGGATCTGAAAAATACAGTCATTTTGAGTAAAACTCCGTTATTCATATTTGTGTGTGATGGGGTTATTGTTCTCTTTAGTGAATTAAACATGGCTAAGAATTGTCAGCTTTCATCTCTAACACATTATCAATAAATATAACCCAGGCAGTCATAGTCGCTAGGACTTGAACTCAAATCACAAGCGCCACAGTCAGAGGACCCAGATTCCACCAGGTCACCACCAAGTGTGGCCACATAGAACACACGAGGTCTGTCTTAATTCAGGGTTATATGGAGACACGGTGGGCTTTGAGGGCTCACAGGAAATGAAGACACATTCTACGTGTGTTCATTTGTGGTCAGCTACCTTCACGGTGGTGTGTGATATTACTGGGTCATTTTGTTTATGTCAAAGGTAACAGTGGCATTTTTTTACCTGCCACAGACTGTATTTCTATTTCCATCTATTTACCTAAAGGAGAGGAGTTGCTTGTGCACCGAGTGTATATGTTCATGGTAATGTATGTGAGGCATGGGGATTCTGCTGTCTCTTGTTCCCTCACCCTGGGATGACAGGTGCACACTGTGCGGAACTCACGTATGCCCAGAAAGCATGTTGGTGAGACTTGCACTTATGCCTCTAGTCCCAAAGAAGGAATTTTCAAAGTCTTTGACTACCTAAACCTTAAACCACTATGTTCAGATAGTGAATGTTTCTTAATTAATACTGGGAGATTTAAATACACAGCCGAGGGGCTGGATAGATGGTGGATTTGCAGTTATGAGCACTGGCTGCTCTTACAGAGGAGGACCTGGTTTCAATTCCTAGCACCACAATCATTTGTAAGTCTAGTTACTATAATGATATTTTATTTGTGTTTATAGTGATATTTTATTTGTGTTTTAATAAATAAAGCTTGCCTAAAGATCAGAAGGGCAAAGCTAAAACACTAGTGATCAGGCAGTGGTGGCACATACCTTTAATCCAGAATTTGGGAGACAGAAGCAGAAGGATCTCTGTGAGTTCAAGATCACCATGGGCTACACAAGATCAACGTGGAAACAAATCCAGGTGGTGCTGCCTCACACCTTTTAATCCCAGTACTAGGGAGTCACATGCCTTTAATCCCAGCACTAGAGGGAATATAAAATAAGAGGAGAGAGAGTCTGCAGTCACCCAGCCTTGGTAGAGGAAAGACTTCTCTAGTGGCTTGGTTGTTTTGCTTTTCTGGTTTTCAGGATTAAACCCCAATTTCTGACTCTGGGTTTTTATTATTCGTGCTACAAGTTACAGGGGATCCAACATCTTCTCCTGACCTACATCAGCACCTGGCAATGTGGTACACAGACATCCCGGCAAACTACCCACACACATAAAATAAAAGTATTTTTTAAAAAAAAAATTACAGAAAAACTTGCAATTCTTGCAAACGAATGCAGAAATTGATTTTGTTTCTTATCCAAGCTGCGGGTCATTAGGATGGGCTGTGTGACATCTCCTGTCACTCTCAAGTCCCTCAGTCTAAGATGGGAGACTTCCACCCTCTAGCTCTATAGAGTCTGTCCTAATAACACAGGTGGGCCCAGCCAACAGGCAGGGAAAGCCGACTGGATCTTAAAAGAGAGTTAAAGGTTTACACTTTGCTGGAGAGGTCCCTGAAATCCCCGCAGCAGCTCCAGGGCGGGTTTCTCTTCTCTTTGTGTGGCCTCAGCATAGCTAATCTGCATGATGCAGAAGGACTGCAATTTTTCCCTGAGGCTGAAATGGCTCTGTAAGAGCACCTATTACACCTCCATCCGGGACAATTGAAGCAATTCTTCCAAAATGGACACCGCTCACAGCAATTTGCATAATGCTCTCCGCCCTGCTGTTGGGACCGTCCCTAAACTGGCTTCCCCAGCTGCAGTCTTTCCCAGGCTGCTTTGTCAGAGTGCTAGGCAGGCAATCTCCTCCCCCTCCATCCTACAGGCTCTTTCACAAGTGGGACTGGGCTTGGGCCAGGTCACCAGGGCCATTCAGGCCTACCTGGTCAGGGGTGCCATGATACCTTTGGAGAAAAACAAAAACAAACCAAAAATTCATAGCATAAATTAGGGGGAAGAAAGAAAAGAAGGAAGAACTAAGACACTAAAATGCTTGAAATAAATCAGACTTTCTCTCTTTCTCTTGCTCTCACGCGCTCTCTGTTTCTCTCTTACTCTCCTCTTTCTTTCCTTTCCTTTCCCTCCCTCCCTTCCTCCCTCCCTCCTCCCTCCCTCCCTCCCTTCCTTCCTGACAGAACCTCACAGCCTAAGCTGGCTCAGTCTTGCTATACAGCCAAAGATGGCCTTAAACTTTCTAATGCCCCTGTCTCCTACTATACAATGCTAGGGATTAACTGTAGCTGACCATTGTACTGGCTGCTTGTCTGTGTCAACTTGACACAAGCTGGAGTCATCAGAGAGGAAGGAGCCTCAGTTGAGGAAAGGCTTCCATTAGATCCAGCTGTAAGGCATTTTTTTCAATTAGTGATCAATGGAGGAGAGCTCAGCCCACAGTGGGTGGTGACATCTCTGGGCTAATGGTCCTGGGCTCTATAAGAAAGCAGGCTGAGCAAGTCATGCAAAGCAAATCAATAAGTAGTTCCCCACCACGGCTTCTGCATCAGCTCCTGCCTTCAGGTTCCTGCCCTGCTTGAGTTCCTGTCCTGACTTCCTTCAGTGATGTGGAAGCGTAAGCCAAATAAACCCTTTCCTCCCCAACTTGCTTTTTGGTCGCAGAATTTGGTAGCAGCAATAGAAACTTTAACTAAGATGATCATGCCCGATTTATATGGTACTGGGGACTGAACTCTTGGCTTTGTGTGGGCTAGGCAAGCACTCTACCAACCAAAGTCCACATATTTAGAATTTCAATGTATGTTCCCATTCAAGGAGGATTTGGGATCCTAGAAATCAGTATTTTAAATTCCCATGGGACATTTCTGTACAGATTCCTTGGCCTTCCACCTACACCTAGTTGCTGAGCTGTAGACTCAAAGCCCAAGGCACCCTGAGGACTGAGTGTCCTGGCCTGCACTTCACAGTGTGACAACTACCAGCTGTGTGGACCTCACTGAATACTTGGAAGGTGGATCATGGAACTGAATCTTAAATTAGACTTAAATGAAGGCTAGATTGCCACAAGTGATGGCCACCTTCCTTGCACAGTAAAGACAATACTGAGAAACCCAGCACAGCTTTCTGGATCCAGGCCTGAGTCCAAACCCTGTCCCTTTCTTCAACAGCTGCATGACAGCAGGCAAATGGTTTAACCTCCCCGAGTCTGAATCTCGTCTTTGTGATAACACATAACTGCACACAGCTATGTATACTGAATCCTCAAGGTAGAGCCAATCACAGTGCCTTTGGTTTATAATGTATAGAACACACTTAAGACCATTTAAGAAAGCTGGAATAAGGGGACCCTGAAGGCATCGTGACAGGCAGGGAAATGAACTGTGAAGAGGTGAGAATGACCTCGTCAGCCTGCACCAAACTTCAGGGAGTCTGATGCCAGGCAGTTTATTGCCAATAAACCCAAACACAATATAATTTGGGAAAAAAATGTTTCATTGTGTAATACAATCCCCAGTGAACAACAAAGTGTAATTACATTGAAACCCAGCTCTTATAACTTATATAGCCCATTATTCTTATCTATGTTAGCCACATGGCTCGGTACCTTTTTCAGCAGGGCAGGTCACATCTTGCTTCTTAGGTGGTTGAGACAGGACTGCGGAGGAATGGGTTTCGTCCTTCCCAGAATACTCCTGTTCTCATTGCCCCACCTCTACTTCCTGTCTGGTTTTCCCGCCTATACTTCCTGCCTGGCTACCAGTCAATCAGCGTTTATTTAAAATACAATTGACAGACTATAGAATTGTCCCTGACTTTGAAATAAAGGCAATCTTTACTTCCTCTTGTACCTCACAGTCAATTTGGATTCAACATACCCTTAACCCTTTTTAGCTCATTTTCTCACAAAGCATCCCTTCTTCAGGACTCCCTAATTAACAACACACAGTCACATGTTTATTCTCCACGTCTCCCCCTTCCTAGCTCCACAACTAGCCTCCATTTTCATTCCCAGGCTTCCTTGGGCCTTCCAGCCCTCTGTGTCCACTTCCAGGCCTGATGGTCCCCACATTTCTATGGACACTGGAGCATCCTCTGGAGTGATCTCTCTCTTATCCCTTCTCTCCCACCTGTCCCTTCTTATCCCTCTCCTGGGAATTGAGTGGCAACCCTAAGTCATGGATGCGGAAGTCCTAATCCCCACACCTGTGGACGTGGTCTTGAAACTTTGGGTTTCATCAAGTTACAATGAAGACTTTCTGGTGTGCCCTGATCCATGACAGGAAGAAGAAGCAGACACCTAGGAAGAAGGCTGGCAATGACCTGGGCAGACTGTAGTGATGTAGCTGCAGGCTGTGTTAGCAACAGCCAGAGAAGCCAGGAAATGGCTCTGAAGGATCCTACCAGGACGGTGAATTCTACCAGGCCTCTAGAACAATGACCACACGTTTCTCTTAGTTCAAGACACCCAACTTGTGGTTCATGCTTTTCCAACCCACTCTCTGTATTAAAGCCTGTGTGATCATTTGGAAATGTGGTTCTTGTTATGTGGTAGCAGGAAATCCCAGTAGGAAGCCACTGCTGTTAGGACAGAATCTAGTGGCTCTTTCTCCAGGTTGACTTCAGTGGCTGGAGCATAGTTGCCAGCAATGCTTTTATTATGATGATGTGTATGTATGTATGCATTCATGTATGTCCATGTGGAAGACAGTGGACAACATCAGGTATCTTTCTCAATTGCTTTCTACCTCACTGATCTGAACCAGGTCGACCATTAGTTGAGGCTGGCAGCCAGTGAGCCCCAGGGATCTGCTTCTGCCTTCTCAGACGTGAGCCTCTAACACCTGACTGTTTATGCAGGAACTAAAATCTGAACTTAGGTCCTCACGTTTCCATGGCAGGTATTTAACTGACTGAGCCATCTCTCTAGGATTTATGATAGTTGTTTTGTTGTTTTTTTTTACTTTTTATTTTTATTTATTTATTTATTGTCTTTTGTTTTGTTTTTGTTTTTGTTTTTTTGAGACAGGGTTTCTCTGTGTAGCTTTGGTGCCTGTCCTGGAACTAACTCTTGTAGACCAGGCTGGCCTCGAACTCACAGAGATCCACCTGCCTCTGCCTCCCGAGTGCTGGGATTAAAGGTGTGTGCCACCACCGCCCAGTTAGATTTATGATGTTTAAGAATAACATTTTTCAGAATTTCAAAAACAGTACCAACCACAGAACACCAGGATTTCTTCCTAGTTCAGTTTCATTCTTTGAAAAATTCTCTCATCTCTGGCCTTTGAATCCTGCCCAGCTCAACCTGGGGTTTCTTGGGCTCTTGGGACTAGGAATCACCAACCAGGAGGACAGCTTGTCACTGGGTGACAATGAATGTGGGACAAAGTCATAAGGCCACAGAACATACTTCTGACTTTGTCATCTGGCTTCATGTCAGAGTCACGAAACTATTGGTAAGGTTAGCCACTAGAGAGGGAAAGTTGTTCTTTTTATAAGAGCATAGCCCCTGGTAAGTTGGCCATACCCAAGTGAAAGGCCATATATCCAAGAATATTTATTTGGACAGCACAAATTCTTTTTGATTTTTTTTAAGCACACAGATCTTGGTGGGCAGAGCAGAGGAGGAGAGTCGGGGAAAGGCGAATATGATCAAATTGTGTATGAAATTCTCAGAGCTTTAAGAGAAATAATAGCAGAGCAGGGTGGTGGGATTTAAGGGGGAAGCCAGCACACAGACACCTCCCCAGTAGAACAGCACTGGTTGTCCCTGAGGATTAGATGTGGGTATGGGGCAGGTATGCCTGTCAAAGACACTTGTGAACAGAATTTGGAGGAGCCTTGAAGGCATGGAGGGTTGCATTATTTTCCGCAGCCAGTCTTGCAGCTTCTGAATGTGTGCTTCTTCCCCAAGGGAAAGGTCACTCTCCATGAAGGTGAATTAACCACTCGGGCCCTGTGCTAACACAACAGAGAGGGGATATTGCCATGTCCTTGAAAGACTAGTCAGGGGTAGGTGCAGGTGTGAGAGAAGGGTGCAGATGGGATTTGATTTGCAATATACTCCAATCCAGGCTACCATGGGGTCATAAAACAGGGTTCTATGAAAAACCGTAGACGAGATTAATGCACACTCAACTCTTGACAACCGAGGTAATTCTCCTAACTCAAAAGATTGGTACCAGGCAAGGCATCCACTTTCAAACATGGGGCTCTGCTAGAGCGTGGGTATGCCGAGACGGAGCTCCCTACTGTATTTGCTGCTGTGTCCATACAAGTGTCTGACCCAGGAGACATCTAATTTGTGATTAAAGGAACACAGAAAGGAGTGCTGAAGATGCCACTGGCCAGGCACGAGCCGTCCATGGAGTCCCTCCCTCATTAGCATGCCCACCAAGTCAGAGAAGCACAATTTTTAGCTTTATTGGCAAGCAAAGAAAACACACAATAACAAGGTTTTTGTTTTAACCCCTGACTATCCAGCTGCACTGCTAGAACAATCAATCTAAACTTCTGGTTTTCAACCCCTGCAGGTGAGATGGATCTGAGCCGAGCTGAGGATCAAAGTTGGCTTACGGCCACACCCCTTTCGGAAGTGGTTGGCCTTGATCCTTAAACACTGAATTCAGACCCCAGAGTGTTACTCCCAACTGTGATTGCTGCCTCATCTGTATGTGTGTGTGCACACGTGTGTGCGTGAGCGTGCATGTGTACTCTGTCTCGCTCGCACTCTGTGTGTGTGTGTGTGTGTGTGTGTGTGTGTATGTGGTGTCTTTCTCTGTGTGTCTGTCTGTGTGTGGTGTGCCTGTCTGTTGCTGTCTCTGTCTCTCTCTCTCTGGTGTGTGTGTCTAATGTCTGTCTCTCTCTCTGTGTGTGCATGTGTATGTGTGTTGTGTCTGTGTGTCTGTCTGTCTCTCTCTCTCTCTGTGTGTATGTGTCTGTGTGTGGTGCGTCTGTCTCTGTCTCTGCTGTATGTGTGTATGTATGTGTGCTTCAATTAGAATGTGAAGCGATCTTGGGAGGGGCACTGGGATGGATATAGGTGACATGAAATCAGAAGGAGGCTTGTGAGGTGGGAGGAAGAGACTGCAGGAGGGGGGCTGGGGATGAATGAGAGCAGAGTACACATGAAAACGATGAAACCAGTAGCTTCATATGCTAACTTAAAACACTACTTTTTTTAAAATAAGGAAGACACAATTTTCCCACCAACAGAAAGCAAATCCAGCAAGTCACCCCAACAACCACATGCAACATTGGCTGTCCCCTGGAACTCAGAACACTGGCTGCCATTGAAACACAGGACACTGGCTGCCCACTGAATACAGGACACTGCACTGGCTGCCCACTGAACACAGGACACTGGCTGCCCACTGAACACAGGACACTGGCTGCCCACTGGAACACAGGACACTGGCTGCCACTGAACACAGGACACTGGTTGCCCACTGAACACAGGACACTGGCTGCCCACTGAACACAGGACACTGGTTGCCCACTGAACACAGGACACTGGCTGCCCACTGGAATACAGGACACTGGCTGCCCACTGGAACTCAGGACACTGGTTGCCCACTGAACACAGGACACTGGTTGCCCACTGAACACAGGACACTGGCTGCCCACTGGTGACCCCTGCTCCTTCCATCCTGTTTACAGTGGGGTGTTTTAGTGCTCCCGCTGGTTCACCCCAGTTGTCTTTAATACAAACTGCTGAGATTTCCTCAGCCCCCTTAAAGTATGGGTAGAAGCATTGTAGGAAACTGTTTATATTATTAAAACAATCTAACCTGAAACTGTGTTTCATGAATTAGTATCAAGTCCCTCAGCTGCTCCCTCCTTCCTTGTAAGATGTGGCTCTCGGGCCCACATTTATGAGTCTATGTTGCTCTAAAGACGGACAGCCCTCTTCTTCAGCTGAATGGCTGCTTCTCACCAGGTTCAGTTTGGTTATACGCAGTTATCCTGCCAAGTTCCTTTAGCCTAGGATATGAAACACCGCCCCCCCCCATGCAACGCACACTTCCCAGCACCCACCCAAGCTCACCTGCAGGAGCGGCAGCAGCAGTAGCAGCAACCAGGCACAGCCTCTTATGGCCATGTCTGGGTGGGCACTGGGCAGTCCTTGGAGCCTGGTGGCCTCACCAGGAGCCAGGCACCTGCTTTCCAGCCAGTGACATCTCCTCTGGTCACTCTCTTGAGAACTTCGTCTCTGATACTTCATCCCAGCCAATCCTTCAGTCCTCTGCCCCACTTGCATTTGTCAGAACAGGTGGGCTGATGGGAAGTGTGACCTCATCTGTGGCCAGCAGAGTCTAGGGGAGCAAGTGTTCAGATACCAAACACCAGTCATGTGTGTACACAGAAAACTGGCTGGATGTCCACCTCGGGGATTATAGCTCAGCCAAGGAAAGACAGCCCGCACCTACAGGAAGACGGAGTTTGTTGTTTCTTTGTTTCTTGGTTGGTTTTTAGTTTCTAAATAGAAGTCCAATAATCCCTCTACAGTAGGGCAATTAATGGTGCTTAAAATCAGTCAAAACTGGAAAAACAACCCCAAGAAATTATAGAGTACTAACACACACACACAGAGAGAGAGAGAGAGAGAGAGAGAGAGAGAGAGAGAGAGAGAGAGAGAGAGAGAATGGTGGTAGCTCAACAAACTGCTAGCCAGTTCCCCTTTCTGTTTTCTAATTGCACACCTGCTGGGCCAGACACTCAGTGGACAGAGAACACAGCAATAAACAAACACAATAAATAGGGAAGAAACCTGTCTTGGGGTGACCACACTCTAGTGGAACCCCACATAACTATACCTGGGGGAAATGTGGGAGGAAGAAAGAAATGAAGGAGTCTTGGGATTTACCCATCATGCACGTGGCAAGGCCCTGGGTTCCTTCTTGCCACGAGCACAGAAAAATAAGTTACTTTTCTACAACTTCCCAAAGCATGTTACAAAATCTTTATTCTAAGCAAATCTGGGCTCTAGACTGTACAGCCATTCCTACCCAAACCTCTTATGAACAAAGATGGAGTTAAAGTATAGGCAGAGAGACGTTGGAGCAAATTTTGAAGCAAAATCTGAACTTGGACTTTGGCAACCTTAATTAATATATGAATTGTTGTCTCCTTATCTCTCCCAAAGTCATGACCAGCTTTCAGCAGGCAAAATGGGTAATCTTCCTCACTGGCTTCCTGTGTCCTCAGAGCGTGAGCTGCAGCTGACTGTGTGCGCTGAATTGCTAGCATCTTAGCTCCTCTAATTCTGCCATTGAAAAGTGGCAATGGTGTAATGGGCTATTAGTGTTCCTATGTGGGGAGAGAAAGAGAGAGAGTTGCTAACATTCCTATACAAAGAGAGAGCAGGCTGCTAGGTGTTCCTATGTAGGGGTGAGGGGTGGGGTGGGGGGATGCTAGTGTTCCCTGCAGAGAGGATCGGGTAACAATGGCTGAGTTGTTTAGTTCCTGCTCATTTCAGAGAAAGTGGATTGTTCTGCACACAGCCTGTGAGACCTCCAAGCATAGTCCCTAATTTGGAGTTTGTCAAGTCACATGAGCCATGCCTGGACAAGCGCAGTGCAGAGCCCCATGGGAGAATGAGGTCAGATTGTAGGTTACAAAGCTCTGGGAAGGAACCCAAGGATGCTGGGAACAGCTCCACTTTATACTTGTTCTGAGTTGAAAAAATGGCCATTTTAATAAATTAGGAGAGACCAAATTTTCAATGCCCTAAAACATTTAAATATATCTGGGCCAAATGCCATTTGGGCATTACATGGTCCTTTTCCCACCAGCTGCACCCTAGCGTGTGCTTTCTAAGCCCCTGGAGTTCCGGTGACACCAGCCAGTGCCCTGACTGGGCTTGGAAGCACAGTATTAGCTTGGCAGCCAATTCGTGGCCACTCTCAGCTTCCCAGAAGTTGACAGAACAGAACGGAAGGTCTTCTGGGAGGGTGAGAAGGAAGGTGAGAGCCACTGTTGGCCCCCCTAACTCAACATGCTCACCTCGGGTGCTCAAGGGAGCACTCCTCAAATTTTCAATGTTCAATGTTCATTAAAATGACAACAAGCAATCATCCCAGAGGAATGGTTTTGTTCCAAATATTCCATGCCAACCCATTTCTGGGAGTGCTAAGCACTCACTGAGTTTTATACTTAGAGCTGTTGGACAAGATGTCTTGAACACGGTCATTCGTGGGCTTTCCAGGTGGAAATGTGTTTTTTGGAAGGTTTCCACTAGCTCAGGAAAACCTCAGTTGAGAACCTTTAGCTGAAAATAAAGAAGCATTAAATGTATCCTATCCTGAGAGCCACCGGCAATGGGACTAAACATCTTAGGACTTCAGGACTGACCTGCCAGGCCCCCAGCTGCTTCTCAGCCCAGTCTCAGATCTCCCCACCTCTGCTGCCCACAGCAGAGGTGAAGGAAGAGGTAACTGCCTTCTGATACTTAACTCCAGGGCTCCTTCCTGGGCCCTGGGCGTCCTTTTCTCATACCAGAGCCAGATGGGAACATCCGGGGTGCACTGGTGAAGAACGGGTGTGAGCGCACACTTGACTGCTAGGCTTGGATTTTGCCTGAGACCATAGCCCAGCTGGTGGGATGGGGACAGCTGGGGACAGCTAGACCTGGGGAAGGACACATGCCTATGCTGTCAACACAGGCATTGCTTGTGTATCTGAAGAAAACACTCTGAGAGATGCCATAGCTGGAGCTGAGCCTTCCTTGCTATGTCCAGTGGGGTTCCTGCTGGCTCAGGAGGTAGAGGACATGACCTCAGATAGAGAGGGGTCTGTGGTGGCGTGTGGTGCTTTCTCCACTGAGATGGGGCAGCAGAAGGCTGGAAGAACCCATGTTCCCCATTTGCAGCTTCTGACAGAAAAGAGCCTGGAACCCAGAGAACAGGGAGCGACATCACAGTGAGAAGCCACAGCCTGCTATCCTTCCTTATGCTGGAGGGGCACAGGAGTCCAGCCTGCTTAGAAGGAGGGAAACCTGATGTCAATCAAACTTGACATCAACCTAATAAACTAGACATCTTCAGCCAACCAAAGTGACTAGAGGAAAATGGATGCAAGATGGAATAACTGAGAGACTATAAGGGCATGGTTCAAAAATGGCCCCTGTTGGACAGCCATTGGGTCCACCAGTAACCGGCCAATCATTGAGCTCTGTGTCCTGCTTCTCATGGTCACAAGGAAAGCTTGATTGCACAGGAATCTCAAGAAGAAATTTGTATGTATGTGAGGTGTGTGTGTGTCCATGTGAGTGCAGGTGTGTGTGTGTGTGCAGGCCTACTTACATGTATGTGTGGTGGTCAGAGGTCATCCTTGGGTGTCACCCCTCAAGAACCATTTACCTTATTTTTGTTTGTTGGTTTGTTGAGACAGGGTTTCACTGTATAGCTCTGGCTATCCTAAAACTCATTCTGTAGACCAAGCTGGTCTCAAACTCACAGAGATCCGCCTGCCTCTGTCTACAGACTGCTGGGAAGGAAGGGGTGTGCTACCATGCTGTACTTACCTTTGTTTCTGAGACAGGGTTTCTCACTGGCCTTGAGTGAATTAATTATCCTAGGCTGGCTGGCCAGCAAGCCCCAGGGATCCTTCTCTCTACTTCCCAGCACTAGTGCCACCGTAACTGGCTTAAAATATTCTAAATTACATGTACTTATTTGTTTGTTTGTTTATTGTGTATATGTGTTCATTGATGGGTATTGCACATGTGCCCACAGCGCAACCTGTGAGAGTTCTAGTGTCTCATTCTCAGGGATCATTCTCAGGTCATCGGGCTTGATGGAAAGCCTCCACCCGCTAAGCCATCTCACTGCCCCATGCCAGCACACTCACGTGGGTTCCTGGGCACAAACTTAGGTCCTCATCCTTGTGTGGTAAGCATTATCATGACGGGTCTGTCTCCCCAGCCCAAGAACAGATGAAACAACACACAAACGTTATGGAGAGCCCTGTTTTCCCTAACAGGGCGTGGCTCTGTTAATGCTAATGAAACAATCAGCTTTGCACGTCTCATTGACCAGGGCCCTGGGGGAGAGGAGGGGCTACCGTTTTATGCAAGGAAGCCTGTACAGCTATGCAGAAGTGCTGATGTGCCAGAATACCTGGGTCTGTCTTTGAGGCCGAAAGACAGGAAACTATCTTCTCCTCCAGCTCTTGCACAGAAAGGCAGTGGAAGGGGAGAGAAGGACTCACATATTTCCAGCTGCTTCGAGGTTCTAGTTTAAACGGCTCAGCTGAGGGGTGGGGGCAGGGAAGATTAGGTCAGAAAGGACTTACCTGTGAACCCTTCCTTTGTAACACGGTTAGCACACCAAGGCACCACACTTTGGGGTGTCCCTTCCTGAGCCCTGTGCGTTTACAATCATCGAGCTTCACGACCGCATCCACAGCGATCCATTTTAACATTCCACATATATTTACAGAGCTGGTATTGCCAATTATTCAAACGGTGAATGGACACGAGTGGATGGGCATATTGGGTGGTATTTTACGGAAGTGGGGTCTCTGTGAAGATTTTATAGATGACGCGTTATTTCACATCGGCCGCCGGGTGGGGCTTGTGATTAGGGAACAGTGCAGGAACACCAGGAAGTTAAACACACCTAACAGTTCCTTTGCTCTCTGGTGGCAGAGGCAAGTGAAGAACCCGCTTCGTGTGGGAAGCCAAGCAGTGCTTTCTCTCCTATTCCTTTTTGATCTTAGTACAAAGGTCTGCTCCATCAGAAGACACTAACAAGATAAATTCACCAGGGTCTCACAAGGTTTGGTCGCCATCTAGTGGGTGATCGGGTAGCGACCGCTAAAATAACCATCATTCACACCCAAGCTAAGCCTGGATTTTAGATCTCCAACGTGGTTAACTTGGCTAGGAGCAGAGAACCGTTTCTAACCCACCACCACGACTGCCACAGTTCGGCATCCTCAGAGGCACATTGTGGTTATGTTTTGTTCGTGTTCTAACAAATAAAGCTTGCCTGAAGATCAGAGCGCAGAGCTAAGCCACTAGAGGCCAGGCAGTGGTGGCGCACACCTTTAATAGCAGCACTCAGGAGAAAGATGGAAACGGATCTCTGTGAGTTCAAGGCCACCCTGAGATACATGAAAATTGATCCAGTCTAAAAGAGAAACAGAGCTCACACAAAGGTCATCTTAGCACTTGGGATCCCACGCCTTTAATCCCAGCACTAGGGAGGTGGAGACAGGAGTGATGTAGCTGGGCAGAGAGAGGAACAGAAGGTGGGAGGAGACAGGAGTTCAGGGCATTCAGTCTGAGGACAGGACTGCCCTTTTGTTCTGAGGGTTTGGTAAAGGTGAAAGGTCTCTCTAACGGCTGGCTTCACTGCTTCTCTGATCACTCAGCTTTTACCCCCTTCCATCTGACTTCAAGTTTTTATTAAGAACAATTAGAATTCGTTTTACAGAACATACCTCACTGTCAGAAGTGAGCTTAGGAAGAGGTGCAAAGGCCTCTGGGAAGGTTTGCAGCAGGCCCGGCCCTCTCCCAGGACATCCCTCCAAAGCCCCACCCACTTTCAGATGTGCCAGGTGAGGTGTGAGCTCACTGTGCCACACTGTTGCTAAAATTCCTTCCTGAAGGAGATGTAAATAATGTCAGTGTCTACCCCTCCTCCCAAAGTCCCACTGATAAACCAAGATAGGGATACCACCAGAGTTCACTCAGGGGGACCAATGCGTTTATTAGGCTTCCTTATGGGGCAAGGGTGGACTGCAGGCAACGGTGTTGGTAACGCTAAAGCAGCTCCACTGGCAGATCTTCTCCACAGCATAGAAGGTGGTGCAGACAGAGTCCCTTCCCTCACCCTTCCCAACCTATATCCTCTACCCCCACACACACAAGCCAAGGACAATTGGGGTGGAATTGCATACATGTGGTTAGGATTATCTGGATGCTCCAGTGAGGGTCCAGTAACCTTCCTCACCCTCCTTCTAGTGGAGGGCAAGTGGAGCATCAACAAGCCCAGCTGTGGTGATCCTCTGCAAGTGGGCACGGCTAGATTCAGGAAGGCGGCAGCAGGGAGGCTCCTCCTGCACGAGACACAAAGAACCTGCAGTCCGCTCCTCACCTGCCCACCCCTCCGCAGCCATGCGTGTCTGATGCAGGGAGCAGCGCTAGTCACGCTTACTCCTGGGCAACGTCAGCATGAAGGGCAATGGAACAGAGTGCCATCCTCAGCAACTCTGTGGAAGAATCAGAGGAAATAAAGACCAACTGGAAAGACAACAGAAATCAAACCAAGCCAGAAAAATCCAGGTATGTGTCCTGTTTAATTAGGCTGAAGGAAGCGAAAGTCCCACACAAACTTATACATGAGTTCTGTTTTGCCACATACAAAACCAAACAAACAGCATTAGGACATTCAATGAACATGCTGAATATATTCAGGTCATTTACACAGGAGCTTCTATGTGTACACAATTAAACAATAAATACTGCTATTACCTTGGATGCAACACCACCAGGGGTTCAGACTTCTACCTAACTGTTCAAGTATATGAATGAAAAACAAACGTGTAAGCCATGTAAGAAGCTGTTCTTAGGTCTTTCTAGAATGGGACCCCAAGAGGACAAAGGATCTGAACAAACTTTCCTTTTCTGTGAAGACCAATGGTGTCGGTCGTCTCTCCGGCAGTCTGGGAGCTAGGAACTCTATAACCTTCAAGTCAGTTACAGATCTTCAGTCCATTGGTCATCTGGGAAACAATCCAAAGCCATCAGTGACGACCTACAGGGATTTGTGGTCTTTCTCCACAAACAGGTGTCACTCAAGTCCGAGACACTGTTTTCCTCAAGATCTTCTTGGCTTTGACTGGACCTGGGGGCTATGTAAACATCTCCAAAAAGAGAGGTGCTTCCAGAAGCACACCGATTTGCCCCTGTAGCAGGACACTCTGGTTTGGCCTTGAACTGAATGAGTTTACAGTCCAGTGTTCACTTGCCTGCATGGGATATGTTTTTAGAGACCAAAGAAAAAGCTATGTCTGACCAGCTGCAGTCAATATAACTGTAAAAAACTGCATTGTTCAGTAGCACCCTGTCCTATAACATAATACTGTTTAACATTCAACTCCGGCAAAGAAGTAAACAAAGTCACCCCCCTTCAGGCCTCTAGGGCTGTCTAAAGAGAACACAAATTCTAGTCCCCAGACCAGGAGTCAACTTCCATTAAGTGTGCTGGGAACAAACACATGAGGCGCCATCTCTACATTTTTCCCGTTGTGAGTTTCAGTCCGGACACACATCCCCAGGGGAAAAGAAACTTGACTCTCACGCGCCAGGGTCTCTAGGAGCACCCACACGGTAGGTGACAGGAAAGGGAACCTAGTAGTACTGCTCCAAGGAGCATCTAAGTACATATGCGCACATAATGTCATGCTTCCATTTATGGGACCTGCAGCTTCCTAAGGATCCACAGAAAAATCTAGAGAAAGAATGAGAAAGGAGCCTGTGGTAAAAATCATCTGTGCTCCACGGAGCAGGGAAGTGGACACACACGACCTCACTCACTCAGGGGTGGGAAGAGGGTGAGGGGTGGCACTGTCCTCCCAAACCAAGGCACACACCACGGCCAAATGTGGACAGTGCATCCGTGGGCTGCCAACAAAGTATACAGATTTGGGCCACACAAAAAAGTATGAGACAGCTGGTGGTGCACACCTTTAACCCCAGCACGTGGGAGGCAGAGGCAGGTGGATCTCTATGAGTTTGAGGCCAGCCTGGTCTACAGAGTGAGTTCCAGGACAGCCAGGGCTACACAGAGAAACCCTGTCTCAACCTTGCCCAAACAACAACAACAAACAAACAAAAGACATGAGACCTCCATGTAAGAACATGCTTCTCCAGGAGGACAGTGCAAAAAGAATCTGAAAATAAAGTCTGGAAAGAAAAAGGCTGGAGAAAAAAAAAAAAGTTCCTGTGTTGTTCAACATGGCTGACATCAGCCTTACAGAGAGATCTTGACGTCTGACCTCAGCAGCTGGTTTAAGGATCACCTCATCTCACTCCTCAGCCTTTAGGCACCTGTGGCTGCGTGGAAGCTCCGACTGCAGCGAACTACTTTTGTCCTTTTCCCCAAAGGTGAAAAAGCAAACCAAACCAAACAACCAAACAAAAAAACCAACAGAATCATGGGTGCCCAAGAAAAGTCCAATAACGGTTTCACTGCCTGAGAAGCAGCAGCCAAGGAAAGGTTTGCAGGAACACAAGGATAGAAAGCTCCCCAGGAAGCAAGACTCAAAGGCAGCTGGGGAGGATGACTGTGGGAGAGCCAGGGAGCCACGAGCAGATAAGAACACTCAGGACAGTGCACGCACACACAGAGCAAATGTCTGCTCCCTCCCCAGTCACAGTTAGAAGGCCCCGCTCCTGGAAACAGAAATAGACCATTAGTTTTGACCTAGAACAGCAGGATATGGGTCCCTAGTCAGTAACCTGACAATTTACATTGGAGTATATTCCCACACACGGCTCATGGTTACCCAAAGGTCGAGGGTACCAGGGCATTCTTTCTTGCCTCACCAGACGGCAGAAGCCACGGTTGGGCTTGCTGACTTTCCCTCTGGAAAATTTACAAACGATTTTAACTTCAGGTTGGAGAACTCAGACGCGGGCTACAGCACTACCCCTGGACTTAAAATGCCTCTTAAAAACGCACCAGAGACGCACTCTAGATGCCTTTGCCTCTGGCAAGGAACTGGCTGAGATAAATGACACTCAAAATAGAAACTCACGTGACCCCTAACTGGAGTGGAACTAGGCTCGGAGGAGGGTGGGCAACAGAGGAGAGAAAGAGTCAACAACAGAGACTCTGCTGAGAGTTTATGCAAAACCGAGAGGCAGTGAGCCAGCGGGGCTTTTCTTCTGAGACACTAGGGTTTCTCTCCTGTAGAACAGTACACACTGTTTCCCGCACTCCAGGGACAGGGACACGGGGTCGTTTCTACACTGGCTTACTGGTACTCCTGTTTCAAACCTTTGTATCATACCTATAGGTCCCTAAAGTGCTTAAGACTGTATACCAAGAGGCGAGGGTGGGGTGGGGGGGTGGAGTGACTGGAGAGCCAGCTGGCTACTTGACTCGGTTATCACAAATGGATTTAAATTAACCATTACTTTGGGATGAACCCCCACTTTTAGACATCTGCTGGTCTTTGTGATTCTTCACCTCAGGGGTCACTTGAACTTATATGTGCTTTGCTTTGCTCCATTTGTTTTCAGCTTCTTCTCACTGGAAGAAGAGGCAGGACCACAGTTATCTGCACTTCCCTTTTTCTTCAGGTCCAAGTGTGCTTGTGTCCTGGAGGCCCTACAGGAGTCTGTTGGGTCCAGAAGCACTGCAGACTGCTTGGGAATTCGAATGTTACCACTGGCTTCCATTGCAGGGCTGCCCTCCGCACAGGGTGGAGCACGGAGGTGGAACTTGGGGCCCTTACCTGATTTCTTCTTTTTCTCCATCCTCAGTTCTGGGGCTTGTTTCTGAGAACACAGCCTGGGGCGAGCAGGCCCATCCACAGATCTAGATGAAGTCTCAAATGCATAGTAGGACGGGCGGGCATCTTCATACTGAAAACCTTTCTTTCGAGAAGGGCCGGGCTTTGGAATCCCTTCTGGGGACAGTACAGGCTTGGACAGCACACTGGTGAGGAGCTTACCCCGCCTAGGGCTTTTCAGCACCCCAGAAGCCCCAGAGGACCTTGCCTTGGCAGCGCGGGCCTTCTCGGACTGCACAGTTTGGAGCTGCAGCCACTCTAGTTGAAGAAGTCTGTCTATGTACTTCCCAAGGAAGCCCGTGGCCCGAGGCAGGGCCTCACTCCGGCATTCTGTGTTCAGAACCACAGCCATATCCTGGAGGTCCCAGGAGCTGAAAGGGGGTGGAAGAAAGTCAGGGTAGTGTCCAGGTTCTGCCTGGCTCGGGTCTGGGTGAAGACTGAAGGAAACCGGATCAATCTCTTCCGCTCGAAGGTTGAGGTCAGGAGGCGTGAATGGAGAAGGAGGAATGGCCACTCTTTCTGAGTCTGACAGGTCACTTGCGCTGTCCTCATCAGCGCCTTCCTTAATGATCTTCATGGACTGAAAGTCAAGGAACAGCTTGCTTCCAGAGGCAGCCTGATACCTGGAGCTAAGCGCGGTCTGCTCCTGCCTTCCCTCCGTGGAAATGGTTCCCATGAATTTATCTGCTGCAGGCTGGGAGAGGCCAAGGAGGCTGCTTCCTCCCAAGTGGGAAGGGACGTGGGGTCCTTGCGATCTACTCTTACTCTGCCTTCTTCCTGAAGAAGTTCTTGAATGTTGGACTTGATTCCAAGATGAGCCAGCATTCATACTGCTAAGAAACAAAAGCCACAACGGCAGTCTGATCATTGATGATTAGAGAAACAGGAGTCTCCGCTAACACTTCAGCAGTTACTAATGTGAGGCCTCCATGCGATTTATAGAAGCAGGGTTTGCAAACCAGTTTCCCCTCCGTACTCTAGCCAGGGACCAGCAGAGAATGTGCGCCCCAAATGTGGACACACGTAGTCTATGTAACGACAAAGGTGAGCATTTAAAAACTTAACCGTTTTTCAATGGGCTTTGTCTTGTCATCTCAGAGCAATTGTATATACCTTTAAAAAGGTCACTTTTAAAATCTGTCACAGGACTCTTGGTCTGTTCTACCAGTGGTCAGCACTGTTTGAAAATATTCAGAAATGCAGCTGGGCTTGGAAGCACGCGCTGTTAATCCCCACACTCCAGAGACAGAGACAAGCAGATCTCTGTGAATTTAAGGCCGGCCAGAGCTATCTTGTCTCAAAACGAAACAAAAGTCCTCTTGGGAAATATTGAGAAATAAACCCTTATGCCTCCTTTTGCAGACATATTTTAGGGGAAGTGCAGATACCATGTCAACTCAAGCTTTGTGGCTGGGATGCAGATCACCAATTGTCGGTCATGCATGTGCAAAGCCCCAGGTTTAATCCCTGGCACCTAAAACCCCTTGAAAATGTTTTGCTGCTATTTATTTTTCTGGGTTTTTCTTTGTTGTTTTTTTCTATGCGTGGGTATACATGTTTTCATATGTGTGTGTGTTCAACGTGTGTGCATACATGTGAAGCCCAAAGCTGATGTCATGAATCATTCTTGATCAATCTTCCACCTAATCATTGAGGCAGGGTCGCTCAATCAAACCTGGGCTCATCTCTACGGATAGCCTTTCTTTAAAATTTGTTTTTATTATTTTTAATTATGTGTATGGTGGGTGGGTGGTTATGTGCACAGTAGGTGACTGAAAGAGCCCAAGGAGGCCAGAGGCATCAGACCCTCTTAAGCTGGAGTTACAGAAGATTGTGAACCACCTGATATAGGTGCTGGGAACAAACTTACAAAACGTCGTGTGTACTCATAACCACTGAGCCATCTCTCCAGCCAGACATGGCTAGTCCTGCCGGCCAGCTTGCTCTGGAGTTCCTGTTTCTACCTTCCAAGGCTGGAATTGTGGGTGGGCTGATACATCAACCTGGTGTTTACATGAGTTCCGGTCCTCATACTTGCCCAGTAAGTACTCATACCACTAAGCCCTCCCAAGCCTGGATTTCACTTAAATCGCTGGCTGGGAGAGACTCTGAAAGAACTACAATCTTAGTATGTAAGTTTTTCACTGTTCATGCCAACCTATAGCAGGAGACCAACACTTATTACTATCTTTACAAGTGAGCAACACCAGGGAAAAGTTGTGTTTAAAAGGCTAGAAAGGCCTTTGCCTCCAACCCCAGTGACCCGGGTTTGATCCCTGAGAGCCATATGGTAAAGCTGAGAATCGACTCCTTTAATTTATGTTCTAATCACACATACACTGTGGCATGCGTGCACGTGCACACATATACACACACAAAAGAGATAAAATGTAATAAGACTAGAAATAAAGTCATATGCTATAATTATAATTCAACACAAATGGACAGGATGCACGCTGGCTTGGGAACAGCAGGCAAGAGAAGAGAACAAACACCTATTTTTGCTCTTTTCTAGTAGACCAGTGAGCTCCTAGAGCATTCTAAACTGAGGTGGGAACTCACGGGAGATGAAATTATGCTCCCTCCTCTTTTTTTAGTTTATTTCCCAACCACACATTATTTAACTAAAGTTAATAGCACTTCCTTATGATAGGAATTGGACGGGGGAGAAGAAGTGGGTAAATGTACCTTCTAGGAAGTGGAGAGGTCTGTCTGTGCAGTGTTTTCTAGACTGCTCAACAATTATCTGAAAAGGCACCACACGTACTTAACAAGCACAGACCGTCAGATCAGTGCAAGCCGGCAATGTAAACGAAGGAAGAGATGGCTGTCATTGGGAATTCACAACTGGAGAGATGGCTTGGCAGTTCAGACCACTGGCTGCTCTTGGAGAGGACTCAGGTTCAGTCCCAGCACCCACAGGGCAGCTCAGAGCCACTTCTAACTCCAGTTCCAGGGGATCCAATGCCTTCTTCTGGCCTTCCAGGTACCAGGCATGGAGGAACATGCACACAAAATACTCATAAACATAAAATAAACATCTTTAAAAAATCGTTCACAACCAGCTGCCATCCATACATACCAGTTTTTAGCAGAAGGAAACCAACAAAGAGCAACTACAGCCAACTAACAATGCTTAAGACACTTGTGTACCCGTTTCTGCTACAGGCAAAGCACAAATGAAGTCCAATAGGCAGAACCGAAGGATCTGCCTTTTGCAGGACGAGACAGGATCCGGAAACTAGTTACCTGTTTTTCTGACAAGAGTCACTCATCCTATTCCTTTTCGTGAACACGTCACAGGGCTGCTCATCGTCGGAGGTTTGATGGGTCGCCTAAAAAAAATACAGATTTTTGATCAGAAAGTTCTGTGAATTCACACGCCTTTGCGTGCTTGAACATGCATATGCGTGCACACACACACACATACAAACACACACACACACACAGTAGCAGAGCCATCCTCGTGGCATGACGTGACTGCTACTGTCTTGAATCAGAACAGGAGACGTTTGCAAGGTCAGGCCTATCAGTTTCCCTAGTAGAAAGAAGCCACAGGACACCTTAAAAAGATAGGGATTATGGACACTTCCCCACTGAAGGAGCTTGTCAGCCTGCACTTGAGAGCCCCTCCCCATGGCCAAGAGCTTGTCATACCTACTTCCCTAACAGCATGTGGTCTCAGGAAGTGGCAGAGTGAGTAGGAGGTGGAAGATTAGGGTGGGGCTCCGGGGATGCTACTTTTTTGAGTTGCCCCTCATGCTGGAGTGGGGCTGCTGGTAATGTGCTCTTTAAGTCACCCATGTTCCTTTAAGCGACCCCAGTAAATTCACTGGTTCACCCAGAATGGACTTGAATGAAACTATTTATTTGGTATGTTGACACCCTCTCTAATCATTTTTTAAATAATCTTAAATATTATATAAATAATATAAATAATGCAACAGGGCGCGCGCGCGCGCACACACACACACACACACACACACACACACGCAAACAAGAGAGCACCGAGACAAATCTAAGTAAGATTTCCTCTCAGTTACATCACCTGCTCTGCAGTGCTCAGAACAGTCTTGCTCAACCTGCTGCCAGATGATGACAGCTGGGGAGGTGGCTTCTTTATTCCCCTTATCTTTGGAAAGGATGTCGGGCCACCGGAACTGGAAACAACACAACAGTGACCGTAAGTACTGACTGCAATCGGCTGCCTTTTCATGGGTTTTTGATCTTTGTATTTGTACCACATTGAAACCTTGAAGCCGTGACTGCAGTGGCTCAGAATTCTGCACTACGAGATGAGAAATGGGGGAGGATATTGTTGTATGTTTACACTTGGATGGCTTTAATATTTACCATAAATTACATGTGTGTGGTAGGGGGATGCATATGTGTAAGTGTGGATGCCCTCAGAGGTTAGATGACGGCATCAGACTCCCTGAACTAGAGTTAACAGGCAGTGTGAGTTTCCCTCCACCATGTCTGTTGAGTATAACACCACAGTATTATGAAAACTGGGAATGAGCCCTGACCCCCACCTACACACAAGTGCATACACTCCTTGGAAATGATGCCAATTAAATTCATCTTTCACCTTAAAGCCCCCATGTCCATTCATTCGTCCCCTCATCCAGTAACACAGAACAGTCTAAGACATGCAAAGACGGGCTCGAGGCCCTCATCCCACAAAGATAAAACTTTAGTGGGGAGGCACTCTTAGAATTCTTCTAACTTCCCTGTCACCCCAGTCCATTACAAGACCATCAGTGAGGGCCTGGAGAGATAGCTCAAGAGTCCAGAGGACCTCACACTATGTGGCTGGTTCACAAGGCCTACAACTCCAGTTCCACGAGACACCCTCCCTTGGCCTTTTCATGTGTGTATACACATATATGCAATTTTTTTAAAATATAAAAGACCATGAATAACTTCCAATATGGGCTATACGCTGTCTCATTATGAGTCGCGGGTTCCCACACCACACTCATAATTCCTGTTTTTTTTGAGGAGCCTGTTGAATGAGCAGGCCTTAGAAACTGACTATTTCTCTCTCATAATACCCAAGCATCTATCAAATGGAAAAGAGGTGGACTCATGGGAGATTTTCTGAACTACCACAATCATGTAAGATTTTTAGGCTTGGATTTGAAGATAACAAAAAATCATATCATAGCCTTTTATGGCTAATGACCCCACAATCAACAGGCTTGACTCCTTTTAAACGCAGGAAATATCCATCAGCCACCTCTTTCTTTCCCCTGTTCTTTATGGTGTAAAGTGGAAAAGGAACCAAGGAATGTCTGACCCAGGCGCTCTCTTTAGAATGTGCAGTGCCATCCTGGCTCCTCATCTACCTGACAAACTCGACACATAGAGGTGTGTTTGTGTTTGTGTGTGTGCACACGCGTGAAGTTCCTCAGAGAAAAGCCTGCGGTGCAGTCAGGATGCAGGGGTGGGATGGGGGGTGGACAGAGATACGGGGCGGGGGGGGGGCAAGCGGCAGAGAACGCTTGGTTTCATCTCGCATAGCAGCAAAACTGAAGCTCAAGAGATTCTGGCTACAAACATGCTCCTCAAGAGCCAGAAGCTAGATTCCTGCAGCTGCACAATCCATCTTGGGCATGAGCCCGTTCCCAGCCTTCCTCTCTGGCTGCAAGCCAGGCAAACGGAAACAACGTCCCCCATCTCCTCCCCAGGGAACTGGCTGCCTGGCCAATAGGGAGGCACAGCATGGTGGGGAGGTGTGGGCAAGATGCTTCCCTCAGCAGCAAGCTAACCCCGGTCTGGCCGCTGGTCCAGGTTGCTAGAGACAGGTGACCAGAGCTGGCTGGCTGGAAGCTCACCATAGTCCTAGGGCCAGCTCGTCTCCAGGCCAACCCAGGTTGGGCTCTGTCCCGCCCCCACCCGGTACTCCTCTAGCCAAGGCCCCGCAGCAAGCACCCAGCGCGTCTTCAGCTGCTGCAGAAACCATCGCTGATGGATGGGTGGTGCAGCGAGCGGGCAAACGCACCAAGGAAGCCCAGCAGACCTGCTCCGCGGCCTGGGCGCACGTGACGAGGATCCCGGGGGGTGGCTGCGGAGCGCTGCGACAGGGCGGGTGCGGCCGGCAGGGCTGGCGCGGGCAGCGGGGTTCCGGCAGCGTGGGGCGACGCGGGGCGGCGGGGCAAGCAAGCGGGACGTGCCCGCAGGAGGCCGGCGTCACGAGGGGCGGGGCTCGCCGGGGGCGCGCCGGGAAGTTGCGCCTGGAGAAGTTGTGGGCTGCTGAGTCTCGGAGCCGCTGGGTTCCCCGGGCTTCCCGTAAGCGCCAGGAAGAGCAGGGAAAAGCGGGCGCCACCCGGCAGGGCTCATCGCTCCGGGAAGCAGCTCTGGAGAGTGAGGTCCGCCCTAGGAGATCGCTAGCCGCTGAGACCGGAGCCAGGCCGCGAGCGGACAGCCTCCCTGCAGGGTGTGGCGTATCGGGGCTCCCAAAGGCTGTGCTATCCGAACGCCCAGGGGCTAGGCTGGGACGCCCGCCCTGGCCCCCGACTGGGCCATGTCAAGAGGCCCGGGCTCTGCCCCGCTGCCCCCGACCCCGGGGTTACGGAAACAAGCTCCTCGGAGCTTCAGCTGTCTCTCGGATCTGGATCCGCGACCCTGCAGACCCCCGGGCTGCGACCCTCGGCTGCAGCCCATCATCCAGCGGCGCGCGCGCTCGCTGCCCAGCTCCCCCGAGCGCCATGCCAAGGCTGCGGGAGCTCCCGGCGCTACGTGCCGAGCCGGCTGCAACCGGCAGCTCCGTGTGCGCTTCGCTGACGCGCTGGGCCTGGAGCTGACGCAGGTCAAGGTGTTCAACGCAGGGGACGACCCGTCCGTGCCGCTGCACGTGCTGTCGCGCCTTGCCATCAACTCGGACCTGTGCTGCAGCAGCCAGGAGCTGGAGTTCAAGCTGCAGTGCCTGGTTCCCGACTTCCCGCCGCCAGTCGAAGCCCCGGGCTTTGGAGATCGCCTGGCAAGGCAGCTCGTGTGCCTAGAACGTGTCACCTGCTCGGACCTGGGCATCAGCGGCACAGTGCGCGTGCGCAACGTGGCCTTCGAGAAGCAGGTGGCGGTACGCTACACTTACTCTGGCTGGCGCAGTGCTCATGAGGCCGTGGCTCGCTGGAGAGGGCCTGCGGGTGCCGAGGGTACGGAGGACATCTTTGCCTTTGGCTTTCCCGTGCCACCCTTCCTGCTGGAGCTCGGCTCCCACGTACTCTTTGCACTGCGCTACCGTGTGGCTGGTGCTGAGTACTGGGACAACAACGATGGTCGTGACTATAGCCTTACTTGTCGCAGTCATGCCCTGCACATGCCACGCGGGGAGTGCGAAGAGAGCTGGATCCACTTCATCTGAGCTGCTGACTGTGAACCTGGAGCTTCCATGTCAGCAGAACTGCAGTCACTTTCCCGCGGGTACTGATCTCTGAGTGGCCACCTCTCACCCCACTCTTCCTTTCAGCAGTCTGGCCTCGTTTCTTGCTGTCAAGCTCTGCAGCGGTGGCCTGGCCTGTTTCCTAGTGAATTGTCTGGAGAGCCTGGTGGCCAGAGGACCAGGAGCCTGAGTTGTGCATTTGGGGGTGGAGGGAATGGTGTGGGAGGGCAGACGCGTGGAATCGTGGATTTTAGGAGGACCTAGGTCAGTGGTTTGCAAGGAGGGCCTTTTGCATGTCTCCTCGGTGTGTCTAAACACGAGTCGCTGTTATTTATTATTGTGAAGTTAGCCTTGCACCCATAGTCGATGCCTTCTCAGGAATACTCCAGATTCAGTAAGCCTAAAGCAGGCCTGTTGTCTATTCGCACCTATATAGTGTGGCCTACATTGTGGTCCCTCGAGGCATTTCTGCCCCAGGACGGTAAAAACCTGAGACGATGTATGCTTGCCAGTGTTCGTAGCCTTACAACAGTGGAAACTATTAATAGTCGAGAAACTTATAGCTCATCTGTCATCACACAGCCATTTCTGGGCTTCGAGGCCGCCCTGGTTAGGCCATGCCTGCCACACCAACAGCTGGGAAGGAGGGGACTGACAGGCTTCCAGCAGTGCAGTGTGGCCCCGAACAGGCTTCATTGGGCCGACCTGTTCATATGCTTGTCTTCTGGTCTGGTGCTGAGTCTGCATGTTAAAGGCCATATTCTGTTTGTTTGAAACTACCTGAACCTTTGAAAAGAGCTTGCCTTAAGTTATTTCTGTTTTCAAGTGGCCACAGGGATCCACGCAGGAGTACCCTTCCCAGTGATCTTTTCCACAAAAGAGATGACTTTTTACTTCTAAGCATGGGAAGAGTCCAGCCTTCATGTTTTGCAAGTCAACTTTTAAGTGAACCTGGATGATGTTTTCAGAAACAGCCAGGCACTGGAGGAAAAGCAGTTCCCAGATTTTTATGCACCTAACGGGTTTTAAATTGTGTTGTTCTGTCGGGCTTCGCAGCCACCTGCCACTTTATTCCCTGTGCCTTCAGTTAGGAAAGTTGCTAACTTTTTTATGGGCTTATTTTCCAGTTTTAAAATGTTAAATGCTTTCAAAACAACAACCAAAAACCTCCAACTTGGTCCTGACCACTCACTGTTCCTTGCAGGATGTCCCTGCTGCTTAAAACCACCATGGAGGGGCTGGCAAATCGTCTTGGTGCTGAGCTGTGGCCTCTCTGATAGCAGGTGCTAGAATTGAGGCAAAACTTTCTGAGGTGGGCGAGACCTCCCCAGATGTGACTTTTGAGACAGTGGAAGTCCTATGGTGGACTTGGTGACTCCTGTCACGGGGTTCCTTGTTGATGTTTGTTTAACCAGCATGGAAAAGATACATTTTTTACCCTTTAACCTGTTTGGTTTTGATACTTGAAACTTCTGCCTTTTAAAATCCCAGAACAGTGTTGCCTTTCCCTGGTACTTTCTGGTCTCAGACGAGTTTGGAATGAAAACACCAGGATGAAGGACACAGCCTTTGGCTGTTAGGACTCTGTGCTACATTGACATTCGAGAGTGAGAAGAGCCCCGAGGCATTTCCTGCTGCTTAACGAACTGTCCAATTAGGTCAGAAAACCCAAGGGGTCAAGGCTGCTCTGTCTTTGGCTCCTGTCCAGAATGCAAGATAATGGTCCAGGCTCTTCAGGTAAAAGTTAGAACTGCCGGAGTACTGTTGCTTCAAAGCAGTAGAGAGTTTCACAGTGCATGAGAAAGCCAATCATTTGTCCAAAGGGTCTGGTTACAGAAAAGTAAGTGATATATCATCAGAGTCCAGAGAACCTCAAGGTGCCTTTTAAGACTACCAACAATTTGAAATCTAAAGCTTAAACACAATTATGCTTGATTGAAAAATAAATAAGTAAAAGCTGTGTAAGACAATTCAGAGTGAACTTCCTGACCCTAAGACACACTTAGACTGTTGAGGTGTTAAAACTGTGTGGATTGTGCACTTGTAGGGCTGTCTGCCCAAATGTATTTAACTGCCTGTCACTTAAAATTATTTTATCCAAGCCTAAATATTAAAGTATATGTGCAAAAATGTCTCTTTGTTAAGCTGATGTGTGTCATTCCGAAGACAGAGTTTTGAAGCATCTTGCTGTTTGGATCATTTCACATGGACGTCTCATCCTTCCCTAGACGTGGATGAGTACTGGACAGTCTTGAACCCGTAGCAGAGTTGTATATGTTGCTAAAATACCTTCCCTGGTATTTTAAGTCCATCCCCCTCCTACCTCAATAAAAAGGCAAGGTACAGTTTTAACAGAGTTTATTCTGGGGAGTCAATGAGTTCACAGGGCTTATTTTGGAGCAATGGGTAAAGGCTATGGCAGAAGCAGGGGTGAATACTGGGACATCCAGCAGTGATGAAGATGCCCCCACATCTATGGAGATAGAGTACTCTTCCATAATCCTTCCCCACCCTTACCCTCTAACCCAGTGGTTCCTAATGCTGCAACCCTTTAATAGACTTCCTCATGTTGTAACCCCAGCCATAAAATTATCTCATTTCTACTTCGTAACTATAATTTGATACTGTTATAAATCATAGTGTAAATAACTGATATGCAGGATATCTGATGTGTGACCTCTGTGGGGCTCCACAGGTCCTGAACTACTTCCCTAGCTCTTCCCAGAGACACAGAGGCCATTGCAATTGGGGTAGAATTGCATGCAGCTGGTTGGGAGGGGGCTGGCTGCACTCAGGTAAGGATCCTATCACCCTTTCTGACCCTCCCTCCCCCGCCAAGACGAGTGGTCAACAGTCACCAATCCCAGCTGTGGTCACTGTTGGCAAGCAGGCCCAACCAAACTCATGAGAATGGCGGCAGTTTGGCTTGGGGGATACTTCTGCACAACAGTGTGTGTTATAAAACCAAAACCTCTTACCCTACATTGTGTTTTTCTTATATTCCTCTGTGACTCCTGGCACTAGGACTTAAAGCCAAGTATAAAGTCTTACATACATTAAGGAGGGAAAAAAACAACAACAACCTGGCATTTGGCATGCCTTGTCTTATTTTCTCAGCCATGATGCTAGATTCTTGGTGTGTTTGGAATGAATCAGTTGTGCTGCCTGGCTGACAACCTTCGTTTTCTTAACTGAAAAGAGAGGCTCAGAGAGGTGAATTTCAGTTCTTCCACAGCCAGCCGGCCTCAGAGTCGGCAACCCACCGACTATCTAGCCCCATGCTGCTCCTGCCGGAGAACCTCCTCTGGCCCACAGCTTGTTTCCGATAAGAGCTTGTTAAACTTACCTGAAAAGGGCTAGGGGATGCTGCTCTTAGCTCAACTGACACACAAGGCCAGAGGTCTACCCCCTGGCACCGCAGAGAACATATGTGACTAGAAACCAAATTTTGATAATGACTGATAAGGTTTTCTTTCAAACATCACAATCTAAAACCTTTCAGTAAAACCCAGTTTGGGTAAGAGTAAATGAGTTGTTTCACTTTTCTATTACTGTGATAAAAGCCATGACCAAGAGACACTCCAGGAGGAAAAGGGGTATTTCCTTTTGGACTCCTGCATCTAAGTCCATCACTAAAGGAAGTCAGGACAAGAAGTCAAGGCAGGAACTAAAGCAAAAGCCATAGGGGTGATGTGGGAGTCCCCTCTGTATGCTGTGAATACCATTAGTTAATAAAGAAACTGTCTTGGGCCTGCACAGAAAATAGAGGTAGCTGGGGAAAACTAAACTGAATACTGGGAGACAGAAGGAGGAATTAGAGAGAAGCCATGTAGCCCCGCCAGAGACAGACACTGGAACTTTATCCGGTGAGCCACTGCCACGTGGCGACATACAGATTAATGGAGATGGGTTAAATTAATATAAGTTAGCCAATAAGAAACTAGAGCTAAGGGGCCAAGCAGTGATTTAATTAATCTTGAAGCCTTGACTTCTTGTCCTGACTTCCTTTAGTGATGGACTTAGATGCAGGAGTCCAAAAGGAAATACCCCTTTTCCTCCTGGAGTGTCTTTTGGTCATGGCTTTTATCATAGTAATAGAAAAGTAAAACAACTCATTTACTCTTACTCAAACTGGGTTTTATTGAAAGGTTTTAGATTGTGATGTTAGATTGTGATGATTCCTGTGTGATTATTTGGGGGCCGAGCATCCGGGAACTAATAGTGGCCTCCTTACAACAATGGGGGAGTACTGCTTACTGGCCTGCTCCCCATGGCTTGCTGAGCCTGCTTATATACCCCAGGACCATTTGTTCTGGGGTGGTACTACCCACAGTGACCTCCCACATCAATTGTTATTTAAGATATTAGCCCACAGACTGGCCTACAGGACAATCTTATGAAGGCATTTTCTCAATTGAGATTCCCTCTTCCCAGACGTCTAGGTTTGTGATGAGTTGACAAAAACCTCAAAAGAGGAGTGATAAACTCTGTTCCTTCATGTCACTGTTTAAAGACACACTTGTGCCTCTACTAACAAGCTGCTGGTTGGGAAACCACTAGATTGCATCATGGAAGATGGTAAGTCTATTACAAGAAAGCAGAGTGTGATGGTCATGTGCAAGGCTCAGGTCATGAGGCTGACACACTCCCATCTTACATTTTGTATTATCTACTCTTAGTACTTACGTGTGTAACTAATTCAAAAAGCATTGGAAACTAAATGTCTAAATTTACCCAATAAAAGCCAGTCAACTGCATATGTTGCTCTAATTTTTTTTAAATTGGGATCTCCCTGGACCTGTAATTCCAGTCATTTGGGAAGCTGGGACAGGAGGACCTCAAGTTCAAGCTGCATACCTGGGCAACTTAGAAGCTGTGTCAGAACATACAAAGAGGGCTGGACGTATAAATCAATGTTAGATCACTTTTCTGGCATGCATGAAGCCCTGGGTTCCAGGAGGAACTTGCTCAAAATTCAATTTAACAATGCATGAAGTTGTAACGATGTCTGTGATTCTCGCTAAGCTAAAGTTAGAAACACTGCAGTTCATATTCTGTGTGATTTGCACTGTTTCGGTCCTCAGGGGTTTAGATGCTGTTGTTGTTGTGTGTGTTTATTTTCCAAGGGCTTCCCAAAGCACACTTAAGTCAGAATCATGTGTTCTGGCCTCTTGTTGTAGAAGGCTACCCTCTGAGCAGGACAGCCATCACTTTCAATCGGTAAGACTCTAGAAAGATTGACCTGTTGGCTACTGACACTCCTTCAGAGAACTGGGTAAGGTGGATCACAGGGCGCCCACCTGAGATTCCAGCCACGGCCTTCGCGTGCCCCTTTCCAGCTGTGTGCAATTCTGCTCTAATTGCGCGTGGCCTTGTGGGCTTGGGTGGTGCTAGAGTTTATAAGATTATCACAAGAAGTGCTTCTCTGGTGGTGCAACTGTGGGGAAGTCGTCATTAATCGTCCATTCTAGGCTTAGGCAGTTCAGTGAGCCTGCTGCTTCGAGATCACTTGCATCCTCTAAGTAGGCCCAGCAAGTTATGCTATCTAAGCTAGATGAGGGTGGAACCCAGTCTTTGGTCTGTCATTGGAGCCCTATCTGGGGAAAGTAGACATGCGATCTCATGCCCCAGGACAAGTTAAGAAAACACCACTGAAACCTGGGTCTGCTGCACACTGACCACGGCTAAACTTCACCCTAGCCCAGTCATGTGATTTAAAAAACAAACAAAAAAAACCCAAAAACAACAACAACAACAAAAACAAGTATTGCTTTTTTCAGATAGCAAGTCAAACTGTTACTGAAAATGCCATTTTAAACTCTGATTTGGTACCATCTACTTTTAACTCTCCTTATGCGAAGCCTTAGAGCTTCCGCTGGGGTGCACGATAACCCAAGGGTCCATCCTGGGGGTAGATGCAAAGCCAAAGCAGGCAACGTCATGCACTCCTGTGCAATTTGTCAAAAGGTCGGGGCCAACATACATTTAGGGCACAGAAATGTATGAAAATGGAGGAGCCACAGCACTGCCCTATGGTTGGAACACAGGGGCATAAGGACGGCTTCGTCGAGGAGTGGTAGAGCCCGCACCGCCCGTGTTTGATCACCAGGCGGGACAGGCCAGCGCCCGCATGGCGCCACAGCACAGCGCCCCCTGCCGGTGGGCGGTCCCGCAGCACCGTCACTTCCGGGGACCTGTCGCAGACAGGTCAGAGGTCATCCAGGATGGAAAGCACGCAGCTCCCCCAGGAAACACCACGCGGGTAAGGGGCGTGGCCAGGTTGGGCGGCGCTGATTGGACGAGCGGTTCCCGCTTTCCGTTGGCGCCAGGGAGGCTGAGGAGGAGTGCGGTCTGTCACACTCGACGTCCATCCATCCGTCTGGAGCCTGCGGAGGAGTCTGCGGAGGCGGCCGCCAGGCTGGGGTGCGCTGGGGTCCTGGGGGCGGGCGCTGTCGGCGGCGGGGCGGCCACGGTACACGGGGGAGCCGCTGAGCCCACGCGGATCGTGGCGGGGCCCGGAGTGGGAGGCCCCGAGCATGCGCCATGGCGGGGCTTGGGCCGGAGCCTCCGCCGCCCCCGCGGGCGCCTGGCGTGGCCTCTGGTGTGGAGGGGTCCCCGTGACTCCCGTGGGCCTTCCGCGACCTCGGCCGGCCACGCGGGGTCGTCGCAGAAGGCACGTGCCCTGCCCGCGCGTGGCCGCCACGTGCTCGAGTGCGGCCTTGGCCGTCAGAGCCGCCTGGGCCCCAGTCAGCGCCAGGCCTGCCCTGCCGAGGGCTCCCGCGGGGCCCCTGAAGGTCTCTATGAACGTTTGCCGCTCTCGGCGGAACCTGAGGGTTTCTGTTTAGCTTTCCCTTTGACGCGCAGACGGTGGGCTTGCTTGACCGTGTAGCCCGGCAGCATTCTTTCAGCGGTGCTGGGAGTGTGCCTGGGTTAGTTTCCCTTCTTAAAACGAAAGTCCACCTATGCAGACACTAATTAAAATTACCGTGGTTGGCTTCTTTTCAAAAAAAAAAAAAAAAAAGGCTAGAAGATAGAACTGTCTGGCTAGCATCAGATGTCTTTTCGACCGAATTCTGTGCCGCGCGTGTCCTGGCTTAGCGCGCTTTTGGGAAAACGCACTACTTCAATTGTTTGGGAAACATGAGCTGCTGACAGCTGCCGGCCCCCAGGAAAGAGTTCACCAGATCGTTGCAGTATATTTTAAATAATAGTTTTCAGTCGCATTTTCAAGCTGTAAATGAAATGTTTCAGTCTTGAGTTTCATTTTAACTGCAGTAAAATGGAAAGGGGGATGTAATGGTATTTTTATAACTATTGGCAAAATACCTGCTCTAACTGAATGTATTCATTATGGATATTTGATAGTGGGCTAGTGATTTTTGGATAAGTAATAAAGACCTACTTAATTTATAAATTAGTACATTTTATATATTCTCATTTTCTAACAATCACTGTTTTAACCACTTTTTGACAATCATTAGGATTGAAACAGTAGTTATGTTCAAAATACGTTTAATGAGTATATTTTCATAAAAACGTGTATTTTAAAATATTTTCTTGTATATTGAATTTTTCTTAGAATTTACTATTGACCTTATATATTAGCCTTAAAATGCCTTAGTAACTGACATTTTTGAGTACATATTATTCTATTTTATAGTAATGAGAAATATTCTAATAGTTGCTTGCTAGCTAACTGCTACCAACAAAAATTTTTGATGGAAGTAATTTAAGATAAAAGAGACTTCATTAGAAAGAAAAATCTTATGATCTCAGATAAGGGAGCTTGGGAATAAAATCAATATGTCTTTTCAGGAACAAAGAGAAGAGGCTGGTTCATATACAGGAAGCTTCCGTCCTTCCCAAAACCCTTCTTAGTCTTTGTTTTGTTGGTTTTATCCAGATCCCTCCTTGTTTCTCACTATTGGTATAAATAAGCCCACACCCATAGACCCAACATTTAAATCCTTCCACCTTTTTATTTGTAATACATACACAGATGTTCTTCACAGAATATAGCTTGCTCTTGTGTGTAGTTTAAAATTTTCACAGACACTCTCTAGAGAGATCATGTATGTCTCTCTTGACTTTTGTTTTTTACCCTGTTTTGAGATGGGCCTCATTCTGAGATAAAGACAAGTTGATTAAACTACACATTTAAGTGCTGAGTTGCATCCTGTGCACATTACATTTATTTGCCCACTTTCTCCCCATCACACCAACAAAGGCAGTGTTCCTGCTGTTAGAGGCAGCAGTGCAACAAAAATTCAGTACGGTTTAGACTTCTATGTTTCTATAAAACTAGACATGGAACTGCGTGTTATGAAACACAGACAAAATTTTTTTGTTTGTACTTTGAGAAAAGTAGAGATATTATTGATACCCATTATTTCCTGTTTTCCACATTATTAGGATTTTTAGTTTTTGCCAGCCCAGCGAGTGTTGCTGTTGGTTATCTTTTAATTAGAAATTCTGTTATAGAGGTAACATCTTTTTCTTGTGGTTTTAAGTTTCTCCTTTTCTGAATGAATTGTTCTTAATCTTTTCTACTTTCATGTTAATTTTCTCATTGATTCATCAGTTATTCAAAATTATTTTAATCTATATCTTAGGAACAAAACTAAAAACATTTGTGCAAGATATATAATTTAAAGTATATGACAAATATCCAGAAAGGACTTTTAAAAAACTGTTCTATGTGGTAGATAATAAGGTACATAAGATGTTCTCTTTCATAGGTGTCTGTCTTCTCCTGCTGTTCTTAAATGAAGTAAAAATGCCTGTGAGACCAGACCTCCAAGTATGTAGTCCCTAGACAACAAGCAATCACTTTAATCACTAAAATAACTTTGTGTACTTACATCTGTCTGTTACTGTATCTTTAGTAATGACAAACTCAATGTTTTATGACATACTGAAGAGTAATTTAGATATTGTATCTTTTTAAAAAATACTTTAAAGTGTAGTAATAGCATAAAATACAAAAGTATTGATTCTTTATGTGCTTTCAGTATTAAAAAGTCATTCACTGATTAATGTATTATACTTAGACAGATCAAAGTTTTAAATTGTGTGATTCTCACATATCTATACATGTATCTTACCACTAAGTCTGTTTAGTGAACAGAATGCAGTCTGAAAATTTCCTTATGCTGGACTGTAATAGTGGGGATAGCAGGTTTGATAAAAGTTGGATTATGGTAATACGTAGGTTGAATTAATGGGTGTAAATTTTAGAAGGGGAAATTCATCTTGGTGCAGTTTTATTTTTAAATATTACATAGTTTTTACTAAGGTATGCTAGGATGCTTCCTGTTATATTAAGTATAGTTGCTATAATGTTGATTTGATTTTTTGTTTAGTTTGTGATTTGAGTCAGTGAAGATGTAAATATAAATTGGAAACTTTAATAAAATATTTTCTATCTGAAATTGTTACTAAAGAAAATTTCTAATTCAGTTACTCTGAGTAGTAATAGGCTTTTTATAAAAGCTATTTTATGAGTTGATTAATTTCATTAAAAAACCATCTTTGGTGACTCAGTTGCATGAAGAGACTAAATTTGTTGGAATGTCTGTGCTGTTAACTTTCTCTCTCCAGCAGTTGGAGAAGTGTATTGATGACGCCTTGAGAAAAAATGACTTCAAACCTTTGATGTTCCTTTTACAAACTGATGTTTATGAAGATGTGAAGATTAAATGTAGCAAACAATTCCTCCACAAGTTGGATGACTTAATATGCAGGGTAAACACTCATTCCTGTTTAATGGCTCTTAAAATTATTACATATGATTTTAGTTTCTAGGAAGTACTTCATTTAGAAAAATAGAACAGAGAAAAACCTTCGACAAGTTTGCTTACAGTTACTTAAATGTTATTTTCTCTCACCATTTGTTTATTATTTGAGGCATATCAACACGCTGAAATTGTTTCTAAAATAAAATTTATAAGAATCTATGTTCTATTATTAATCTATGTTCTATTATTAATCTAAAGGGAAAGGTTCCAAAGACCTGTTGGCATATTTGTGGTGGTATGCAGTGCTTGGTAATTTAAAAAATAAAGTGAACACAAAATAATCGAAGACCTTAGATTTGATTTAACATTTCTGAAAATTATTTAGATTAAGAAAAGGTAAATACAAATTGGTTCCAAGTATCAAAATTGGTGATGAATCATTGGTTGAATAAGAATTTCTAACCTATTATGGTAGCTCATGCCTGTAATCTAGCTCATGGGATGCTGAGGTAGGAGGACTGCCACAAGTTTCAGGCCTGTCTCAGCTATAGAGTAAGACCTTGTCTCAAAGTCAGTCAGTCTTGAATTTTATTCTTTAAAATAGAAGGGACAGGTGCTTCCACAGAGTTTTAGAGTCCTGCAGAGGACTGCTCACTGTTTGCCCTTAGTGGGGGCGGGAGGGGTTGGGACAAGTTGCTTTATGAAGCCAGTCTCCTCATCATTTCCATTGTAAAGATAAGAACTGCTCCCTTTTAGGATTTGAGGATCGTAAACTGATGCTGTTCCAGGAACAGTGTCTATCCCATACTACTTTGTATTTAAACTGCTGCACTTAAATACTTTTTGTTTTAGGAACTTAACAAAAAGAATATTCCAACTGTTTCAAACATCTTGGAATCTGTTGGGCGATGCAGCAAGAATATCTTTATATTGGGACAAGCTGGACTTCTAACCATGATAAAGCAAGGATTAGTACAAAAGATAAGTACATACTCATAGAAGGAAATCTGATAATGATAAAGGTACAGTGATAGAGGTACTGTTTAAAAAAATAGTTCAAACTGATGAAAGTAAAATTACGAACTTTAAATAGAACTGTTGAGAATAAATATTTTTATGATGTGGATATACGTTATAAGGATAAAGGTCAGAATGAAACTGCACAGGTTTCTTAACAACTATGTGAATTTGATGCCAATGGGCCTTTATTTGGATCATTTTCTGTTGACTAAGTCATTTAGGTTGCTAGCTGACCCCACACTAAAATGTAAGACACTGATGTTTGTAATTTCACTGACACATAGCAGCACATTGATTAGTACCTCTGACACGTTATGTACTCATATCTGAATCAAATAAGGTAAACTAATTTTAAAAATACCCAAATAATATAAACTGTCTTGATAGTTTTAGCTGATTACAACAAGTGTATCTGTATTAAAAATTTAAAGACGGAAGTGTAAGGGTCGTGGTAATGGAATTAATACTAACTTCATTCCTGTGTTAAGCAGTGGGGAAATAGATTAAGTTAAAAAAAAACAAGACATTTTAAAATGTAAAATTTCTTTGATTCAATACTGGAGTTTTTATTTTTAATGTCATTTTATTCTTAGGTTTATCTACTAAACAAATACAAGGACATAAAATTTGTTAAAATGGAATTCAAAATAACTAATATATGTATTCATCTTTACATGGTTTCCTGGTTTGAAAAGTCCAAGGAGGTTATTCTGAGCCAAGGACAGTCAAAAGATGAAGCTGTTACGAATATGATAGAAGACTTACTTGATCTTTTGATGGTAAAAGTGACATTGATTCTTAAAGATCATGAATTTATTAGAAAGCCATTTGTTTTGGTTTAAGAATCATTAGTAGATTGTCCAGTGACTTGTACTAATCTGTCCAGAGCATATAAAACATTTAAACTGACTAATATTAAATAATTTATTAATAAATTAAAGTTAAATAGTTATGCTGTGAGTTAAAATTTTTATTTTAATAGCTTTTGTAATAGTAAATTATAAATGAAATATTTACTTTTTTAGGTTGTATATGACATCAACGATGAAGGTAAAATATCTTATTTCCATTAAAACAACTTACTGGGAACTTTTAGTATAATTGTTTTAATACCCATAATACTGTCCTAGGAACTTATGATCTAATTAAAGAATTGAATGTTTTCTGTAAAGGACCAGGTAGTAAAATTTTAGACTTTGTAGGCCAAGAGAAAAAAAGTGTAGACATTAGGTAGGTATTTCATATAAGAAAACAAATTCCAAAATTTATTTATGGGTACAATTGAGAATGTTTTTTTATTATGGATTTGCTAATGAGGCAGAAAACAATATTTTGCAATTTAGGGATCAAAGATTTTGTTTTAAAAATTGATATGTTTATAATGAAATTTTTATATTTCTTATAGAAAAGACCTGTATTTGGCCTTATCTTCAAGAAAATTTATCAGTTAAGAAATATTTTAATTAAAAATGCCCATCACATGAAGTATTAATTGAATTCTGATACTTGCTGCTCTTTAGAATGTCTGCATTACAATAAAGTCATTACTCCCACTGAAGGTGATGTAGAATCTCCTCAGCCACAATAAATGGGCTTGGAATATAGCAGGTGTACTTTGTACTAAAATCAATGTCCAAAATTATTGCTGGACTGCAAGATGGAACTTGGAAAAAATGCCGTCTGCATATTTGTGTAGAAATGGATATATATGTATATATATATATGTATGTATGTATGTATACACACACATATCAGATCTCCATTCCTTCACAAATATGCAGAGGGCATTTTGTTTTGTGTGTGTGTGTGTGTGTGTGTGTGTGTGTGTGTGTGTGTGTGTATACACACACACATATATTTTTTGAGACAGGGTCTCACATAGCCCAGGCCACTCCTTCTTATGTAGCTGAGAGATTTGAGTCCCTGATCTCTTGCTGCCACCTAATGAATGCTGGGATTACAGGCATGTGCTCAAAATGCCTGACTTAGGGATTTTCATGTGTTCACTATATCAGAAATACTGACAAACATGTAATGTCTTTCCTATGTGTCAGATTTTCTGGATAGTCATAAGCTCATTGAAGGAGAGTATAAGTGAGAGAGTCATACCCTTTCTTCAGTCTACCTTGGCCACTAAGTTCTCAGGCCTGGTTTTCCTGGATAGGATTTTAATGCACCTATATACTTCTACAGTCTCAGTTTACTTGAATAAATTTATAGAGTGCCACTCTTTCTGCTTTTGGGAATAAGTTGTTTGTACCTTATGGGTGTCACTGGAAGGATGGTGGTGTTTATCTGTCCACCAGGGGTAGATTCATCCTTGACCTCCAAGTGGAATCCAGTGCCCCTGACTGCTAGTAAACCAGCCTCGCGGGGCATGATATGTTGTAGAGCCTCGATAACTTAGGTTATAATTGGAAGTTAAATTCACTAACCAACATTTTCAATTCTAACAAAAGTTGGTAATAAGGTTGAAGATGGCTGTTGTTGAGGATAATTTTTAGTCTGGTTTTTAGTATAAAAACGATATAATTTGCCAGTGCTGGGACATTTGTCTGCTGTGCGTTGGCAAGTAGAAATCTCAGGGGCTATTGTGATAAAATACTCATAGCTAATAGACTAAGTTCAGAATGAGTGAAGCTTACTTTGGTGGCACTGTTTCAGTATATGGGATAGATGCAGATATTTTCCAAAGAGAACCTGCTGAAAGTTAGTTCCTCCTTAGAAAATAAGCAGAGTTGGATTTGTAAGCTATAGTTTGTCAGCTTTTTTTTTTTTAAAGCTGGGGCAAACGAAAATTATTTTAATCTTTAAAACTTTTTTAAATGACTTTTTTCATTTATTTTACATAGTTTGTCAGCTGAAATAAAATTTTCAGTGGTAAAAGAATGAAGAATATGCTACAGCTTGCCAACTTTTATTTATAGATTGCAAGTATATTGTGCTAAGTGACCAGGTCCAGGTTACTTATTATTTCTTGTCTCTGGAGACTTCCTCATGATTGGTAACTAAGGCTGGTGAATCACTTACACACATAGTTATTTATTGTTCTCAAAGGCAAAATATGCTAAGCAAATTAATGGTTTAAGTAATAATGCTACCTTTCCATTAATTGTGTTTTTAAATTAGCGTAACAATTTAAATTCTCAGAAAAGAATGGTCCTAAGAGTGCTAACATTGTAAACTGAGTCCCACTCATATTGTAAAGAAAATCATATAGCTTTTCATTTGAGTTTTTTGAGTATTGTTATGTGGAAAAGATATAATTTTGCTTTTGTGGTATTTCCATTCCTAAAACTTTTCAAATATGTTATAAAGTGACATTAGCAAATTCCTCTGAATATATTTAGTATTACCAACCTATTTTCAAACTATGGTTTTAAATTGTTTAAAATTATTTTTCATACACTATATCTCAATGTTTTCCCATCCATCAACTCCTCCCAGATCCTTCCCACTTCCCTGTCTACTCAACTTCATTCATTTCTTTCTCTTTCTTTTCTCTCTTTCTCTCCATCCTTCTCCCTCAAGAAAAAAACAAAAAAATGAAAATCAAAGTAATGATAGAAAACAAAAGGTGCCTCATCAACAAAATAAAACATGAGGTTCATTTTATGTTGGACACCTACTCCTGGTCTTGGGGCCTGCTTGGAGTGTGGATGATAATACCCAGTAACATTCCAGTGGGGGGAAAAAAATCCCTGATTTCCCAGCAAGTACCAACAGCAAATAGCTAAAAGTTGAGGGTTTAATAACAACCACAAGAATAAAAACAAACAAATCCCAAACCCTCAAGTCACTTAGAGATTCTTGAGAGATAAATGTTGATTTCTTTTATAAAATGCTTGCGGTATGACTGAAAGTTAATGAGTCAGTTTTTCATAAACACTTCAGATAGTGAGTGACTGTTAAATTGATTTAAGATTAACATCTGTCAATAATTTATCATTTTTATTCAGGTAAAAACCAAGTATTGGAAAGTTTCATAGCTCGCATCTGTGCCCTTGCTATTGATTCAAGAGTGAATGTTTGCATTCAGCAAGAGGTAACTGTCTTTCAACACCTAAAAACGAGAAAGTAAATGATAAAATGAAATAGCAACTTAGACTAAGTTTCTTAAATTTATTTCATTGGGTTTATTTCTATTGTCTGAATAATTCATTGCTCGATAATGTATATTCTAAATTTTCATTAAAAATCCATAACTGTATTTATATATATGTCTATCATTAATGTGAGAACCTAAACTTTAGTATGTAAATGCCAGAGTAGCATGTAGTTCTGTATGTGTACATGCATATGTGTAACCATAAGAACATACTCCCCTTAGATCTTAGAATAGTGAATGTGTTATTTCACAGTGGGTGTGAGTCAGCCACACTAGACTTTAGATGTCCTTTCCCTCCCTCACCCGGATGCATATTCCTTACTTAGACAGCACAATTAAGAGAAGACCTAGACTTTTGAGTACATATACCTATTTCTCCAAATGCTTCTTGGAAAACAAAGTTACTTTTTTTCTCTTCTAGGCTTTAAAAAAAATGAATTTGATGCTTGACAGAATACCTCAAGATGCCAACAAAATACTTTCTAATCAAGAAATACTAACTCTCATGTAATTATTTTTTAATAACTTGTTTTGATCAGTTGTTTAATTTAACAGTTGTAAGAAACATGGTAACCACAAGTTTTAATTAAATAATCAACTGACAGTCTTATAATTTTTGATTTTAATATAGCACTTATGTTTTCTCCTAAAGTCAGTTATACTAGTCTATTCTAGATTTTAAATGTTTTTCCCCATAACACAATAGGCTTACTATCTAATTAATATTACTTCAGTATATAATTTCTTATTTTAATTCACAGGAGTAATATGGGAGAGAGGATTTTATATGTAGGAGGTAAGTATCTCTTTCCAAAATTTGAAATCATTTCAAATTTATGAATGTTAAATACCTTTGAAGATGTTATTAGCCTTCATGTTGCTAGAATAATACACCAAAATAATTATAATTTGTTTATGTAAACCAAAGGAAAAATATTAGATTTGTAAAAATAAAGGCATGTCTTGGAACAAATAATTTATCATGACAACAAAAATTAGATAAATATAATCGTGCCTAGTTTTAGTTATGATCAATTTATTAGAATTACTTGTGCTAAAAATTTTCCTAAATGACACATATTGAAATTATAATGTCCAATATTTTTGTAGTTGATAGGCAGTTTTTAAAAAATATATTTACTTCAAAGAACTTAAGTTTTCATTAGGTTCCTGTGAGTCAATTTTGATTTAGTGATTATATGTAAAGTATGGCTTTAATATGTACTCTGGGTTAAGTGTAAACATAACAAGAATTTTGTATGTTGTATGAATTGTTTTTCAATTTATAATTATAATGACATGGTAGAGTCTTAGAAGATTTAGGGGTTTCTTTGACTTTTAAAAGTTAACTTTTATTTATAAAAATGAATAATTTAATTTAGTAAATTAAATATTTTTTTCTTTTGGTTTTTGTGCCTTGTGAAATCAAGTTTCATAAGCCTAACTTTTAGAGTTTTGACCTATACATTAACTAACAATCTTTTTAAGACTATGAATTACAGGTAGGCATTGTGGAAGCTTTGTGTAGAATGACTACAGAAAAAAGGAGACAAGAACTGGCGTGTCAGTGGTTTTCAATGGATTTTATTGCTAATGCCTTTAAAGGAATTAGAGACTGTGAATTCGAAACAGTAAGTAGCATCAATAGCAAGTTTAGTAAAGATTTTTTGTAATTTTGATTTTTAAAACCATTTTTCTTTTTTGAAAACTAGGATTGCAGGATATTTCTCAACTTGGTGAATGGCATGCTTGGTGATAAAAGAAGGTAAGCTGGATGCAGCTCATAGCCATTTGTTAGTAAGGAAGTAGAGTTGAGCCCAATTATGGATGTTATAAATATAATTTTTATTGCACTGTGAATATTTATTCAAGACAGTATAAAACATACAGTAAGTTAGCACACTGCTAACCTGAAATACCCTTCTGAAGGCTTTATTTGGCTTTGTGCTTGGAAGGAAAATGCATTTTATCTAATTTATATTAATAACTGAGTGTCCAAATAAGGTTTATTCTGCTTCAGAATTGTATGTATATTATTATTTGGTTTTTGAGGAATGATAAAAATCTGACTATGCATGTACACGCTGGAGCGAAAATGTGTAGAAAACAAATCCTCCTACTGTAAAAGTAACATAAGTAGACTTTTTAGTATTTAATACCAGAAGCAAGAATGAACTGATAAAATATAAATTTTACCATTAAAATTTATTTGTATGGGTGTTTTTACCTGCATGTATGTCTACGCTCCATGTACATACAGTCCTGAAACAGCCAGAAGAGAGAATTAGAGTTCTCTAATTCTGGAACTGGAGTTAACAGAAGGTTGTAAGAAGACATGGGGGTGCTGGGAACTGAACTCTGGTGCCCTGGAAGGAACAGCAAGTGTTCCTAACTGCTGAGCCCTCGCTGCAGCCCAGAGCAATACCATTGCAATACTTGGCCTTGGGGATGATGTTCCTGATAAATCTTGTTTGCTTTATTTATAAGGAAGTGAGAGATAGGGTTAAATTCAAAGAGTCATATATCTGCATTTGAATCATAAATTCCCATCTGTTCTTTTTTGTTCATTATTTAACCTTACCATCTTCATTTTCCTTAGCTGCAACATAAGAATACTGATAATATTTATTGCTTCTGTTTGTTATGGAGACTGACAGAACACACTGACAGAACATACTTAAAATAGCATCTTGCCATAAAAATGTTCTAAGGATTTCACCACTTTTATGATCAATGACTCATATCTACCTTTTATCTGTCCAAGGCCTGTGGGATCTTGTATTAATACACATTGGATTTAGAAACACTTGTCATGTTTGAAAGGATATATTTTTTAAATTGGTATAATTCCTTTAGTCAAAGTGGTAAGTAAATAATATCTTTAAAGTAATAATGCTTTTCTTTACCTAAACAAATTCCAGTAAATATTTGTTGAAAATAGTAATGACCTGGCTTGGTGGGTTTTTGCCTATTACCTCATCTAATTGCTACAAGTTTCCAGCAGGGGTATCAAACTTGAGGCCAGCCCAGATAACAGTGAGACCCTATCTCAAAAATTGCATTAAAGAGATTATTTTATTTAAAATTTTATAACCAATTTCTGATTTCTCTTTGATTCAAGATATTGTTTTTTTATGACTGAACAAGTTAGAGACATTGTATATTTATGATTGGACAAGTTAATTCTTGGAAGGTAGGTATATTTTTTTAACTAAAATGTTTTCTGTTTTAGGGTCTTTACATTTCCTTGCTTGTCAGCATTTCTTGATAAATATGAGGTAAGTTTTAAATTTATCCAAACATGAGTTATTAGATAATTTTTATGTAAAAACTAAATGGATTATGGGTTATGTAATGATTTAAAACATTAAAAGTACTAGATTTAGATGGTTTAGCTGACTGGTCCTGTACATTATAGTGACACCAGGAAAAATATGAGCCTGCTCACCTGAGCCAAGAAGGAAAACAGCAGACCGTAGTTCTCCACATTTTCTCCTCTCCTTAAAGGCATTGCTGATTATCATTCATAAGTATATTCAAACAATTTTCAATCTGTTAGTACTTAAAATGATGTCTGTGTAAAGCATTTAAGTAGCATTTTTCTTGTGCCAAACTGTCTAAATATTAGTGCATTTAGATAGGTTGCTGTCTTCATCTACTTAACACTTTATCTCTTAAAGTACTCAGGGACTATTCTACTTTGTAAGTGTTGCTAGAGTCTAGAATCCTAAAGAACCTCAAATAATTCAGTCATGGCTATAATCTAATGGCAGTTCTCCATGTTTTGTAAGCATAGTATATATATTATTTCTATGTGTTATGTTAGCTGCAGATCCCATCAGATGAAAAACTTCAGGAATTTTGGATTGATTTTAATCTCGGAACCCAGACTTTGTCATTCTACACTGCTGGAGATGATGATGTAAGCTCTTACCTCTTTATGTTACTCTCTATGCACGTGAAGAAGGTTCTTGAAATTTACTTTCAGAATGCATGTTTGTATACTTTTTTTAGCCATTTTTGATCGACTCAACATTAGCTTTTTATTATTTTAAAGTTGTATAATCTATCAAGCTATTTAAAATGAAAATTATTTGATTTTTTATGATAACAAAATGAGAGCTAAATTTTAATATTAATATTTTAATAAAACCTTTCATAAATGAATATTAACAATATTTAATTTTTTAAATTAATATTTTAAATAAATGAATCAACATTAGAAAAGACAGCATGGAGTCTACTCAGTGGTATAGTGCTTAGCAGGCAGGAAGCCTTGGGCTACTCAGACACTCCATGGGAACATTGGCAGGCGACAACAATTGGTCTTACTCAGTCTTGAAACCTCCTGAGAAGTAAGGGAATTTCTATGTACAGTGGCATGTAGAAGTGAATTTTAGTTGTATGTTGTGCCTTAGCCATGTGCAGGCTTTGGAAGTAGAGTATTTCTTGTTCTGTTTGTCACCCAGGGAAAGGGTTAGAGTTATTGTTTCCTAGCTGTCAGTTGGCATGTGTGGTGCAGTCACTCCCAAATTCTGACAGCTGATGAGCATAGCCTAGGAAACTCTGAACTTTTATTATTATAATTATACTTCCTTCACACAGAACATTTTTTATAAGTGAATATTAGCCAGTGCTTTTTACAGTTTCATATACTTTTTAGAATACCTTCATAGAATGCTCATTTTCAGCAACTATTAGAGTATAATTATTATAGTTATTGATGTTGTCCTCTTGATTCAGTTTGACCTACTAAATCTAGAAAAGAAGATAAGCCATCATACTATAGTATACATAATAGGGAATGTATAAGTCCATCTATAAGTTGTTCAAAATACCACTTAAGATATTGAGACATTCTTTCTAGAATTACATTTTTAAATCTCTTTTACCTCAGTCTCTGTAGTAATATGTTCTTCCTGAACTGCTTACTTTCCTAAAACCATTATCCATATAGTGGCCACTTAAACCCCTTCTTTGTCTCTTTAATGTAGTGTAAAAGACTTTTACAGCTTTAGCAGCTGAATATTCCTCTGAGATATAGCATTCTTATTCAGACCACTGAATTTCGAATCTTACAGGATGTTTTTACTCTAGGGAACCCTCTTGCAGATCCTTGAAACCTAGTTTCTGTGATACTGTCAACTTGACACAGCCTAAAATTAGTTGGAAAGAGAGTTTTAATGAGAAACTATCTAGAATATGTCAGCCTGTGGTCATGTCTGAAAAGGGGAAAGATGTCTTGATTGTTAACTGGTGTTGGAAGACTCACCCATCAGGCACCTAGGCAGGGGGTTAAGCAGAGTACAGAACAAGCAAGAATCCAAGAGTTGATTTTCTCTTCTTGAATGTGGATGTGATGCTTCAAGTTCTTGCCTTGACTTCCCATAGTTATGAACTGTAAACTAGAACTGTAAGTCAAACTCTTCATCTTGCATTTTGTCAAGATATTTTATCACACCAACAAAACTTCTGCTAGGACAGTGCCTTGCAGTTTAGGGTTTGGTAAAACTATTGTCTGCTTAAAAATGGGTTCTCTGGTCATTAAGTATAAAGTAACCTAGCTGCCAGGTTTTTGTATCACATTGTCCAATGTTTTTTTTTCCTTATAGTAATTACTAAAATAGTTCTGGTTTCCTATTTCATAAAAGATCAATATTTGTTTTTTTCTTGTTTATACCTGGTATAAGGTATAGGGCAATAGGACTTGTTATTTTTAGAATCAATAAATGAAGTACTGAAGGACCAGAAAGATGCATGTTTAGTGATAAAAAGGTACAGGAGATATGAGAAGGATAAGTCACATATAGTTTAACTTAAATTGATATTGAAAGAAGTTTTAAATTGGGAGTAAATATATATGTAAGATTTTTTTTTTCTAAATTTAAGGATCATCAATGGGAAGCAGTCACTGTGCCTGAAGAAAAAGTTCAGATGTACAACATTGAAGGTACTAAACCTGAAGCTTGATTTTTTATAATTCTCTACTTGGTTCCTATCATAAGGCAAACAAACTGCAAGTTAGTATGACAGACTATGAAAACTCTGTAGATAACACACATTCATAAAGTCATCACATTCTCCACCCCAGATTTCTTCATCTAAAACCACAATATTTGGTCTGACCAGTATCATGACCGTGTTTTCAAGGTTCTTACATTTCTACCCCATTTGTTTTAATAAATCCAAACACCTTGTTTCTCAGTCCTGTAAGAGGAGTTAGATAGAACTGCAGGACAAATACATGAAATCTAAAAGACTGATAAAAGGCCATATTAAGTTAGGGCACATATTTGTCATTTAAAATATTTATAGATGTATGTATATATTACCATAGTATTAATTTGCATTTTTCTAATGAGCAGTAAAGGTGAGTACCTTTTGTGCATGAGCTCTTCTCTGGCTGTTTGTGTGCTTTCCCCGTAGAGCATCTGCTTAAACACTTCTGTCTTTTGCTGAGCTGTCTGTTTATTCAATTTTGACGTTATTGTGTATCCTAGAATACCAGTCCTTTGACAGATAACATTTTGTGAACATAGTCTGTATTGTGCTTTTATTTAAGGGTAGGTTGTACAGGAAAGAAGGCTTTTAAATTTGAAATCTAGTTGATCAGGTTTGTTTTGTTTTTCCTTGTATAATTGTTGCTTTCTATGACCTAAGGAATCTTGGTCTATTCCTTAGTCACAGATTTTCTGTTTGACTTTGGCTTTAGCTTTTGTGTTTTAGTATGGTGAACTAAATTAAATTCATTTTTGTTTCAGTTGTCAGAAATTATAGGTGATTTTGTGAATTTATAGCTATTCTAGGATTATTTGCTAAAATGACTTTAATTTCTTTAACTTTGTTTCCCTGGTCACACGCTGTACCATTGACTATTACCCTGTGTGAGTCCTCTGTTAAGTCATCTGACTCCATATGAGTGGTCTTGTTTCTTGCTGATTTTGTATTCCTTAGATCTGTTTACATGGTATGTACCAGTACCACAGTGTTTTCAGCATTTTATGTTCATGCTTAACAGAAACAGCTAATTTATTTTCTGACATTGAATTTTCAGAACCATGGCCTTTGGGTTATCCATATACATTTAAAGAGATTTTGTGAAGTCATTACAGAAAACTTCCTAGAATTGTGACTGTGGATCAGAGTGAAGTACTAGAACTAGAGTTCAGACCATAGAGACGCAGTTCTTTATTTGGGTCCTAGACTTCTCTAAACAATGTTTGATATTTTTCAATATATGCCTTACAGATATTTTGATTAATTTATTTGATGGCAGAAGATACAAAATAATTCCACACTAGTTCAGACTTGCATATAATAAAGGGTTATTTATTTAAGGGAGACTCACAGATCACTGTCTTAGATCACAGTCCTCTGCATGAACAGGGAACAGGAACAGAGTCTAGCAGCCAGAAGCAAAAGAGTAAGCTCATGCTTTACAGCTGCATTTATAGTATAAAAGACCACGCCCAGGTGGGCTGGTATCATAAAGGCTATTGGTCAAAGGAGCTCCCGCAGTACCTTCTTTTTTCACTTCAGCTGTTAATTCTCTGGGACTATTCAAGTCTTTGTCACCATCAAAGGTTTTGTTTAAATGAACTATTAAGTCAGGTGTTATCCCAGTAGTCAGTCATAGACTGGAAATGTCTCCTAACAATCTTTGAAAGTCATTTAGAGTTCACCATCAGTCTCTCCTAATTTGTGCCTTTTGTGTTCTAATTTTCTGTAAACCTATTTTGTAACCTCAGTAATTGACAGAGGCTCCACTTTGTAGCTTTTCAGGAGCAATTTGTAATCCCCATTTAGGCAAAACTTTCTTTACTTCTTCAAACATTCTTTCTGCATTTGAGTCAGATAACAAAATGTCATCCATGTAATACTAAATTATAGACTTAGGAAATAGGCTTACATATTATTTCCAATGGCTAATTTACAAAGTTAATTAGGCACGGGGGCACTATTGAGCCTTCCCTGTGGGAGGACAGTCCGTTGGTATCTCCTAGTAGGCGGAACATTATTATAAGTAGGCACTGTGAAGGCAAATTTTTCTCTATCCTTTTCTTGTAAAGGTATAGTGAAGAAATAATCCTTTAATTGAATAAGTATAAGAGGCTGCCTTTTGGTAATAGAGAAGACAGAGGAATTCCAGATTGTAGAGGGGCCCATAGGTTGAATTACCTTGTTGACAGCTCTTAGGTCTCCATTCTCCATAATCCAGATTTCTTTTTATAATATCTTATAATATCCTTACTAGAATATGAATTTTTTGGCAATGTAGAAATCTTAACCTGGGTTTTCGATTGCTGCAATAGGTTACAGCCCCAAAAATTCACTGCAATATTAGCTATATATGGCCTCAGCTACCCTTTTTGTCCTTCTGGCCCTATGCATTCAACCCACCTCATGCTTTGTTTTACTTGAGATTGGGTTCCAGTTCCTAGGAAATAAATATTGTCTCTTGAAGGGGCCAATCTGGATGCCAAGATTCTGGAGTAATGATATTCACGTGCAAACTTGTGTCTAGTAATCCCTCAATTACAGTGGCATTTATATGCACTCTTAGCTTTGGTCTTTGATCATTTATAGAAGTCTGCCAAAATATATGTTTCCTGTTTCCTAATGGAGTTTTTTTGACTCACTTTCTGTAGCATGAAGGGCCTGCTTGTTGGGGTTTATATCCTGCCTGGTACCCCACAGCTGGCAAGTCCCAAAGAAAATCATGCAGAGAGGTCTATATTAGGTTATAAACTGATTGGCACATTAGCTCAGGCTAAGTATTAGTTCTTATAAGTTATATAGCCCATTATTCTTATCTATGTTAGCCATATGGCACAGTACCTTTCTCATAAGGGCAGGTCACATCCAGCTTCTTTGGTGGTCTGCGCAGGAATGCCGAGAGAGCTTCCTGCTTCCCAGAATTCTCCTATTCTCCTTGCTCCGCCTCTACTTCCTGTCTGGTTGTCCCACCTATAAATCCTGGCTAATGGCCAATCAGCGTTTATTTAAATCATGATTGACAGAATACAGACAGTTCTCCCGCACCAACTTTCCAGGTGTATTCCATCATCCATAACAGTATGGTTTTTTTACAGTAGGCACTGTAATGTTTGATTTTCCTGGTGAGACATGTTCTCCACAGTGAATGGGAATGACTGGACCTTGTTTGACATCGGGGCCTGTGAGAGGCCCACCAAGGAGTTTCCCAGTGGTATCGGCTTGCCTTGTCTGTCTCTTGTTGATCTACATTCATTAGTCCAATGTCAGCCTTTGTCACACCTCCTACATATACCAGAAGGCTGAGTCCTCCTATTCTTTTCATTTTTAGAGGAGACATTATTCCCGGGAATTCCTTGTCTACAGTTTCTTCTTAAATGTCCTATTCTTCCACAATTAAAACATTTGGCATTTTGGTGTCTCCACATACCATTGGAAATTGCTTCTCCTACCCAAGCTTCAGTATAATAGTCAAATGCTTCAACATTCATTGTATGCAAGATCCATTCATCTATGAGTGCTGATCTAACCTTTAAAGGCCCGAGATATTCTTACATTCTAAGTTGCCATTTTCAAAAGACAAGGATTAAATTAGAACACATCTAGCTTCAGGGTCTGTCACTCCTAATTGTACAGCCTTAGTTAATCTTTGTAAGAAGTCAGTAAAGGGTTCTCTCTGGCCCTGTTTAACCCTAATATATGACTCAGTCCTATTTCCTATGTCCTGAATCCTGTCCCAAGTATTTAAAGCTGCTGTGCTACATAGGGACAAGGTGTGTTCATCATAGCAAGCTTGTTCCTAAGGATCAGAGTAATGACCTTCACCAAGAATTTGATGTTGTGAAGTCTCAAATCCTTTTGCTTTCCCCTGGTACTCTAAAAATTTGCCTCTTCTCTTAAATAATACTTCCAAAGCAGCTGAGGTCCATTTTCTAGGACTAGTGTGATTAATTGAACTCAGTAGTGTGGGGTAGCCTTAGTGCTTGAAGCCCACGTTTTCACCATTTCCCTGACAAATGGTGAGTATAGCCCATAAGAAACTATTGCTTGTTTTTATTTCTTTTAGATCACTCATATGTATTGGTTTCCATGCACATTCTTTGACTACCTTAGGTACTTTGTGCCAGATGGTCTTTCCGAGGAAATTACTAGATACGCAGTTGAAACTATGTGTAAGTCATCCCAGGGTCTGGCACGTACTGATGAGGCTAAATCCTGTCCTTGTATCTTCTGTCCCTGCTCATCAATTTCAATAAATTCCTCAATCTTTTCAATTCTTTCTACTACTGCCTTTTTAAAAGTCCGAATCTCCTGTCCAGTGTTCTGTTCTAATGTCCTCACTGAGGATTCCAAGGTATGAAACTTATCCAGTAAAGATAATGTCTCATCCTTGGATATATCACAACTTTTCAATAGATTCTGACAGTTAAGTTCAACAGCACAAATTCTTTCAGATAATTTTGTCAAATTGATGCTATCCCTTTCCATAGTATTGACCCTTTTTTTTAATTAAATAATATTGAAAACAAAGCTAATTCCTAGAATCAACTAAAGGGATGTAGAAGGAAAATCTTGTAAGCTTTGCAGAATACCTTCCATAGTATAAGCAAAATAATTATTGAACTCCTGGATGTTATCAGTCATTTTTTTTTGTAGTTTTTCAGATCTTACCTGTCATAAACCAATTACAATGAATTGGAGTAGGTGTAATAATCGTCATCGGCCAGCAGGTGTCACAGTTGCAGCCACATGGCCAAGAGACTCTAGCAGCAGTGAACAGCACATGTTGCTTACTTAGGTACTGAAAAATATACTTTGTTTAACAAATTAAGAACAGTTATTAAGGTGATCAAATGATTCCAATTATTGGGACCCAGGATAAAGAGAAAACCCAAAGTTTTCCATCAGTGTGAGTTACGGACTGTGTGCACCACCATGGGTATTGCAGGCAGGAGTATGTGGGCTGGCGTGTAATGCACAGAGAAGGCAGCATGTGGGGCGCAGGCCAGGGAGAGCTGAGCAGCAGCCTGCTGCATCTGAGGGCTGGCTAGAGCCATGGGCAGGAGAGTCCGTGCCCAATGTACCACGCAGCTGGCAAACTGATGCCAAAAAGTGTGGACTGGTAACCAAGTTTGGATGCCAGGTAATGGCGAAAGATACAAAATAATCCCACACTAGTTCAGAATTATGTATAATAAAGGGTTATTTATTTAGTGGAGATTCAACAGATCACTGTCCTAGATCACAGTCCTCTGCATTAACAGGGAACAGGAACAGAGTCTAGCAGCTGGAACTAAGAGCTGGAAGCAAGGGAATGAGCACACACTTTACAGCTACACTTATAGTATAAGACACCACACCTAAGTGGGCTGGTATCTAAAAGCTATTGGCCAAAGGAGCTCCCATAGCACAACTACTCAATTTTGCTTTTTTTTTTTTTTTGATGATAAACATAATCTTTAATTTCACTTTTGTCAGGGACCAGCCTCGACAAAAATACCTCTCACCAGGGTAAGGGCTGGGGATTTTGAAATATAGTAAAGATTATGAAGACGTGAATGAAGTAGTAAAACAGAGAAATATGTACGATAGTATTGGGAGGGAATTTTTGTGGGTACTGAAAATTCACCCAAGTTTAATTTCCAGCTTCTTAAAATACCCTTACCCCAAAATATAGGAGTAAGACAAAAGACTGCATTAACATGATACAAGGAAATGAACAGACCAATTGAAAGCCACAGGCTACATCCATAGTTAAACATTCTGTTGCCAGAACAAAACAAGTTCCGCTCATACCCTAGACCAAAACTTTCTGAAGGCAAGCCACTCCCTGGGTGGAATCCAAAGTTATCTCCTTAAGGGAACTGGAACTTAGTTGGATTCATAGACTTTTGTTTGAGGTAGGAACAGATCTACTTCTCTATTTCTGGAGCACAGGGTCTGGCTGTTAGCCACACCTGTTGACAATAACCTTGAGAGAGCAGAACTCTCTGTTCAGCATCTAGGTGGGACCTTTGTTTTGAGGTAGAAGCACAATAACCTTGAAGGAACTAGAGGAAAGTTCCAAACTTTCTGACCTTTGGTCAATGTGGAAACAGGCTCACATTTCCAGGCCTCCACACACTTTCAGATATTTTCTACTGGTATGTAAAAAAATGGTTTTAAAAAGATACTTTCCTTGTATCTTAGAACCTTGCCAGGTTAACTGTTCAGTTATGATGCCTGTGTAGATTCCCAAGGGTGTTGAATCAGTCACTCGGGTTGTTTTTAAATAGTGATAGTTTTGTTATACTCTCTCCTCCTTTTCCTTCCCCATTTCCTCTTTATGGAAATGGAGAAAATTTCCAGTACAATTTTGTACAGATGTAGTAAAAAGTGAAAATCTTGAAGGCTTCTTGAATGTGGCTTGGGAAACAGGTCATACATTATCTTACTATAAAGTGCTGTGTTAGCTGAATGCCCTGGTGGATACTCTGCATCAGAATGAACAGGCTAATGAGAATTCAGGTGTCTTTACATATGAAACAATCATGGGTAATTAAGTTGGTAAACGTCCAGTCCATCCCTCCAAATACTTGTTCATTTAAAACCTTCCTTCTGCTGTTTGGGCCTTAGGTAGTCACTGCTGCTTTCTTCAAAGTAGATAAATGTATGGTTTCTAGAATTCATATAAGTCAAATCATTTGCTATATAACAATTCTGTTTTGTCATTTCAAACTTTTGTTTTAGTTACAATGTTGTGGCAATATGTCAATAGTTTCTTTTTATTGCTGAATAATATTCCACTGAATGGCTATACCTCAATTTATTAATCCATGCCCAGTGAACTTTTGGTATTTGCAGTGTTTCAGTTTTTAGCTCCTATGAATAGTACTGCTGTTGAATTAGTTGCTGTGAATATTAATGATATAATCTCAATATCTACAATTTTTTTCTCTTGGGCCAATTGCTAAGGTATACAGTGCTTGTATCATACCAGAGGTATATGGTTATCTATTCAACTTTAGATACTTCCAAAGTGTTGGTTAAAGTAATCCCACCAGTTTAGGTTTTTAACCCATGTGTAAGAGATTCAGTTTCTGGGCCAGCAAGGTGGTTTAGTGGCTAAAGGCACTTGGCTGCCACATTAGTTTGATTCCCCAGGACCTAACATGATGGAAAAAGGGAATTATTCTTCAACATCTATATGCATGCTGTGCATTTGTGCCTACATAACCCACACATGTATTCACATGCTTGCATGTACCCACATACACAGACTAAAATCTAATAACTTTAAGAAAATAATACCTATTTTGTCAAGTCCTTCTCTTGCCTTACTGTTGTAGCAATAAGAGCTATATCATTAATTACATTGCTAATAGAAATTCTGAAAATAAGCATTTTGCCTTATTTCTGGTGTTAGCAGAGTGGCAAAAACATATTTTCTTATTTTATCTGATCTTGGTCTGTTTTCTCTTGCTAAAACAAAATAACAATGACTGACTGTAATAAATAACGTAAGAAAAGTTAATTTTGCTGATAAAGGTGGATGGCGGGACTCTCATGATCAAGTTGTGGCAGTACCTGTTTAATTCCTGCAAAGGACCTCATGGTGGAAAGCAGGACATCATGTGGCAAGAGGGATCTGAACTTACCTTATATAACCACATGAAGTAACTCCATAAAAGTTAAGAAGACATTAATCTCTTCATGAGCCAAAACTCTGCCATTGGTGTACTCAGACGTTTCCCATCCACCAGTTCACAAATAACCACACAGAGGCTTAATGTTAATTATACATGCTTAGCCAACAGCTCAGACTTGTTACTAGCTAACTCTTACATTTTAAGTTAAACCCACATTCCTTGTTTATACTACCATGTGGCAGTACCTTTATTAGCAGGGCATGTTCACCTCCTGCTCCCCCTGCATATGGCATCTGCTCATTCTGTTCTTCTCCTTCCCAGCATTCTCAGTTTGACTTTCTTGTGCTATGGGAGAATGCTCATGTACACTGTAATGATTTGTCACTCATATTGGTTTAATAAAACACTAATTGTTCAATAGCCAGGCTGGAAGTATAGGCAGAGCAACCAGACTAGGAGAATTCTGGGAAGAGGAAAGGAGGAGAGATACAGTCATTATCCAGACGCTAAGGAAACAAGATGAGACTACCTCACTGATAAAAGGTACCCAACCATGTGGCTAAACATAGATAAGAATTATGGGTGAATTTAAGTCATAAGAGCTAGTTAGTAATAAACCTGAGCAATAGGCCAAACATTTTATAATATAAGCCTCTGTGTGTTTCTTTGGAATTGAATGGCTATGGGACTAGTTGGGACAAAAACTTCTGTCTAGATTCCCGCCTAGCTTTATCCTGTTCAGCTTTTGGTCAGTCAGCTTCTTTATTAAACCAATCACAGTAACAAATCTTCACATTGTACTAAAGGATTATTCCACAACACACTGGGTGCCATCTGTTAGCATTGCCAGAATGAGGAATTTTTAACATGAGTTTCTGACAGTTAACCAAATTCATACCATAGAACATTTTGGCAGTTCTTCTTTTATATCTTAAATATCTTATTTCACAGAATTATATCCTGAAATTATCTTTTATAAATTTTAAACACCTATCTATTAAGCTACAGTATCTTAATTATCTTTGGTCTTTTCTAAAGTCTTTTGTTTCTTTAGTACCAGCAATATACTGGTACTTATTTCCTGTCAAGTCACTTTATGATTGACATTGTATTTATAACAGTAGAAAACTTTAGTTCAGCTCACCAAGACTCTTTGCATATATCGTAAGTGGGAAACTGGCCATATATTTAAGGCTGGCCTGCTTCAGGAAGTATTTTCCATCTAAGCCAGTGAGGCAGTTAGAGAATTAACTCTATTTTTAAATAATTTAAATGATGATTAATAATTGTACATAATCAGGAGGTACAGCATATTTCTGCATTTGTGCACTTAGGAAAGCCCTAGCCAGAGAAAGGTACTAAATGCCTACCAGGGTTGAATAGCCACTTTTGTGTCTCCCTGTACTGCCCAGAAAATAGTCTAATTCATTTTAAAGTCCATATTTTTATTTCTTAACTCTGCATCTTACTGATAACTTTATTTTATGTCTTATTTGTTTTAGCAATTTCTCTTCCCAAGCCTCAAACAAAATAACAGGATGTCTCTAGGGAACCTAGGCTGGAGACCATGTATCAGAACTCTGATAATTTTAGACATAGGGATTTAAAAGTTCTTTTGATTTAGCTAAATATTGTCCTGAAACAAAATACTGCATCTTATACAGAGGTGAGCATTTCTGACTTAAGACTCTGGCCTACCTGCTATTCATAATATTTTCCATGTCTATAGCTAGAACATTGAACTTGGGGTTTGGTGCTTCTGCAGAACATATTTCACTGTTGGAGCTATCTCTCTAGCTGTTTAGTATTCTCAGTGGTAGTTAGTCTTTATAACTGTTCTCAGGATTGTTGTTGTATGAGGAGTAGGCCACATCCCGCCGTCTGGCTAGCCTACACCCCCGAAATAACCATACAGAAAGTGTATTATTAAAATACTATCTTGCCATTAGCTCTACCGTCCTATTGGCTAACTCTCACATCTTGATCTAACCCATTTCTGAGTTCACTGCGAGGTCATGGCTTACTGGGAAAAATTCTAATCAGCGTCAGTCTCAGGCAGGAGCTTCTTGGCATCTGCCACTCTGCTCTTCTTCCAAGCATTCTGTCTACTCCGCCTACCTAAGTTTTGCCCTTTCAAAAGGCCAAGGCAGTTTCTTTATTCAACCAATGAAAGCAACACATAGAGAGAAAAACCTCCTACACCATTTCCCCTTTTCTGTTTAAACAAAAAGAAAGGCTTTTACTTTTAACATAATAAAATTACATATAACAAAACAGTTATCAAGCAAGAAGTACAGTTATAATATTTATATCTATTTTATATTTTATCATAACTAAGGATAACTATAACTATAAATATCTCAACTCCATCAAAGACTCCAGAAGGATATAATATTATCTAAGTAAACAGGAAGTTCATTGTAAGCAACTTCCAAAACTCTAGAAATGACAGAGACATCTCGCTTCCTGAACAGTCACCCAAAGTTTTTCTGTACTGTTGGGGCATCCATCTTCAGCCTACAGGCCCATAGTATCAAGCAAACATTTTCATGAAGTAGGAAATTTCAAAGACAGTTCAGTCACTTTCTTCTGTGTCCTGCAGAATGTCTCACAGACTCTTTTATGAAGCAGGAACCCCAAAGGCTCATCTCACCTTTAGGCAAGTTCAGCAGTCATCTCTCTGTGGGTTTTTCATGTCCAGTTTATTTATCAGTCCAAGCAAGAGCAGTTTCTTGCCCAAATGGCTATAAAACTCCATAAGGAGCCTCATTGATGCCCATCTTCCTCTTGAAGTAGCTGGTGCTGCCAGGAGCAGACGTGTCTCATTGTCATGAAAAACCCTAAGTTATTAAAACATTTTAAATGCCATATTTTGTAGTCTTTGAAGATATGAAGAATGCCTATCTAACTGAAATATATCTCTATATATCTAGAAAATCTAACATGACTATAAGCTTGACTATTATCGATGATTATCCATTAACAACCTATATTTTCTAATTATACATTACATTTTTAAATGAACTACACAATCACAATACCTTAATCAAGATCAGAAATACATATACATATAACAAAATTGACCTTAAACTTGTATCAATAAATCAAGATTTATACCAATGTAAATTATTCATATCTATATCATATCCCCCTTTAAGTGTAAAAGAACATTTATAAACAATATTTGGGAATATGCATGCAGTTTTTTTCTCTTCAAACCGCTTTGTGCTGTAGGGGGGCGCTGTTATTCAGATCTTTTATGGTGTATCCTATATGCTAGGTTCATCTCAGTCAGCAGTTGAGTGAAGTAAGTTTTGAGGGTATTTACAGCAACCTTTTAGGAAGGCATGGTCTATGATACCATATTGGTCTAGAAGTAATCCAGAGGGTCTCATCCTCTGTGAAAACAAAAGAAGAACCTCTTTTTCAAAGCATTATATCCTTAGACCCAAATTCTGAAGTTATAATACCTTTATAATATACATGCTGGTTTGGCTTAGTAGCCCATACAATGAAACGTCTCTCTGTACTTAGCTCTTTAACTGTCAAAAAATTTAAAGAAAACACAATAATACACAGAATCCAGACTCGCTGTGAATTTTCCATTTTTATGTGGCCTATTTTTACTCTATCACTTTATTCTGTCTCTTTAAAGACTTTATCTGTTTTTTTAAGCATCAACTTTATTTTATGACTCTATATACTCTTTTTATTTTATCTCCCAAGCCTACATGCATTTATTTAACAATGTGACCTGTGTCTGAATCTGTCCTATTGCATTGTCTGTAATTCTCTACTGTCTTGAAGAGCTTTTAAAATGCTAAGCAGCTTGGTTGCAGCTGCTCTGGATGTTGGCTCAGCCCCTCTCCAATTTCAAAATGGTGGACGTACCATTTCTGCTAGCTCTTGGGCCGCCAGGTAGGAGCTGTGCTCAACACTTTAACTCTGAGATGCAGCAAATAAGCTCTTTATATATGAGCTACAGCCAAATCTGCCACGCAGAGCAGTGTGCAGCCTGGAAACATCTCTCTGTAAGGCAGTGGGAATCCACCATGCTCTCCCGCCTGCCTAAGCCTGATGCCGCCATCTGCCCAGGCTGGGAGTGCAGAGCCATTGTTTTTCTCTTTTTTATATTATTACATAATAATACATAAAAACATAAATTTTCAGCCAAGATTGGTTGGAAATTTCAGCTTTTTACACCACCTTTATCTCCAAATATATTTTCACCATTTTCTATTTTTGGCTATGTCTCCTCTGGTATCTGGGTTCATCTTTCATGTTCTCCAGATATTTACTCTATTAATTCATATATTATGTTAATATCTCTTTTCTCAGAATATAAATAAGGTCATAAAATGTCAGTTTGGATTGATCCTATTGTTTTCTTCTCATTCTTTCTCTGTTTATAGCCAATTTTGAAAAATAACTTTACTATATTTTTCTTTCCCTTATTAATTTCTATTCTGTTATATTCTGTTGTACATCTCTAAAGTTCTTACTCTTAAAATTCTTAACTCCTATAAATTAAAATGTGTATGTGTGTGTACACACATGTATCCTTCTATTGACTTCCCCATATTTGATATTGGTGACTACAATTTAAGTATTTTTAAAAATTTCTCAGCTGAGCTCCAAATGTAGTGAGGACTTGCTGTTCTCATAATCTTATCCTAAAGAGCTTCTTCTTCATTTCCTAACAAATGGTGTATGATAAAAATTGTTTGGTTAACCCCAAATAAAGAATCTGTTCTTTGTTTTAAAACTTGAATATCTCTTTGGGGAATTTTATTGCATGTTTAATAGTAGGAGAAGGCCAGGACGGGGTATGTGTCATTGTCTTGGTACACATGGAAGTCACAGGACAACTTTTGGGAGTTGGTTCTCTTTTTCCACTATGTGAGTAGTGCAGGAGAATTGTCTGTATTCTGTCAATCATGTTTTAAATAAATGCTGATTGGCCAGGCGGGGAGTATAGGTGGGAAAACCAGACAGGAAGTAGAGGTGAGAACAGGAGAATTCTGGGAAGCAGGAATCTCCCTTTGCACTCCTGCACAGACCACCGAAGAGGCAGGATGTGACCCTGCCCCACTGAGAAAAGGTACCGAGCCATGTGGTACCTTTTACATAAGGATAATGGGTTAATATAAGCTACAAGAGCTAATAAGAAGCCTGAGCTAATGGGCCAATCAGTTTATAACCTAATGTAGACTCTCTGTGTGATTTTCTCTGGGACTAAATGGCTGGGGGAACTAGGCAGGACAGAAACCCCGACAAGCAGGCCCTCATGTGACTGTGGGACCTGGTGAGAGGACAGAAACCAACCAGGCCCTCCATGCTACATGTGAGTGCTGAGGCTTTTGAGTTTCAGGGTCTCTGGTTTGGCAGGAAGCATCTGATCTATCTTTTCAGCCCTAAAAGCCATTCATGGTTTCCTCCCCACTAACTTACCCTATCCTCCTATTCTTAGTTCTATCACTGATGTATTTTGTATATGTCCCCTTTCTTTGTTCCTTGTTTGATTATCAGGACATGGTGATTAATGAGAAAATTAAATATTAGTTTGTTTATATATGGATTTAAAAGTCATTTTAAATGATTTTGCATATAAAGCACATTGTTACATTCATAATGGAATCATATAATAACATCTTGATATGTTACATAGGCAATCATATTGGTAGTATCTGAGCAAGAAATCAAACAAGAAGTTTCTTTAATCTTAATAGGATTACTAATTTTAAAAAGCAAAGTAAATTATGATGTACTTCAAGACATCAGAGCAAATGTCAGAAATCTCAACAAATGAATAAAGTAAAACATAGTTTTATTACTATATAGATGTTTACAACTCACATAGATGAATCTTTGTACAAAGAATTATTCAAAAATATAATTATGTGTGTAGTAGAAGAAAATACTGCATTTAATAGATACTCAAAGTCCAGAGAAAAAAGTTAAATAAAGATCAAAAGTATGAAGCAATTATTAGTAAAACCCCATAAAGATTATGAATGCATTGATATTTTCATCAAAACATGAAATACCTTTAGTGCCACATCACTTTTTACCTCTGAAACATGAAAATTTAAGGTTAGGCTCACATGACTTTTTAAAACTCTTAGTTTGTACTATTGTAGTAAGAAACACAGTAGGACTTTGTGTAGGGGGAGGCCTCTTATTTATTTCTGGCTGCTCAGACCTGAAATAATCACTCAGAAACTATATCATTTGAATCACTGTTTGGCCAATAGCTTAATAATATTTTTAGCTACCTCTTCTATCCTGAACTAACCTATCTCCTTTAATCTGTGTATCACCACATAGCTGTGGCTTACCAGGTAAAGTTCTGTCTGGCATCCAGTGTTGTCTCTGGTGAGGGCTACATGGCTTCTCACTGACTCTGCCTTCTTCTCCAAGCATTCAGTTCAGTTTTCCCTGCCTAGCTCTATTCTGCCCTATCACAGGCCAAAGCAGTTTCTTTATTCATTAACCAATAAAAGCAACACATATACAGAAGGACTTCCCACACCATTTCCTCTTTTCTGTTCTAATACAGTGCCTTAATCAAGAGCAAAAATATACATATAACAAAACTGACCTAAAATTTGCATCAATAGACCAAGATCCATACCAATGCAAAGTATTCATATCTTTGTTTGTATATGTGTGTGTATAATATATATATGTATATATATATATATCATGATAGCTAGAAATAATGTAATTATGAACTCAAGTTATTTTCTTTAAGAAAGCAGATTTTTCAGGCACATTCAGGCACATATTTTAAGAATTGGTTAGGTCTTGGACTCTGTTCCAGGGCCCTCTCTCAATGTTGAGGGCATTGTGATAAAAATTTTTAGATGAGGACACTGAAAGTGAAATATAAGTTGATTGATTTGTTTGTGTAGTTAGAGTTGGGTAAACAATATCCAATATAAAATGTTTGTATTTTGTTTCAATTTGCTGCATATTTTATTTATAATATAGTTATAGACTAGTATCATAGAGATTAATATATTATCATTAATGTTTTCTATATACAGTAAGAGAATCAAAGAAGCTACTGGCTATAACTCTGAAAAATATAGTAACAATTAGTAGAAAAGAAGGGAAGGAGTTACTTTTGTATTTTGATGCATCATTAGAAATCACCAGTGTGACTAAAAAGATTTTTGGTGGAAATAAGTACAAGGTAAGCTTTTAAAATCTCTCTTCAACAAATAGTATTATCATGTTTTTACAGACTGTTTGGGACTGTTAAATTTCATTGCTTTTTCCATTATCAAAATCTTAAAATGGCATAGATTCTTAGCTCTTTAAAATTATACTGTGAATGGCTTGCAAGATACCTCAGTGGATAAAGGCACTTTGCCACGAAGCCTGAAGACCAAAGTCTGTTCCCCAGTGTCCACCTTTGTTGGAATGAGACAACTGGTTTCACAAGTTGTCCTCTGACTGTTATATGTGCACTATGGCACAGGTACATGAACACACAGCAAATAATGTGATTTTAAGCCATTCTGTGGTGTGCTTATTGGCTCATTAATTCATATCCTTGAGATGTCTTTATGAACTGTCTCAGGTGACAGAATCATCTGGCAGTAGTTGGTGAGATCATTTGATGAGTTGCTGCTATATCTTTGAAGACTAAAATGAAACATTTTCAAAATATTAAACATTTTGAGAATTAGTAGAAATGATAGAACTAAATAATTGACCTATGGAAAAATTATATAAACTGGAGAATGTCCATTGAGAATCATAGTGCAAAGCATGATTATGGAGATGGGACTTGGAATAGCCTGTGGAGGAATAATAATATGGAAGACTGTGTATAAGCCAGCACTGTTTAACTGAAAATATAAGGTAGCAGTTTATGGGACATTTTAGGGAGATCCTCTCTTAACAGTTTTGATAATGTAAAAGATATATGTTCAGGCCAGGCTTGGTGGTGCACACCAGTATTCAGAAGGCAGAGGACAGTTGGGTTATTGTGTCATTGCGAGTTAAAGACCAGCCTGAACTACCTAACAAGATCCTGTCTCAAAAAAATATGTAAAATATATATTCATAAGGGACCTTTATATAGGCAGTAAAATAGGAAACATAAGACCGGATAGTGCTAAGTAATTGAAGTGTTCTTAAGTTAGACCATGTATGTATGTATAGTAATGATTTGGGGATAATTGGCAGTTGTGGGAGAAAATAGGTAGGAAAGAAATGCATGAAATAGAAATAAAATGGCATCACTTTGAATTAATTTAATTTTAGGAATTTACCAGAAAACAAAGTATTTCAGTTGCCAAAACATCTATTCATATACTTTTTGATGCAATTGGATCACAGGTATGTCTCTGACTTACTTGATTTCTTTTAACACTAAATAAAATCACAGTGGTGAAGCTTATTTCAGAGGGTGATTATGTGGAAAGCAAATGGTCTCAATATAAATAGTTCTGTAATAAAACATTTTAGTTATAATTTCATTATAGAAGTAAAGAATTACTGAAAACTATAATTTATTAATTTTAAAAATGAGAACTGTAAGTGACAGAGCTTATTTGCAAAGGTGACCGTTTTGTTGGGTCATTTTGTGAAAGTTAGAAAATGCCTGGTAAGGGAAAATAGTGTGAATGTGAGAGGGGCAGAAGCTTTGCCAAAGTACAGTGGTTTTTGAGAGATGCATTTGTTTTGTAGTTTCTTTTTTAAGATAGAATTTTCTGCATTCTAAATTCAACAGATTCTAGTGCCAGAAAGTCAACCATCTCCAGTCAAAGAAGACCTTGTTCATCTAAAAGAGAAACCTAACCTTCAGAAGAGACTTGCAAATCCTCCAAAACAGGACAACAGCAGCAAGCAGGAAGACAGAACAAGCAGCCAGGATGAGGTAAATATGGTGTTGAGTGAGTTACTTTATTAAACTCCCCTGCTGAGGGAAACAGAGCAAAGGTACCTAGAATGGAGACAGTGTTGCCTTGACTTACCAGTTTTTGTCCCATGTTTTACAAATGCAAACAGAAGCGAGTATTTTATTTAGCAAGTCATGTTTGTCATGTTGTACACTTGGACACTCTAAATTGGAGATACATAGAATAGTTATTTCTCCCACTTATGCTTTTTTTCTGTCATACCTTTGCTTTGGTTCTACAAATACAACCTTAAACAGTCCTAAGTTTTTTGTTGTTTTTTTTTTTGTAATTTGAGCCATCTTATTTATGTGGCATTCTCTGAAACTTGTGTCCCCTGTATTCCCTACTTCTACTTACCAATTTCTGTTTCTTTTAGTGATGTGGAGTAATTCAAACCTTTATTATAATTGGTGGCTCTGAATTCCTGTTACTTTAAATGATAGTAGATGAGGGAAAATACTGGAAAGTGCTTAACATTTTGAAAGCATTCAAAGTAGTTTTAAATAACTATACGTGCAAACATTATCTTCATGCAGTGTTGGAAATCACAAGTTATTCATTAATAAATATAAAATATTTTTAGCTTACAATGGTATTATATTATGTAATCCCAGTGATCTATAAATATTCTAAAACAGTATTTTTGTTTGTCATTACAAAACATGAAGATAATACCATTTAAGTAAGTTAGCTTAAAACAAAGAATTTTGTGGGACATTGTAATTACTTAAAAATACTTCACCTTTTGCATGTAGTCAAGCAAAACTCTGTGAATAAAATTGTAGGATAGTTAATATTTAAACAGAATATATTTTTATTGTGGCTTTTTCTTGTGGTTTAAGATAACTACACCTTGCAGAAAGAAAATGTCTGAAGCATCAATGATAGTTCCCGATACAGATAGATACACAGTGAGAAGTCCAATACTCTTAATCAACACATGTAAGTGTAAAACACTCTTAAAAGGTTTTAGCAAGTATTTTAGGGGAGGAATCTTTATTCAGGGAAGTTCTGGATATAAAATTGATAAAAATATAAATCATGGTATCTTAGAAGAAAAGGTATTGACTTAAACAAATATTAAAATATTAATATTCTGTTAATAATTTAAGCAAGAGGCATTATAACGTAGTGATTAGAAACAATGTTGGAGTCATCAGGTTTCTTCAATTTAGTTCTTTACTACCAGCTTTGTACTTGACACACAGTATCCTCTAACTAAATTCAGAATCAATTTATTTTCTAACCTGTGGAGCCAAAATACCTTATCAGTTTGGGTACAGGATTACATAAAAACAATTCATGCAGCAAATAATGTTGTAAAATATTGACATAGTACCTGGCACATTCTAATAGTAGTTGCTCTGATGACAACTTAATAATAACCTTCAAGTCCAAAAACAAAATCTTGTTGTCTGCTGGGTAACAGCCCTGTACATGACAGATTTCTCAAATGAGTAGTTTCCGATTTGATAATTCTTTGTATCTTTCCTGATCATTTTTTTTCTCCTTGTATTAAATGGCATAGTGTTCACTTAGTTGTTTAAGCCAGAAACCTGGGAATGTCCTGAGAACCTCCATCTCTTACCTTCCTCACCTGAAAGTCACCTCTGTAACAGCAGGAAAAATAGCTGTTATCTTTGTTCTTTTAGCAACGCCTCAAAGAAGAAGTAGGGCACCACTGCAAGCAATAAATTCTGCCGAAAAAGCTGATGTTTCTAAAACATCAGAAAGAGGAGTGGATTGTGCTATGTCACTCAAATCTAGACAGTCTGATGGAAGAAACAGATGGAATATTAGAGACAAAGTAAGGATACTTTGTGTTAAAATAAATTTTAACAAGTTATTTTAGAAATTTATACTGAGCTGCCTTCTTTTCCAAGTACAATATTTAGAAAATGACATGTTTTTCTAAATACCAGTAATCTTTGAAAGGGTTCTTCTGGCATGTGACCCACTGTGCTTACATTAAAATTCTGAAGTACCTGTTTCACTGTACCTGAAACTTCACACATTACTAAGAGAAAGGAAGTTTCTGTCATTCTTTTATTATACAAACTTGTGCCTGCTGTGAGAAGACTAATACAGAATGTGAGATCATAGTGGAGTATGTCTTTAAGTGTCTGAAAGTCTAGCATGGGGTTAGACGGATTAATATGATTGCCTTACGGTTAAAGCATAAGCATCCTCAGATGCACACATAGGATGCAGTAAGAACCAATGAAGAAAGAGGAGCCTAGCTCCAAAGATTAAAGCTATTAAATTAGTGTGTGCAGAAAGATGAATAGCGTAAGGGTTGACTATATTACAAGCTATTGTCAAAGTAATGGTTTAAATAGTGTAGTGTGTTTGTTAATAAAGCCACTATTTTTCTGGTTTTGTGGCATGGTTCTGAGTATTGTATGATGACTGGCATCCCAAAGAGGACAACTAAGGGCAAGGTCAAATATCTGCAGCTAGGCAATGTACTTTGCTGATAGTGATGGCAGAGTTTTGCTTGTTGGATTGTTTGTTTTTAATCTTGATCTAGGATGAATCTGTGGCTATATGAAGAAATATTGATTTGGGAAAAGAATTACCTGGAAAGTGCTCAAAAATTTTTAATGACTTAATACATCATAAGTTTCAGCTCTTTGTACTTTAGTAAAAGAGAATAGGGTATGAAGTCAACAGCAACAAGAAATGTATGTGGAGATTTCAGAAATCATCATTAGCCTTAAGTGTAGTAACTCTGAGACGAGATTAGAAAATTTGTGGGCTCTTCTGTCTTTGTGTCTACAGTGAAAGTTGGGTTTTGGTGCATTTCAAGATCAGGCAATGATGGTCTTAGAATGTGTGCATAATGTTCATGAAATGTGTATACCACCTAATTTTCATACAGAGGCAACCTTACATTTTTTCCAAACCTTAATGGTCTTTGAAAAGCTGAATTCATATTATATCTTAATGTATATTTATGTATATGTTTCCTCTGTTGATAGCATGACAAAACTGCTAATGTTGTAGAAAACAAAGAAAATGAAGACAATGAATCCCTAGACCAAAATTTCAGTAAGTACTTTTGTGGATTGATTAATTTTAGTCACTGTGAGTGCAGCTGCAAAAGTGTGTGTGTGCATGTGTGTGTAGTATACACATGTGCACTTACAAGTGTGTGTGCATGCAGTTGTGTATTTATACATGTGTGCATGAGTGGCCATGTGGATGGGTGGGGGTAAAAAAGAACAAGTGAGCCCTTTCTAGTCTTCTTAGCCCCAGTGGCTTTCATTAATTTGGAAACAAGTTTATAATAACTGCTGGCATTATATAAAGAAATGTCGGTGTGATGAGAAAATAGACTATATAACCTCTGCTCCTGGGAAGTTTGAGTCAGAGAGGGAGGAGGGCATAATCAATGTATTCTTACCTCAAATGTCCACTTATATAGGATTATATTCTCACTTCGTTCTTCTAATTGCATGAAAAAGTGACTATATTATGGTTTTGTTTTATTTAGATGAAATTGAGGACAATTTTTCTGATGTATATGCAATGAGAGAAGTAGATGAGTCTTCGTGAGTATGAGAGAATCTATCAGACCTTTTAGCATGTATTCATATTATTTTGGATGAATTAAATTTAACAAAAGAAAGGCCTTAATATTATTAGAATGCAATGTCAGTCATAACATTTATAGTCATTTGATAGCTATGATGGAACAATAAGAAAGAGGCTGTCTTTTTCTTTCCATATGAAGGAGCTGTAAGATCTTTGCAGTACTAATGTGGAAAGTTTACCTTAGTTTAAATTCACAATAAGGTAGATTAGGATGTGAAAGATGTATTTAGGTATATAGCAGTGTAGTGACATCATGATACTTTTCTAGTATTTTTAATGTTATCAATTATATAAGTTTCACATGCTATAAAATTTTACCACATTTAACAATGTTCTCAAAAAACATTGACTGTATATAAACATCATGTCTTAAAGAGTCATGCACTAGTATTTGATAATACATTGAACAAATACTATTTTTCTAGATTACCTGGTGTTATGGACATCTCTAAAAATACAGCACACTCCAAATGGGCATGTTGGACACCTGTAACAACCATCAAACTCTGCGGTAACCAGAGAGCCCGTACTTTACCAGGACACACTTTTACCCAAGGTGAAAATAGCCTTATCTGTTAATGCAATAGTGTTCAGGGAAACACAATAAAGTTTAGTTGTTACCAATAAACTCATTCTAAAAGACTTTCTTATTCTTCCAGTAGACACTGATGTCAACAAAAAATGCACTAAACAAAAATCAGTTTATGATGATTCTCAAGAAACACATAGGGTGAAATACAAGAAAGATGTATTCAAGTGTAACAATTCAGATGAAGCAGAGGTTTGTGAAAGAAACAATCAAGAACAGAATCATTCTAAATATTCACAAAAGAAAAATACTGAAAACACTAAGCAGAGTGATTGGCATATTGAATCTGAAACTACTTATAAATCAGTACTCCTAAATAAGAAAACTGAAGAATCACTCATCTATAAGAAGACATGTGTATTGTCAAAAGATGTGGATGCTACTCTTTGTGATAAAAGCCCTTCTAGAAAAAGCATGAGGAGAAGTACAAAATCAAGGAAAGAACTGACTTCTGAACTTAACTCATGTGCACTAAAAGAAGTGCCAGTGGTGAGTGTTGGCTGTATTCATTTCTTACACACCCATAGAGTGCTTAATATGAAGAGAGTCTTAACATACTGCTATAGACTTGACATGGATAATTCAGTTCCTAGATGCTTCCTTAAGCTGCTCATTTACCTCCCCCTAACACAGCCCCTTGGAACAAGCGTGTAAGTATGTGTGAATAAATCAACCCTTGATTTCTTTTTTCTCTATCCCTCTGAGAGTGTAAATTGAATTAGTGTTTCATAATGCTGCTTTTCTATGAGTGGCCATGATTTTCAGCCTCACCTCATGCCTAAAGTGACAAGGCCAAAGGGACTGTGAACTACAGTTTCTGAAAATCATGAGGAAAAAAACCATAACTTTTATTCTTTTAAGTTCTCTCAAGTATTTATCATAATGTCAAAAATGTAACATAACATCATTTCTAAGTTAGGTATTTTTAAATCAGCTTACTATTTTTTCCCTAATAGCGCTCTTTCCTGTGTCATTACACAGCATTTCCTGCCCTTTCTGTGGTGGACCAGTCTCCTATAGTCATCTGTCTTACTGCCTTCTGTTTATTAGAACTGCACAGGACAATCGCACCTCTGTAATTCAGTATGACTCAAGGCTCTCCTGTTGTTTTGGAAGATCTGAAGTCATACACTGTTTTCAGGGAGACTCATTTTTGTCACATTTTATTAAGCTGGTAACACATCTTCTGTCAAGAAGGGATAGTGATAACTTCCTTCATTTATAAAAACACAGACTTTAAAATGATTAACATACTACTTTTTGTTAGTTTTTAAATACATATACTTGAACCCAGGAAGAAATATAAAATGAACAGACCTTAGCTATTTAAGTATTGTTAGAATTTTAAAAACTAACTTAGCAACTGTTCAGTCCCATGGAGGCTCCACAGCTGCTGTTAGAGTTCATGAATTTTCTCCATCATGATCTTGACCTCTCTTGCTCGTATATTCCCTCTTCCTTCTCTTTGACTGGATTCCCAGAGTTTGGATGAAGGCTCTGTGATGACAGTTGGGATATTCACAATCTGATTACTGGGGAAGGCCAGTTCAGGCTCCCTCTCCACTATTGCTAGGAGTCTTAAGTGGCATCGTCTTGTAGATTCTTGGGAATTTCCTAGCACCAGGTTTCTTCCTAACCCCATAGTGGCTCTCTATCAAGATGTGTCTTTCATTGCTCTCCCACTTCATCCCTCCCCTCCTCGACCATCTCATTCCCTCGTGTTGTCATCCCCCATCCCCTGCCCTCTACTGCCTTCCACCCCCAGTTTACCCAGGAAATCTTATCAAATTTCCCTTCCCAGAGTGATCCATGTGTCCCTCCTTGTTACCTAGCCTCTCTGGGTGTGTGGATTGTAGCCTGGTTATCCTTTCATTTTCATCTACTATCCACTTAGGAGTGAGTTCATACCAGGTTTGTCTTTCTGAGTCTGGGTTACACTCATTCAGGATGTTTTTTTCTAGTTCCATTCATTTGCCTGCAAATTTCATAATGTCATTGTTTTTTACAGCTGAGTAATACTCCATTGTGTCAATGTACCATATTTTCTTTATCCATTCTTCAGTTGAGCAGCATCCAGGTTGTTTCCAGGTGTCCCAGTCAGTAGGACCAAGCTCTATCCCTGGTGCATGAGCTAGCTCATTATAGCCCATTCCCTATGGCGGGATGCCTTGCTCAGCCTTAATGCAGGGGGGAGGGGCTTAGTTCCGCCCCAACTTAATGTACCAGACTTCATTAACTCTCCCTGGGAGCTCTTACCCTTTTGGAGGAGTGAATGGGGAGTGGGTTGGGGGGAAGCCAATGGGGGCAGGTGGAGGGGTAGGAGGGAGAACTGTGGTTAGAATGTGAAATGAAATTTTTTAAAAAATATAAGTTTTCTCAAATACAGTGGTGATAATTCTTTGTAGTCCTTTAATTTTTCAGCAGTTTTCCTAGACACTTTTTTAGGAAAAGTTTCATGGTTACAGTGAGTGAGTAAGAGATTTCTCATAGACTCTTGTTTCCATTTCCCTTTAATAACATCTTAAATGATACACTTTATAGAGATGTGGCATATTAAAACATAATTACTCATGTCTGTAGTTTATATTAAGATTTGCATTATACATTGTTGTGCTTTTATACCATCAAGAGATTGAATTTTTCCGTTGTTGCAGAATTCTTGTTTTCTACCTATTGCTGATGACTGGATCACATTATTTGCATCTTTAGAGTTTGTCAAAAAAAAGTCTTATAAAGCAATAGTATTATTTTGCATCCACATCAGCAATGAGAATTATCCTACATGCTTGCCAGTACTTAGTGTTGTCAGGGATTTCCGTTTTAGTATGGAGTAGTGTTTTCAGTTGAAATTTCTTAAGAAATCATGATGTAGAGAAGCTTTCATTGTTTTTTGCCATTCCATGTGTTTGGCATGTTGTTAAGATTCTGTATGAAGAGGTACTGCCAAACACAATTCATGTAGATTATCTTACACAGCGCCATTTATTGTTCTGTGGTCTGTGATCTGTTTTAAAGTGTTTGTGAAGAGCACAGGTCTGTTTACTATATGCTTGTTCAGTGTATTCTAGCATGACATTATATAGTGAGGACAAGACTGTGACTGCTCCAAAGTATGGTTAAGGGGAAAGTTTTATTGTAGATACAAGGGAGAGTACAGCCAGAGACATCTGGAAGTCCAGAGCAGGAAGAGAAAGGGGTAGAACAAACATGGCTTTGAGAAAAGGGGAGGAGGGCAAGAGAGGAAGAAAAAGAGAAGACTAAAAAGAGCAAAGAGAGTGGGCCAAGGGTGTATGGCCTAAAGGTCAGCAGTGTTTTAGGGTAGAGACTTGGGTGAGAAGAACTAAGAAAAGCCACAAGTACTGACTGAATGAGCCTGGAGGCCACCATGGTCTTTGGTATGATAATAGGCACTACAGATGGCCAGTTTCTTTTGGATCTGACACTAGTGAAAAGACTGTCTAATTCTCTGTTGAACTGTTTTTTGGGGTTTTTTTTTGTCTTTTTTCCCCCACTCTATTTGTGTGTTGAGGGGAGTGGTATTGATCTTTTGTGTGTGTTGGCGTTTCAGTTCTGTCTTGACTGCAACTTTTAATGGTCTGGAAATAAAGCAATGTCAGTTCTCCCTGTTGCCTATTGGCTATCATTAACTTTTGAGGTTGAGTTTATTTCTAACACAAAATAGCTTTCTGAGATTACATTAAAGCCATGAAGTTAAGTCTCAACTTTGACAATACTCTATAAAATGTACATGGAATATCTTTTGGATTTCCTTAAGATTTGTTTTTTTATCAGAGTCGTGTAGTATCTCTCTTGTGTAAGTGATTGACTTTTGTTTTGATTTTGCATCTTGCAACTTTACTGTTTGTTAGTTTTTATGAGTTTTATTTTATATTTTAGGAGTTTTATAAATATTAGGATTATCTATGAAATTTTAATTCTTTTCTTGCTTATTGTTGAGTTATCTAGGCTTCCATTATGATTTTTAAAAACAAGCGATGAGAGGCAGAATCTCCTATTAAAAAGGTCTAGCTTCTCACCATCAAGTTTGATGATAGCTATAACTTGTTTTGTAATTTTGAAGTTTTAAAAAATGTGTTTAAGTATTTTGCCTGCATGTATGTATATGACCACATATATGCACTGTCCTTTCAGCATTTATTTTCCCTTAAAAGTTAGGTAATAGTTTTAAAGTAACTTATAATTGTTTCAGAGAGAAAAGTCAAAAGGGAAAGGATTTAGTGATGCAGCAGAATCCTTAATAAGCCAAATTAATAAGACATACAACCCTAGTGATGGCATGAAGTCTACAGGAAAATTAAAGGAATCTCTGAATGGCAGGTATATTCATAAATTGAGACATAAGTATTTTTGACAGATACAACTAAATTGGCTTGCATAGTATGGGAAATGTTTTATGGACATGTTTGAATAATGTAACTTTCTAGTAGAAAATAATTACTAATAACTTTTATCAATGGTAGCTATTTAAATTATATAACACAGAGCATTCCAGTACCATATTGTACTATATAAAGTGTCAAACATTATGAAACAGTACAGTGTGGCATTCAAAGAGAAATATGCAAGATATAAACATCTTAGGATTTTTATTTATGTAACCTAGCAATGACTAAAGCTAAGTGTGCTAAAAATGCATTGCTTAATGAAGTACAGGGTGTATCAGTGAGCTGAAATAAATGTGTTAACTAATAATTCTTGTTTGTAATATTTTTAAAAGCTGATTCTTATAAATATCAATTTATGGGCTGTGAGACTGTTCATTCACATTTCAATTCCTATACAATAATAAAGTATTTTTCTGCATAACTATACCTTTTACAGTGTTTAGCACTTTCTTCTATATTATTGATACAACTTAGATTTTACTCCAATAGTTACAGTTTACTGTGAGATTGTAAAACTATCAGACTGATTAGAGATTTCATTTTAGGTTTGTGTTGGTAGCCATTTTTTGGCATAGTTAATTTAGTGGTCCAAATATGTTTTAGTATATATGATAGTATTTATGAAGAATATTTTACTGTTATTAAGTGCTCCTTAAATACTATATCTTTTTTATAGTGATTTTTCAAAGAAATCTGACCTACAGTTCAATAAGGTATGTGCTGCTTACCTTAACCAAACTCTACATAGTCATACTTAATATTTGATTGTAAACACTAAAATATTAATAAAAATGGTATTAGATTTAAAGTTATAGAATACTGCTAAATGGACTATAACACCAACATATAACACTGACAAATTTAGTCACAAGTTACTTAGTTCTTTCTGTTTTTCAAAGAAAATGTTCTTTTTAAGCTGGGCCACATGGTGCACTCCTGTAATTTCAGTTACTCAGAAAGCTAAGGCAGGAGGATTGCAAGTACAGGACCTGCCTAGGTGACTTTTACTGAGACCTTGTCTCCAAAGTTGGGAACTAAGGTTATCACTTCAGTGGTGGCTAGCACTTGCCTACCATTCCTGAGACACTGGGTGTATCCCCTAAACCATGACAATAGTTTCAAATATGGATCCAGTACATCCACCTTTGGGTGCATGGTTTAGTCTACATTCAGTCTATCACAGCCTCTTGTCTGTGGGTGTGGTTCTGTTTTCCTAGGTGCTTCTATCTGTCCTGACAAATCCTAAAATCTTGATTTTGTTAAAATACTTACTGTTTACATAGGCTTAAAATACAGATCTCTTTGATTTACCATTTATAATTTGTTTTGGGTTTTGTTGTTTACATGTTTACTTAATTTGTCAAATATCAAGGATCTGATCTCTGATTCTTATCTTGTTGTTATGCTACTCTGGTGTAATTTTCTCTGCCTTATAGGATGTTTGTGCTAATCCCCTCATTACATTTAAATACTAGCTTGTTTACTTTCCAAAATATACTGTTCTGTTCTTGTTCATCAACCTGCTTCAGTCTCTGCTAAGTGGAGACATAAAATGGCTTGCTAGTTTCTTTTAAAAAGAATCCTTTGGTGTGTAGTACTCCATTGTGTAAATGTACTACATTTTCCTTATCCATAAGACAATTATCACATGTACTCACTCATAAGTGGTTTTTAAACATAAATCAAAGAAAACCAGCCCACAAATCACAATCCCAGAGAACCTAGACAACAATGAAGACCCTAAGAGAGACATACATGGTTCTAATCTACATGGGAAGTAGAAAAAGACAAGATCTCCTTAGGAAATTGGGAGCATAGGAACCTTGGGAGAGGGTTGAAGGGAGTGGGGAGGGGACAGGCAGAGAGGGGAGCAGAGAAAAATGTAGAGCTCAATAAAAATTAATAAAATAATAACAAAAAGAATTCTTTGGAAGACAGTGGTTTTCTTGAGAAATTTTTATTCACTTGACTCATTTTTATTGAGAAAAGTGTTACAAATGCTAGATTTATATTACTGAGAGCACAACTAGGAAATGTGTCACAATTTAAAACTTTTACATTTGTGACCAGTTATTAATCTCATATCTAAATGTTTTTATGTGAACTTTTGTATTTTTGAAAAGGTTCAAAGAAAAAGTTACAGAAAACTGAAGACGACTTTTGTTAATGTTACTTCCAAATGTCCACTGTGAGTAAGTTTTCTTAAGTGTTTATTTGAAGAAACTGAATTTCTTTATGTAGCGATGCTAACAGTAGTCTTTTGTTTTCCCCAGGAATGATGTATATAATTTCAGCTTGAATGGCACTGATGAACCTGTCATAAAACTTGGCGTAAGCTAGATATTACTGACTTAGTTACTTAGTTCTTCTGTAGTCACTTTGCAGCTATATGCAATTATGTTTGAGATGCCATCTTGAGATAGAGATACTTTACAATGTTTAAAATGTTAAATGGTTTATTGGTATAGCAAGCATAGGTATATCTAGGTAGTTCCCCCCCCCTTGATTTTTAAAAAAATATAAAACAAATGAATAACTGGGGCATTGTACTGCTTTAGACTTGCTCTTTAAAGAAAACTGTGATCTGTTTGAATGCATTAATAAGAAACTCTAACAAGAGAAACCAAAGTGCTCCCCATTGTTTAAATAAGAGCAAACCTCAGTTTGAGTTCTTTGCTTTGTTCTCCCTATGTATTCCATCTCCCTCTGTCTGCTGTATGAGTCTGAATCCTTGCCTGCCTGAAGGTTATCTTGTGAATCTGTCCCTGTTTTTGTCTCTCTGTGCGTCTATGTGTCCCTAACACAAGGCTTTTGTCTGCATATACTGAACAGCACAGAAAGCTTCATATGGGGAAGGAATGAGGGATATTTTGCAGAATCTGTAAGAGAGTTTGACAAGGGGTTCAGTTACTGAATTCAACTGACCCCAAAAATTTAACAAGAAATATCATGAGATTGCTTTCAACCTGTATTTTTCTGTCTTCACCAAATGTTTATTAGGGTATTCATTCATTATTCTGGGTTAGGGCTATGGCAGAGTACATAATTGAAGATTACAGCTATGCCTTACTTAGGTTGGAGAAGTTGGTTACATGGGAAATCTAAGGCAATAAGGTTGGTTATTACATTATTCTCTTAAAGGCTGGTTAAAAAAAACAAAAACAGACTGAGTAGGCTGTAGGTTAACAGTCCTAAGTGACATCAGTGTGTATTAATTGTAACAGTGAGCTCCAGCAAGCGTTCTAGTTTCTTAGAATGTAAGAGATTTTTACCATAATGTATTGTCACAGAAAAGCACTGGTCCTCACTGTGATAATACATTCTCATTTCTTTTACTATTAGTCTACTTTTACTATATTTGGTTTAGCTTTAATCAATACTATGAAAACTCAATTTTAATAACAATTCTTGTTCTCTGAAGTGGGAGAAACTAGATTTTGATATGTTCATTTTTTCTTTACATTTCCCTTATTTTGACATAATATTTTTCTTTCTTCTTCCTGTTTATCTCCATATAGATCCAAGAATTTCAAGCTACAGCTAGAGAAGCCAGTGTGGAGAATTCAGTAAAGTTGTACGTTTCTTTAAGACTATAAATCAGTAGGCCACGTTGACATTTACTGTCTTTAAATAAAAATCTCCCCTAATCTGAGTTTTTGTCATATGAAAGGAGTGGATTAAAATCCTACAGTCATGATTACTCTAGCTGTGATTATTACTCCAGCACTTATTTCTAAATTCAATATGGAAAAATCGGTAATTTGAATATTATGACTTTGATCATAGAATTGAAAAATATGTTTATTCAAACTTATTTTTTAAAAAAATGGATCAGAAAGGATAATCTGGCATAATTATACAGCTAGTGATGTACTTAGTGAAAGAGTTAAATTTGAAAACTTAGAAGTAATTTCCCAGTGAGCTCTGTCTAAAGAAAACAATTGTGATACAGTTTTTAAATTAATGCTTATTTTTGTTTCTCTCCAGGCTAGGTGTAAGGAATCATGATGAACATGACTCTCCTTTCAAAACAAAAAATAAAAGAGTAAGTTATAACATGTGATATATGCCAATATAAACCAGTGTTTCTTGGGCTAGAGAGGAAGTTCAGCTCAGTGATTAAGAGTGCTTGGCACTCTTCAGAGGACCTAAGTGCGGTACCCAGCTTCCACATTGGGCAGTGCACAAACCCTCTGTACCTCCATTTCCATAGGATCTAACACCCTCTTCTGGCCTCTGTAGACACCTGCCACATGTGGCTTAACACACATAGGTACACAGATATCACATACATAAAAATACATCTTAAGGGAGTATTTCTTTTAATAATATTTTAATGCTGGAGGTTATTGAAATAGAAAATAAAATACATATTGGTGTTTAAAAATAATACTCAAAGGCTGGAGGGATGGCTCAGAGGTGAGAAATGTACTGGCTATTCTTCCAGAGGACACAAGTTCCATTCCTAGCAGCTATAAAGGGAGCTTACAACCATCTGTAATTCTAGCTCCACTTACATGTGTTCAGGCAAAATAGTTCACGTTCAGAGTGAAATTTTGTTACTGTGTTTGGCTCATAGATTATTTCATCTGAAGTAGGTAATTACAGTATTACATGTACATGGAATAATGAAGTAGGTAAGTACAGTATTACATGTACATGGGATAATGAAGTACGTAAGTACAGTATTACATGTACATGGGATAATGAAGTAGGTAAGTACAGTATTACATGTACATGGGATAATGAAGTAGGTAAGTACAGTATTACATGTACATGGGATAATGAAGTAGGTAAGTACAGTATTACATGTACATGGGATAATGAAGTAGGTAAGTACAGTATTACATGTACATGGGATAATGAAGAAAGCTTTGTCTTTCAATCCAAGGAACACAGCTAATTCTGGAGATAGCCATATGACAACTTTAAAACAGAAATATGGGTAGCTCTGTCAAATTGTTATGGATTAAGGACCTTTATTGTATATTATTTTGGTGGATACAAAATAAAAACCTAAAACTGAAGTAGAAGGTTTATATATATATATAAATATATATTAAAAAGTATAATATATATAAGCCTAGCTATGCATTGCTGTTGTTGGAATTAGGGCTTCTTGTGAAATGAGACAAACTAAAACTCTTATGCAATATGACCCTGCTCCATCTGCTTAATTTTCCTATTCCACTGTCAAAAAAGTTGTCATTGAATTTTGAGAAACAATCTGGAATTTTCGTGGATATAAAACCATGATACGAATTGTTAGCTCTTCAGATGGCTTTGATTCTAGTATTGGAAGCACTAGTGGAGATAATTATATGAGAGGTTAACAATTGGATGGGTGTGTGTGTGAGGGGAAATGACGCTGAGAAATAGAATAGAATAGTATGATACATTCAGGTTATCATAAAAATTATTCCATTCAAGAAAAAGCCCAAAGAATCTATAGGAGGAAAAAGCATACCCAATAAACTGGAGGAAATAACGGAGAGTATGAATTTGAGGCTCTAAGGATTTTTCACCTTCAAATCATGAAGATGAGTGAGTAACAAACAATAACTCACCTTTAGCTGTATATATTTGAGAATTTCTTCCAGACCCTGAATCCAGAGCACAGAAGATGGCAACCATTAAAGTAACGCTGAAAGGTTTAAGGAGTCTGGAGCAGGAAACCTCTTGTCATAGGTGTAAAGATTGAGCAAGTCCAAGTGTTAATAAAGTCTGTCTCCAAACCCTCTTTACTCCACCTTCACAATCTACATAGTGGAAAAGCCAAATTATACAAAATATAGTCAGACTTCTTTTTCTTTTAAGTCTGCATCTGATATTGACAACTTTATGCTTTCAAAGTCAACTGCCAAGAATATTGAGCCCATTGACAAATACAGTGAAAGAATGTAATCGTTCAAATTTGTCTTTACTTGTTTACAGTCTGACCAAACTAGTGTGGATACACTAAAGGGACAGAGTAGAAGAGGAACCTGAAGGTAGATATGCTGGCCCGATGAAAAGTGACATGTAATTTGCATAAAAACAAAAAAGATACAAAGAAAAACAGATAAAATTGAATTACTAAGAGAGTAGCAATGCCTTGATGATTTTCCAAAAGATCATTCAGTCTTCAACATTCCCACAAACTGATGTTTATAGTTCACTTAATGCAGAATATAGACTATTAAGGATGTGGTGGACATATACTGACAGTCGTGCTCCCTTAGCAGGGGATGAAATGAGAAAATTTCAAGTTATTTAATAGTTACAAAAATGTTCTAAATTATTTTGGAAAATGGCCTGATATGTACCTTCAAGTTTAAGACCTGGGAAACAGCATTTTGAAAACCACGATTGAGAAGGATGACATAGACAATCTTATGATAACTCTGTGTGGAGGCTTTCTGAGAGTTTTAATTTTTTTCTTATAATATTTCTCATATAGTTTAGTATGAGTGTAAAGTAAAAAAGGTCATTTATGTCACTAAATATATACCCCACTAGAAAATGACTTAGAGATGGTGAGAACTAAGACTGCAGTGTCTTTGTGTGAAAGAGTGGCGGAAATGAGGACTTGGATTAATTCAGTATTGACTTTGTTCACTGCATCATTTCTCTGACCAATCAAAGACAATATGAGAAATAAATTGCATTTATTGACAAATCATGGAATACTTTAAAAATTATATTCAAGGATTATAGTCGGTTTATCCTTTGCTTTACATCTAGTATCCATTTATGAGTGAATACATGCTGTGTTTATCTTTGAGTCTAGGTTAACTCACTCGGGATGATTTTCTTTTCTACTTCCATCCATTTACCTGCATACTTTATTATATCATTCTTTTTACTACTGAGTAATGCTCCATTGTGTACCATGTTTCTTTATCCGTTCTTCAGTTGAGGGGCATCCAGGTTGTTTCTGGATTCGGACTTACAAATAATGCTGCTATGAACATAGTTGAGCAGGTGTCCTTGTGGTATGATTTAAGCATCCTTTGGGTATATGCCCAAGAGTAGTATCACTGGGTCTTGAGGCCGATTGATTCCCAATTTTCTGATTTCCAAAAATCAGAAGTGCTGTACTGATTTCCAAAGTGGCTGTACAAGTTTGCACTCCCACCAGCAGTGGAGGAGTGTCTCCCTTACTCCACATCCTTTCCAGCATAAACTGTTCTTGATATTTTTTTTTATCTTAGCCATTCTGACAGGTGGAAGATAGTATCTCAGAATCATTTTGATTTGCATTTCCCTGATGATTAAGGATGTTGAGCAGTTCTTTAAATGTCTTTCAGCCATCTTAGATTCCTTTGTTGAGAATTCTCTGTTCAGATCTGTACCCCATTCGCTTGGAATCCAGTCAAAGAGAGGGAGGAGGGATTATATGTCCTAGGGAGGTCAAGATCATGACAGGGAAAAATCTACAGAGATGACTGAACCAAACTACTTGTGGGAACTCATGAACTTTAGACTGACAGCTGTAGAGCCATAGGAACAGAACCTACGCCCTCTATATGTGGGAGATAGTTGTATAGTTTGGTCTATCTGAAAGGCACCTGTCAGTGGGACCAGGATCTATTCCTGGTACATGAGCTAGCTTGTTGGAATCCATTCTCTATGGTGGGATGCCATGCTCAACCTTGAGGTAGGGGAGAGGAGCTTGGCCCTGCCTCAGTTTACTGTGCCAGGCTTTGTTGACTTCCCATGGGAGGCCTTACCCTTTGGGAGGAACGGATGGAGGTTGTTTTGGGGGATGATAGGCAAGGGTGGCAGGAGGAGGGGTGGGAAGGAGAACTGTGGTTGGAATGTAAAAGGAATAAAAAAATAAAAAATATATTCAAGGATGTACCAAGTGATAGAACTTTTACCTGTCATATAAAAGGCCCTGAGTTCGAACCCTTACCAGTGCTAAAAATGCAAGCAACAAAAAAACTGGCAAAGACACCAGCATTTAGTTTATTGTTTAAATATTTAGGCATTATGTTACTGTTTATGACATGTACTAAGGTATGTTTGTTGGTTTTCTCTCTAGATGTCAGCAAGTCATGAGAAAACACTCTTTAGTGACACTGAAACAGAATGTGGGTGTGATGACAGCAAGACTGACGTTAGCTGGCTAAGAGAACCAAAATCAAAAAGACTAATGGATTACAGTAGGAATAAAAACACGAAGAAATACAAAAGTAGAAAATCAAGTAAGAAATTAATTTTTAGAGAAATATTGCAAATAATTATATTCAGTTATATAAAATACTCTATTGAAATGCATGATAACTTGATAATCCTAAGTCTATTGATATTCATAATAACTTGATAATCATAGGTTTCTTACAGATTCTTGCTTGTTTATTCCTTTTTTTATCATTTATACTTTTATTATTAACAGGCCCTTATAAGTAGGACAAAACACATACTAGTTGTTTCATTGTTTTGCTAATATGGTTATATTTGTATGAGTGGGCGAGAGAGAGAAAGAAGGTAGGGTGGCGGAAAGGCACAGGAATTGCCAGTGGTTGATGCTAGCTGTCTTCTTTGATTGCCCTCTACCCTATGTTTTGAGACAGGATTTCTCAGCTTGAAGCTTGGCAGTTCAGCCAAAATGACTGACAGGCCAGAAAGACCCAGTGATCTGCCTGTGCTGTGATTATAATTGTAAACTGCCTTGCCTGCCTTTTACATTGGTTGTTGGAGATCCAAACTCAGGTCCTTGTGTTTAAGTGAAAATCACCTTACCAACAGATATCTCCCAAAGCTCTTAAATTTTCATTTAAATAAGATTCTACATACACACAAATGTGACTTACCATAATTCTTGATTCATGACATATTATCATTGCTTATTTTAGCCATGGATCTCTATTACTCAGTTATTTAGCTGACAGTTATTTAAATAAACTTTCATGGATAATATTCTTAAATAGAGTCAAAGATTGGTCCCTGACACATCTAATTACTGCTATTTATGCTCTGTGTGTTTCTGTATCTTCATTTCTCTGCCTTATCCAACACATAGACTGGTGTAGGAGGTCCTTCTGTCTATGTGTTGCTTTTATTGTTTAATGAATAAAGAAACTGCCTTGGCCTGATAGGGTAGAATTTAGGTAGGCAGGGAAGACTAAGCGAAATGTTGGGAAGAAGAATCAGGGAGAGAGATACGATGAAGCCGCCAGAGTCAGACATGCCCAACCTTAGCTGATAAGCCACTGCCACGTGGTGATATACAGAATAACAGAAATGGGTTAAAATAATATAAGAGTTGGCCAATAAGAAGCTAGAGCTAATGGGCCAAACAGTGTTTTACTTAATACAATTTCTGTGTAATTCTTTTGGGGCTAAGATAGCTGGGCAGCCGGGAAGAACAAGCGGGCCCTCCGTACAACAATACACTTTTTAGGAATTCATTTAGATGCAAGAATAAGTGTATAGAAAGGAAATAATGTCTTCTGGTAGAGGTTACCTTATTTGAGTCATCCATGAAGTATTTTCTTGAATATGGCTATTTGGTTCCCTTTATGATACTAAATTTCTCAATATACTTAAGAATTTTGAATACATTTTTAACTAAAGAAAATTACTGTTTTCATGACTGATCCTTCATGACAAGGATTTTGTTAGCAGACTTCATCCCACTTTTAAAGAAAGACAAAATAACTCTGGGCTTGTCAATTAAACTTATGTGTATTTCAGGGCAATCAGCTTTTATGTCAAGATAAAAATGATCAGTCTGTGAGAGCAGGTTGGCTTAGAAAGAAGTTAAAATAGATGTGAAATTTGGTGTGTGTTTAGAAATGTTAGGTGAATGTTGCAATAAGGTGGGAGTCCAACCAGATGCATGAAGAAGCAGAATTATATGTAAGAAAAATATGAAATAGTATAGTATAGTCAGGTACTGCAGAATTGTGGTAGTAAGAATTTATTTATCACAAAATATTGAAGATGAGTCTAGATCTCATCAAAGTTTGGACTTTGAAGCAATGGGTTTAGAAGAAACTAAGGAGAAATGGACAGTACAAATACTTACTTAGAGGCTACCATGAAAGATGTGTATTTTAAACATGAAGATTAGGAATCTCAATGTGGTGATAGTGGTTTAAAAATCTGCAGTCAATAAAAATGCAAAATTAAATTCTATGGCAGTTATTTTGTTGAAATGGTTAGATGGTAAGTTAACGTGCATTATAGTTCTCTTTTTGTAAATAAGCTTTGCTTCACTAGCTTCACTTGTTTTTAGCTCCCAAAGAAATGTAAAAAGATGGCAGACATTATGCTTGAAATGCAAAAAGCAACTGGGCCTAAAGCTATTAGTAATGTGGCTGAAGTCCTAGGAAAGTGATGTTGGACAAAGTAAAGTGAATCATAGGTTGTCACACAGGACATTCTATGTTACGAAACTCAATGTCTAATAACACATACCCAAAGTGTTGGTTTTTTTAAAAAAAAAAAAACAGTGAATGAGAACAGATTTGGGGGATTATCATAGGAATTTTGAGGACAGTAAAAGAGAACATGTAGATTCAGCATTACTTTGAGGCTCTTAGAATTGAAGGTAGATTCATAGATGGGTAATATATTTTAAAAGTTGGATAATATATAAACTGGGGGGCAGGCAGTTCGTACCATAACAAACACTGGATAAGAAATTACCAATTACAACATTTAAGTTTTTGGATAAGTCTAAATATGTATTTCCCATCACAATTTAGTATAGTCTGTCAACTACAAAGTATAGGGAAAGGGAATGTAGCCCAACAGTCCTGAAGACCACATTCTCCAGTAGAAAAGCTGAAATTAAGGGTCCCTGTGTCATAGTGGCTTCAAGTCACATGTAAGGGAAGGATTATTAAATGTGTTTAATAGTGTTGAGGGTGATGTTATAAGGAAGGCCGCTTGTTTGTTTCCTGGCTGCCCAGAAGCTTATCCCCAAAGTAATCACACAGAAACTATATTATTTAAAACACTGCTTGGCCCATTAGATCTAGCTTCTTTTTGGCTAACTCTTACATCTTAATTTAACCCATCTCTGTTAATCTATGCATCACTATATGGCAGTAGCTTACCAGCAAAGTTTCAGTATGTCTGTCTCCAGCAGCGACTCCATTACTTCTCTGACTCCACCCACCTTTCTCCCAGCATTCATCTTAGTTCTTCCTGCCTACCTCTAAGTTCTGCCCTATCAGCAGGCCAAGGCAGTTTCTTTATTCATTAATGGTAATCACAGCACACAGAGGACAATCCCACATCACCTCCTCTTTTCTATTTAAATAAAAAAGGAAAGTTTTAACTTTAACATAGTAAAATTACATATAAAAAACAGGTATCAAGCAATAGTTACAGTTATAATATTTATATCTACTTTATTTTTTATTGTAACTAAGGAAAATATATTCATTCTTCAGCTCCATCAAAGACTCGAGAAGGATATAATAGTACCTAAGTAAACAGGAAGTTCATTGTAAGAAACTTACAAAACTCTAGAATTGACAGAGACATCTCGCTGCCTGTACAGTCACCCAAAGTTCTTCTGTACCATTGGGGCACCCATCTTTAGCCTACAGGCCCATAGTATCCAGCAGGCTTTTCCATGAAGCATGAAATTTCAAAGACAGTTCAGCCTATATTGGCAGTTTGTCAGTCACTTCTTCTGTGTCCTGTAGAATGTCTGGAAGTCTCTTTCATGAAGCTGGAACCCCAAAGGATGTCTCACCTTTAGGCAGCTTCAGCAGTAATTATTTATGGGTCCTGCATGTCTAGTTCATCAAGCAGTCCAGGCAAGAGTTGTCCAAATGGCCAACAAACTCCATAACAAGTCTCTCTGATGCCCATTATCCTCTTGGAGTAGTTGGTGCTGCCAGGAGCAGATGTGTCTTATTGGTCATGAAAAGTCCTAAGTTCTTAAACATTTTAAATGCCATATTCTGTAGTCTTTGAAAGATTTGAAGACAACCTGTCTAACAGAAATATTTCTCTATATATCTAGAAAACCTAACATGACTAGAAGCTTGACTATTATAGATGATAATCTATTAATCTATATTTCTTAATTATACATTACATTTTATATGAGCGGCACAAACACAATACCTTAATCAAGAGCAGAAATATACCTATAATAAAATTGACCTTAAATCTGTATCAATAAACCAAGATCCATGCCAATGCAAATCTCTATAGCATATCCCCAATAAATGTAAACAAACGTTTATAGACAATATTTGGGACTATGGACATTGTTCTCTCCAACCTGTTTCCTGCTTTTTGTTGAGTGAAATAATTTTTGGGGATGTTCACAGCGACCTTTCAGGGGGTCTAGGTGCATCAAACCACATTAGTCTGGAAAAATTTCATATGTTCTTATCCTCTGTGGAAACAAAAGAACCTCTTTTTCCAAAGCAACAAATCCTTAGACCCAAATTTTGAAGACAAGATACCTTTAAAGTATGTGTATTGGTTACTTAGCTCCTTCACAGTCAAAATATTCAAAGTAAACACAATAATATACATAATCCAGGCTCTGTGTATAGTCCAATTTTACATGACTCATTTATTTTTGCTCTACTCTGTCTCTCTACTTTTTAGAACTCTCTATACTCCTTCTCTCTCCCAAACCTACGTACCTTTTAAAACACACTGTGTCTCATTTAGAGGTCTTTTTCATCTGAATTTGTCTTTATTGCATATCTGTAATTATTTTCTGACCAGAAGTGCTTCTTAAGAATCTGAGCTACAGCATTGCTAGGGTATATATGGCCCTGCCTGCTTGCTTCACACAGTCCAGCATGGTGGAGGAGGGCCGTTCACTGCCTTTGAGCCATGCACACTGTCCCAGTTCCAAGTATGCAGTGGGTGGGTCTGTGTCAAGCCATTAAGCAGTTTGTAACATGCTGCTTATTTAAATGCTTGGCCTCCTGAAAGAGCCAGAGGTCACGCTGTGGCAGCATGACCCAGAAAGCCAGCATTTCAAAAACGGCGCATTTTTTCTACTACCGCTGTATCAGGAAAACCTCTCTTAAAGGAGCCATGCCTCTGCTTGCTTCTAGCAAACTGAACCCATCCAAGAAAATGCCACTACCAAACCATGCTTAATTCTGTTCTTTTGTGTCTAGGATTCCTTTTTAAGCTTTCTCAGGTTTTACGTGGATATAGTCCATCCACCATGTTGGCATGCCAATTTGTTATTGGAGGCCGCTTATTGGTTCCCAGCTGCTCAGCCCTGAAATAATCATATAGAAACTATATTATTTAAAACACTGCTTGGCTCATTAGCTCTAGATTCTTATTGGCTAACACTTATATCTTAATTTAACTCATTTCTAGTAATCTGTGTATCGCCACATGGCAGTGGCTTACCGGGTAAAGTTCTGGCATCTCTCTGGTGGCTACATGGCTTCTCTCTAACTCCTCCTTCTTTCTCCCAGCATTCAGTTTAGTTTTCCCCACTTACCTCTATTCCCTGTGCAGTCCCAAGGCAGTTTCTTTATTAACCAATGGTTTTCACAGCATACAGAGGGGAATCCCACATCAGGGTGAGGGGCTTCTTATCTTATGATTTTAAATTTATTCTTGCAAAAATGTTATGACTATTTTATCGGTTGAAAATTTTAATCTTATTTTTCTGAATTTTGCAGGGCCATCCTTGGAAAGGGGGCAGCCAAGATCCATAATGGTAATCAAGAGATAAAATACCCTTTGGAGTCCATTATAACAGTAACACATGCCTTCATTTTCTTACCTGTTTCCATAGCTGGTCCTTGACCTTGCCTTTGCATTATTTTATCATGCATTCTATTTTTAATAGTGTCTTTGAGTATGCGTGTATGTCTATGTGTACATGCATGTGTTCTGCATGTATGCACCTATGTGTGGATATACTACTTGTGCCAGTATATGTGGAGGCTAAAGGTTAACAATATTGGAATGCTCTCTTTGATCACTTCTCCACAACTTGCTAGGCCTAGGAGTTCACCATTTTGATTAAAATGACTGATCAATGAGCTCATGAAATCTGCTTGTCTGTATGTCCTAGCTGGCTAGTGATGACAGGGATCCACCTGTCTGCCTCCTCATTACTGGGATTGTAAGAACTGACCCTTGTGCCTGGCTTGTTTATATTTGTTCTGAATATTTGAACTCAGGTCTCTGTGTTTATGCAGCAAGTACTTGCTGTGTATGCTACCTCACCTCTGTGTGTATGTGTGTTTAACTTAGGAAAGTATTTCTCTTAGAGATTGCATGGTAGAAATAAAACAGTGATAGATGACAAGAATGGTAGTTTTTTCAATCAAGAATCATTTCATTCCTACATATATTTTGTATGTAGCTGCCAATGTTGCATTTTTATCACAAATAGCTTGTATGTCTGATACCTCTATTACTAATATTATAATATTCAGGAAATTTTCTCCTAAAGGCACGCAATAAAAACATTACCAAAAAGGATGAAGAAATAGTTGTAGATCGGAGAGCCAGACTTCCACGAAAAGCAGCAAAAACAAAAAAAAATTATAAAGATCTCTCAACTTCAGAATCAGAGAGTGAAAAAGAATTTTCATATTTACTTAAAGATAAACTACTGACAAAGGTAAATCAATATAATTAAAATTGATAAAATCTCTAAATTTAGTCTTCTTAAACTACTAAATTTTTATGTATGCATATAGTATTACTTACAGCATGACCACTTCTAGTCTTACAAATTTATCGTATAATCTAATATTGTAACAGGAAGAAGGCCCGCTTATTTGTCCCGGCTGCCCGGCTAGCTTAGCCCCGAAATAACCACACAGAAACTGTATTAATTAAATCACTGCTTGGCCCATTAGCTCCAGTTTCTTATTGGCTAATTCTTACATCTTAAACCATTTCTATTAATCTGTGTATCGCCACATGGCAGTGGCTTACCAGGGAAAATTCCCAGCATCTGTCTTCCGCAGATCCATGGCGTCTTTCTCCTGACTCTGCCTTTCTTCCTCCCAGCATTTAGTTCTGTCTTCCCTGCCTTCCTAAGTTCTGCTATGGCAGTTTCTTTATTCATTAACCATTGCAAGCAACATACAAACAGAAGGAACTCCTACACCATAATATGTAGGTGGTTCATTACTGTGAATATTATCATCCTACTCTCAAGTGAAAATCTGAGGCTCAAGAAAGAGAAATTCGGGCTGGAGAGATGGCTCAGTGGTTAAGAGCATTGCCTGCTCTTCCAAAGGTCCTGAGTTCAATTCCTGGCAACCACATGGTGGCTCACAACCATCTGTAATGAGGTCTGGTGCCCTCTTCTGGCCTGCAGACATACACACAGACAGAATATTGTATACATAATAAATAAATATTTTTAAAAAAAGAAAGAGAAATTCATGTTGTTAGGAAGTGGTAGAGACAGAATTTGAACCCAGAGAGCTTGTTGGTAAAGATAGCTCTTTGACTACTACGCTATGTTGATTAGTTTGTTTGCTTTGGTTTTGGTTTTTCGTTTTTGGGATACAGTTTCTATGTCTAACAGCCTTAGCTGTCCTTGAGCTCAGTAGAACTCAGTATTTAGACCAGGCTGACTTTGAACTCATAGAGATCAGGCAGCTTCTGCCTCTTGAGTGCTTGGATTATCGGATTAAAGGTTTGTGCACCACCATGGGGCTCACTTTGTTTGATCTTAACCCATTAAACCACCATTTCCTCTTGTTTGTGTTCCTGCTCTCTCTTGTCTGGAACACTTTAAAGACCTTGTAACATAATTGTATAAACTGATATGACTGCTCCAAGGTTTGGTTAAGTGGAAGTTTTTTATTGTAGCTGTGAGGGGAGAGTATAGTCAGAGGAAGAGTCCAGAGCAAGAAGAGAAAGCCTGAGGTTGAACATAGGCAGCAGAGTGGACTTGGCCTTGAGAGGAGGTGAGGGGTGATGAAGACAAAGAGAAGTGTGAGGGCAAAGGAAGAGGAGCAGAAGAGGGACTAAGAAAGGAGGGAGGGAAAGGGGAAGGGATGGAGGAAGAGAGAGAGCAGGAGAGTTTGAGTAAACACACACACACACACACACACACACACACAGCTGAATGGGGGAGGGGAGGTTCTGAGCTGGAGAAGTTTAGGGTTAAGGTATGGGATGAGAAGATCCAGAATGCCAACATGGACGCTGAAATAACAGATACTGAGGGAGACTGGAGGCCAGCATGTACTTTGGTATGCTAATAGGTACCACGGATAGCCATTTGTGTCTCTGCCCCAAGTGATAAAGAAACTGGCTCCTTTGGTTGAGTGGAAATGGCTTTCTGAGGAATGCTGGCTTTTTCTACCCCCCAGAATTTGGAGATATATAGTTCCTTTGGAGCAGATAAAATCACCATTTTTTGTCTTATTTCTTGGTTTAATGTTAACATACCCACCATCAAATATGCCTTTTTAAGCAATTCATCTTATCTATCCTTAAAAATAAAAAACAATGACAAAAATCCTTAATTTTCAAGGAGTTAAGGAGGTGCCTTGTAGCCACTGGAGAGAGATGCCAACAGTAGCCTAAGGAGAAAGATGCTAGAACAGAGGCTATGCCACAGCCATGTAGTGATACACAGATCAGTAGAAATGAGTTAATTTATATAAGAGAGAGCTAGAACAGAAGTTATGCCACAGCCATGTAGTGATACACAGATCAGTAGAAATGAATTAATTTATATGAGAGCCAATAAAAAGCCTTAGCCATTGGCCAAGTAATTGTAAATGATAATAAGCCTCAGAGTGGTTATTTCATAAGCAGCTGCAGGGACCCGGTAGGCAGAGAGAAGCTGGTCCAGTGAGACAATGCAAGATAGAGAAGAGCCCTCTGCTTACACAGAACTATAAACAAATTCTCTATTGTTACTGAGGGATGACTTGAGTTTCTCAAGTACCTTTGGTCTGATCTGCAGTCTTATTTCATGTATGTCTCCCCTTCACCATCTTGGTACACAGACTTCTCAGTGTCTCACGCACCATGAAATCTAGGAGTTCTGTTTTCTCTATGCTGGATACAGTCACCAGCTTTGAACCTGCACAGCATTATATTATTCTATACATAGTCTGTGCAGTCAGCATATTTTCCTAGTGCCCTAGAACATACTTTTGCCAATAACATCGAAGCTCTTGTTATGTAATAAGTCAATCAGTGCTGTAGTGTAACATATACCCAGTTGTATAAATGTATGTGAGCATAATTTGAAGTTACCGGTGCATTTAGGAGGAGACTGTCCATTCCAAAGCCCAGACCAAGAAACTGCCAAAGGAACTGCAGGAAGTTGTCACTACAGAAACACCAAAAGAAAAACAGAAAATTTCATCTGAGCTGAGAGATGGGCAAGAAGACAGTTTTTGCCTATCTTCTGCATCTGTGTCTGGGAGCCCGTCTTCTGTAGAAGTGATGAGATGTCAGTATTACTTCATTTTCCTTGAATAGTTAGCAATTTTCTTTTGTAACAGTGAAAATCTAAGATTAGTTTTGTGAAATTTATTTGAGATAGGTAGTTTAAAAGTTTATTTTAAATCAGCTGATGCTAATAATTGGGTTTTTTTTGCCAACTTGAGAACATAATAGAATATCCAACATTTTCATGTTAGGATATTAAATATCAAATGATTCAATGTAGAAATATTTAATATTCTTAAGCTATAAAAGCAAAATGTAACATAATTCTAATATACTTTAAGATGAATATTTAATAGCAGGAACTGTATAGGATCCTTTATACAATTCTTTGATAAAAGTCTAAGAAATGCTGTGATTCTGTGAACTCACAGTAGATTATCTTCAGAAACAATAGTGTTTGCTATTATTTAAAAACAATTGGTAATGAAAATGCATAGTCTTTAGAGTGTTGACTTACATATGTCTTTCAATTACAAAATCTCAGGCTATTTTAAAACAGTTCCAAATGTGAATCATTTCAGTTAAATCCAAGAGTTAAATGTTAATGTGTATGTTTCCCTAAAGCACACAAAATCCTTTTATTTTCACAGTGCTCAGAATCATTGTCACATTAGATAAGCTAAGACAAATGCACATACCTTAATTTGATCTAAATACTGAGAATTGATTTCATTAAAACTTACATCCTTGCTTTTTATTTTGGTGCTTGTATGCATGTGAAATGTTGTTTCTAAGGCACCATCTTCCCACAAAACTTTTAGTTAAGTGGGTCCAATTGGTACCTGGGCTCACCAAATAGAATAAATTGGCTAGCTGACTGACTGAGCTCCAGAGATCCAACTCCCAAGCTCTAGAATTACAGGCATATTTTACCATGCCTGTTTTTTTTTTTTATGTGAATTCAGGAAATGAAGTCAGGTCCTGTGGTTATACAGCAAGCACTTTTTGATTGAGTTGCCTCCCCAGCCTTATGGTCCTGGTATTTTAGTGAGCAGTTTAGACCAACTGATTTTATAAAACTTTAACAGTTAGTTACTATAATGTTAAAATATTTAAAGTAGCAGTTAAGTCATCTTATACAGTGTGTGTGTGTGTGTGTGTGTGTGTGTGTGTGTGTGTGTGTATAGTTTAAATTTTTTGAAGATCCTTAAATTTTCAACTGGGAATTGTTCAAAGTCTTAGTATTTCAAACATAGTTGGTCTTAAATTATTGAAAGTGTACCTTTTTAAAATACACCTAATCTTTGAACATTTGATAAATTATTAATTCTATCATACTCTTTCCTAGAACAAGCATGAATTAATACTCTGTTGTTAACAGTGATAATGTATGTTTGTGTTTTGAGGGAATCTAGGTATAGAGAAAATAACAGAAAGGGATCTTAGTCAAGATTATGACCAAATCACAAAATCTTTTTTACCTTATCCAAAAACTGCATCATCTGAATCCTTAAATGGTAACAATAAAGTTGAAAGTCGGGGAAAATCGCCCAGAACCAGTGAGACCAGAACACTGTGTGTGAGAAAGAATAGCTCACCTGTTCCAGGACTGCCTTCTTTGGTAAGAATATAAGTTTCTTTTGTCATATGCATCTGAAAATGGTTAGCCGTTTGCCTATAATATTCATCAAATATGTATTATATGTTTGTTATTCAGTGTTTTAACCTTTAATAAGTTTTTGTTATTGGAATCACAAATTGACAAAACTGAAAAGAATGTAGTTGAAAACCATATTGCTCAAGTGCTTAGTTTTATAAGGAGTTTAAAACTCATAGGTACTAACCATTGCTTATAATAAAATGGTATTAATGACTATTTAGGGCTTGGAGGTGTCACTGAGAACACTTGTCTAGATACATGGGGACCTAGATATAGTACCAGCATGTCGGAGTCTGGTGCTAGCCCAGACTTTTAATTATTTCTCTTCCAGACCCAACATAAACTATCTCTCTCTTAACCGGTGTGGAGGAGATGGGAATAAAGACAGGACTCATATGGCTTTATCGGGAGGGAGATTCTCAGTGGTCCCTCATGAAGTCCTAAGTTTACATCCTGAAGAATTCCCCTGTTTATTCTCCAAACAGCCTTATATACCAAAACATACATTGAGTGGGAAATACGCCAGCATTCTGTTTCCTAGGTAACCAGGTGAATGGCTTTCTGTCAGGTCCACAACTACCTGTGTTCTGTGTATGCTGGCTGTCATGTAGGCTTGAATCAGCATTTCTATCAGGCATCCTCCAAATTACAAAGAAAGGAGCAACAACATCCTGACCCTTTGTTAGGGCAATGACAGCCTGTCTGCAGGGCTATGTGACCACCTCAGGTGGGGCCTATGGCTTCAGAGCCTGGCTGCCACACCACATAGAAATATGGGCCTACAATCCACTCTCTCTTATCAATTTTAATAAAGCCTGTGCTTCTGCAACAGGACAGATAGATTGCGACTGGTTTGGGCAAAGTCTTCTTCCTTTACCCAAATTTTCCCATCTTTGGAACAGGCATTGACATATGCGAGCTCCTACCTTAGGCATCTGGGGAGAAGATGCTTCAAACCCATCACTGACTGCTGATCTCTGTAAAGAAAAGAGATTAGTGGAGAGAAATATACTTTTGGGCCCTGTATCTCATAGCCATACCTTTTTGTCAGGATAAATCATAATGCTTTATGAATAATCATGTTCCCAAAGGCTATAGTCTCCTATTTAAAGAAGAGAATTGCCTGAGTTGAAAACGTTTCTTCCGCTGGTTCAAAGCACCACTTAAATCTAAAATTCTTAGCATATGCATCAACTCCCAACATTTACAGTGTCTCTCAAACTTTTCTCAGTAGTTGCCAACAACAAGCCAAAATCATAATTTTTAGCATTGTCAGTCAATACCAACTCTTAAATATTTTTGACAGTGCCATAATTCTTAGCATTGTCAGCTAATACCAGCTTTTCCAAATCTCTTTTGGTCAGTACCATTGTTTTTAGAATTATTGGTCAATACCAATTTTTCTCATCATCTTATATGCAGTTACAAATAGTATCATTATTAGGTCAATACCACACAATGAATCAACAATTAAACATGTCATAATTTTCTTAAATCCACATTAACCAAAAGACAACAAAAGCTTTTCTGATGGGTAAGAGTACAATGATATTACCGTTATCAAATACCAGTTCCAGTCTCTGAACGGCAGTTAAACCCTTGGTCTGCCCCCTTCTTAAGTAAAGAGGGGTTTCAGTCATTATTTTGAGTGTTTCTTTCCTAAGGGGAAAGCTTAGTTCTTAGTTCTCAGGTTTAATATTTAATCAAAATGAGTTCTGTGTCTCAAAGATTAAAACAGTCATATGTTCAGTCTGCATCTCAGCTCCAAAGCAAATGGGATTCAAATTGCAGAAAATTGTAGTCTCTCTGGTCAGGTCTTCTCACCAGGGCCTCTGGGTCTGTGTGTGTCCCAAGTGTCTGGAAGCAGCTCAGCATCTGTTCCTCAGTGCAGCATGGCACCCTGCAGTGTAGAGTGGTAGGCATTCCTCTCTGTGTGGGCAGGGAAGACTGGACCATGGACTTTTCTCCAACTCCTCTATGGGGTATTTGCAGCTATGATGTCATCAGGTCTGCCACTCCTTTACTGTACATGCAGTCATCTCAGCCAGCTTTATTTTCTTTCTGTGAAAAAAGAACATAAACACATCCTCGACCCCAAATATATATTGGTTGGGTCTTTTTATAATTCATTGCAAGGGCTTTTTCACCTTGCCTTAGCAAAGATCAGCTTGGTGCCATTATGTCAGATCTGTCTGCAACTTTTATAAGTTGTTTTCAAGGAGCCATGTCATGCTCCACAATTCCTTTTCATTAGTAACCATATATGCAGTTTTTCTATTGGAAGAGCCATTTGTAAAATTTTTGCATAACATCCTTTAAGGGATCTTTAGCTATAACATTAGCAAAATATAGTTGTGCAAATTGCAGCAACGATCATCTGGGAAAAGTTATTACTCTGGCCTTTGAATTGAGCAAACACAATTGTCCAAGAATCATTACCTTAAAATTATTAATCTATTGCTTAGTATAAGAAACATTGATCACAGTCAATACTCTGTTAAACTATCTCTTAGATTCCATCCTGCTCTTTTGTATTAGACAAGCTACTGCTTTAAATTAAGAGTTTAATATCCTAACTAGCAAAAATGAGAAGACGCAGCTATAAAAAGCATTTTGTTTTTTTTATAAAACTGCAGTAGAATAAGTTTTGTACTTAATACCCACATTTGTTATAGCAGAATCATAATTAACATATTGTACTTATTGATCACTGTATACTCCACCTGTTGATCTATACACCTGCTTGAGTACCTATCTGGCAGCTTTGATAAGCTCTCTACTGGAAATTGACTCATTGCTCCCTTTAAGAATTTTACTTAGTAGCTGAAGGTCTCCTATAAGAATCTTATAACTAAGGCCTTAACCATTGAATATCTAATTAAAAGATTATAATTATATATCTTCCTTTAAAGTGCTAAGTCTGCCTAGCAGAAAGGAAAATAGAAAAAGAGAGCACATTCATCTAATTAGACATTATCATATAGAAGAATGAAAATAGATCCATATTTATCTCTGTGCACAAAACTGAAATCCAAATGAATCAAAGACCTCAACATAAAACCAACAATACTGAACCTCTTAGAAGGAAAATTAGAAGTACATTTGAATGTATTAGTACATTTTAAACACAGCCTCAGTGGCACAGACATTGAGAGAAACAATAAATCAGATCTCTTGAATTGAGAAGCTTTATAGCAAAGGACATAATCAACAAGACATAATATCAGCCTATAGAATTGGAAAATAACTTTACTGATCACTAATCCCCTCCAAAAACATATGAAGAACTCAGGAAATTTGTCATCATAAGAACAAATAATCCAATAAAATTATATGGAACAGACCTAAACTGAAAACTCTCAATAGATGAACTTAAAATGACTGAAAGACACTCAAAAATTGCTCAAACATAACATCTTTTAGCCATTAGAGAAATGCAAATCCAAACAACTCTGAGATTCCATCTTATCCCTGTAAGAATGACCAAGATTAAAAATACTGCTGACAATTTTTGCTTAAGGGAATGTGGGTTAAGAAGAAAACTCCTCCACTGCTGGTGGAATTGCAAACTGGCACAGCCTCTTTGAATCATAGTATGGAGAATTCTCATAAAATTAGGCAACAAACTACTTTAAAACTCAGCAATACCCCTTTTGGGCCTATATACAAAAGATGCTCAATCATACCATAAGGACATGTGCTCAGCTATGTTCACGGCAGAATTACTTTATCATAGCCAGAATCTGAAAACAGCACAAATGCATCTCTTCTACACACATGATAAATGAGACAGCCGCAAATACCATAACACATCTTTGAGTAACTCTAATCACACAAATTGAAAAGCCTGTATAATAAGAACTTTAAATCTTTGAAGAAAGAAATTTAAGCCATCAGAAAATGGAAAGGTCTCCTATTCTTTTGTGAAGATAGTGCCAACATAGCAAAATTGACAATCTTACTGAAAGCAATCTACAGATTTAATGCAAATGCCCATTATAATTATATTAAAATTATAATAAAATTCTTCACAGACTTTGAAAGAACAATCCTCAACTTTATGAGAAAAGACAAAAACTCAGGATAGCCTAAACAATCTTAAAACCCTGAACTTCTGAATGCATCACAATCTCTGACTTTAAACTTCACTACAGAGCCACAGTACTGAAATCAATCCACCTTAGGTACACAAGCCTACAAACAGCAGATTTATGACAAAGAAGCAAAACCGTGAAATGGAAAAGAAGCATATTAACCTGCTTATCTCAGAGGCTACCTTATTTCAAACCTGTCTTTTTTCCTTCCAGTTAAAGCTGCGTCACACGGCAGGGGGTAGGACACAGGCACGTGCTCTCTCTGTCTGCCTTTCCAAGCTCTGGTGGCCGGATTTTTAACTATCTTTTTTATTTTAACTTGTAAATATAAAATTAGGAGAATTTCTGAATAATCTTCACTGTTTTATTAACTGAGCCTAGGGTACTGACTGTGTGAGGTTAAATTTGTTTTCTAAACTTACTCTGTCTCCTGCTTGCCTTTCACTCGCAGGTGGGTTAGACTCAGCTAGCCAGCACTTGGCGCCTCAGTCTCAGCTGAAATCAAGGCAATTCTTGGGCCGAAAGCCATTTTTCCTTTGCTTTTTCTACCCTATCCATTTAGCAATTCTGTGACTAAATATCTCTGCCATTGTTTCTGCTCCACTCTCACTCCCTTTAGCTACCAACATATATAACTGAATACTTTTCTCTTACACATTTTTACTCCTGATTTAAATTTTGTCCCACTTATTTATACTTTTTTAAAATTCTGATCTTTATTCCTGAGCACTCAATACTCACATATCCAGCTGTGGTGAAATTTTCTCTCACGGGTTCCTCACATCTGGTCACTTCTTCCTTGCTTTTTGGGGTTCGCGGTTCAGCCTCACATTCTCTGTACTTCTGGTCCTTTCTGCAGCATTTCTCAGGGTTCAGTGGTCAGCCCCACGTTGAGCGCCATTATGTCGGGGTCCGGTGCTAGCACTTAAAAAGTACAGTGGTTATTAACATACCTGTGTCAGAGATCCAAAATTGCTGGTGTATTGAGCCATCTGGCCTACCACTTTTAGCTGATTTTTTTTTTATTTCTAGATGGCTATAAAGCCCTTTTATTTTAAGCCAGTAGTCTTTATGGGAGGGGGGCATATTTTGCAAACAAAATCTTTGCTTAAACTGTCAGTATGTCAAACAATTCAGAGTAGTGCTGTTTTTAAACAGATGTAGGAGGTTTAAACTCTGACTCACCTCATTAGCCCTCAAAGCCCCTTTGCAAGTCTCATTTTTCTACAGATGGCAATATACCAACTTAGTGCCCTATTAGATTCTATCATCTGTCTTTTTTGCATTCTTTAAACCCTTCACTTGTTATTGTCCAAGTGTCTGTCTACATCTAGGTAATTCTAACTACTTTTATTACCTTCTGTGATGTTTTCTATGCTCTATGGAATTTTAGTTTGCTACATACAAACTTGCTGGTGAGTTCTACCTCAGGTTTCTGCTTTTACTCACCTGGTGCATGTGAAGTTCAGTCTATCTTTGGAGTTTTATGGTTGAATGCATTAATGAGGACTTCTTTTTAGCATTCTGTGAATTCGATGTTTGTTTTGTTTTTGTGTTAGTAGGGATTGAATCCAGTACTTTATATGTACTAGATAATCATTCTTCACCAAGCTACATCTTTAGTCCCATTTATGTTTTCTTATTTGTAAAATAGAAGTGTTGATTTATCTTAAAGTTTACAGGAAGTTTTTTTTTAGGGGGTAGGGTTTGAGAGAAGGTCCTGCTATGTAGCTTTGAAAGTCATTATGTAGACCAGGCTGGCCTCAAACTTAACAATTCACCTGCCTCTGCCTCCCAAAAGTGTGCATCACCAAACCCAGCCTTTACAGGAGTTCTTACTGTAGACTTGAATGTCACTTCTGTATCTGTTAATGGCATTGTACCTTTCACTTGCTGGAATCCAGAACTCTAATCTGGCAAACTATGAAATAAAATTTCTGATCTTTCAGAATGTGTAAGACTCAAGTAGGAATGTCTGATACATACCTGCAGTTCCATGTTTAACAGAGATCTGTAGTTCTAGCTCTCAAGGGGTGAAAGTGGAAAGATTGAAATATCAAGGCCAACCTGGGCTGTATTAGTAAGATCTAATACTTCCTTAAGTATTATTCTTAAAGTATTTTCCTTTATTGTAAAAATGTTACTTGTTGATTTAAACTTTTAGGTTTTAGTCTCTCTAGGATTTCCTACGAACAATGGAAGTTTTCCACATCTAATGTTTACATTAACTCAGTCTTAGTCTTGTTGGTCACATGAGTCTGGCTATTAGTCACTGTCTTTACTAATTCACTATTACTACACTGCTTAGTTTTACATTTGCCTGGATGTTTCACACACAAACCTACACTTTACATTTCTGGAGTTTTAAAGGTTTTTGATTTGTATTTATCTTAACAAAAAAGCCAATAAGTAATAGGTTTTTACTCTTGTATAAAATAATTTGATTTTTTTTAATTTTGAGTGATCTTGTTGAATTCTATAATTTCCCAGGTTGTCATTGATTTTCTTTATAGATGATTATATAAAGTATTATAACTTTTGTATTTGATAACCAATTCTTGTGTTTTCATGTTCCTTTTCTTGTTAAAGTGACTTGACCTGTGAAGTATAGAGCCATACATCAGGCATCTTTGCTCATTGGACTTGCTAGATACTTGTTGTTGAGCTAATTAATGTTCTATTTAAGTGGATGCTGAATTTTAGCATTGAGTTAATTCTCTAAAATTTTAAATTGTTTCTTACTATTTAATTCAACTTTTTTTCTGTTTTTAAGTAGTTACCTAATTATCTTTGGGTTTCTGTATGTGTTATTCGTTCATAGCCTGGAAACACAACTACCAAGAAGAATTCTGTTTTGAATAGAAAAAATAGAAATTCAGTGATAGATAATCAAAGAACCCTACATTATAACAGCTATTCAGATGTAAGCAGTAATAACTCAGAGAAACATTTTATGGAAACTGAATCTCCAGAGAGTCGTGAAAACCATATGCAAAGCAAGAGAGAGGTAATATGCTAATTCAAATTGCTAGTATTCAGTGGGAATCATTCTACCGAGTATTTTTCTCTCTGTGATAGAATGATATAGTCATGTAAAAAGTTTAAAAGGAAAGTCTTAAAATAATAAGGATATAGGGGCTAAATCTCTGAGTTTACATGTTTATAAGATTTCTGCCTTCATGATTATATAGAAATTTGGTTTTCTGAACTTCTTGTAAGCAGAAAACTCAATTGGTCGATAAGTAAAAATATTTAACAACTGTATAATATAGAAGATGAAAATAAAGTATTGTATTTTGGGGTGGGGCTAGGATTTGAGCTACCCTTAAGTGCCTAGAAGAGTACACGTATTAAAGAAAGAATGGTAATCTAAATAAAATTGCTTTTTTTAAAAAAAAAACTGTGTTCAAATAGTAAAACACAAATTTAAAGGTGAAAAAGTCACTTTATAAGAAAAATTTCTCTGTAGCTCCCTATTTTCTAACTCAAATAAAGACAGTAACAACATGGTGATATTGAAAATAAGAAATTTGCAAATATATCAGGTTAAAACTGTATTAGCATAAAACTGATGCTAATCTAATATCAAGATTCATTTGCAGCAGTCTTAAAGATGACTTAAAGACAATGATATGAGAAAGAATTGGACAGCATTTGAAATCTGTTGGCTTAGGAGTTTGATAAAGATGATAAAGAATAGTCAAAGATAAATACAAGTATTTATACTACTTTTCTTCTAATTTCTAATATTTATTTTAGGAAAGTCTTGCCGCATCTCCATTATCATGTTCTAGTGAAAGAATAGAGAAAATATGGTGGGATATGCCCAGTGACAATACTCATGTATCAGGTTTGTTGGCATAGTCTTGCTTTTTAAAGATTTGCTTTAAAAGTTTTATGTTGCCTGCATGTACATATATGCTCCATGTGTGTGCAGTGTTTTGTGGAGGTCAGGTGTCAAGTATGCTGAAGCTGGAGTTAAAGTCAGTTTTGAGCGACTGCATGGATGCTGGGAACAGCCTGGGTCCTTGCAAGAGCAGCAAGTGCTCCCAACTGTTTAGCCATCTTTCTAGTCACAGCCTTGCCTTGAGAGTCATTACTAATTACTTTGGATTTACACCTAGATGAGTTCTACATTTCAAGTCACATCATTGTTGTCAGAAATAAAAAGTATAAAATATACTTTAACATGGTTGTTTAAAAGCTTTTTAATTTAAAGCAATAAAGTGGTAGATGTATTGAATCAGAATTATAGCACTATTATTTTTAATGGTTTCTTGAGGTCCCAGTCAACGAAGTCGCAAACAGCGAATGTTCCTAGAAGATGATCTAAGTAATTCTGATGAAGCAGAAGTGGAAGAGGCAGAAGAGAGAAAACAATTACTCTCCAAAAGACTGTGTCAAAGGGAAGACTCAGATCATCACATCTACAAAAGTAAGCATATAAAAACCCTGTCAAACTTTTGGGCAGCTTCCTAGAGTTTGACTTAAACTCTTTGTACAAACAACTTTGTGTGAGTCCAAGATGGATATGGACTTTTATCACAAAGGTGACTTTATAGTAAAGGTGTAGCATGATCTTCAAACAGATTTCCCCATCATTATATCATGTCTTAAATTTACATTTTACTGAAATCTGAGCTGCTTGATGTGTGTCACTAAAATACTCTGCGGGTGCTTTCTTATTAATGGATCAGATTTAAAAGTAAAAAATATTATACCATAATTGTTTTTTGTGCCTCAGTAACCCTATAAAAGGGTTCTGTGACAGTAATTTCATTTTTAATAATTAAAAAACCCTGTTTTGGATTTAAACACAGAGCTTTTTTTGTTCTCAGTGTGAGGACAATGATAAATTTTGTGATAATACATATTTTAATATTAACTCATTGTTTTTATTTTTAATGTCTGAAATTACAGCTTCATTATCGACACCAGATTTTTCTATTCCTGAGGACTGGCAACAGGAGTTGCCAGGTGTTGGAATGTTTCATGATAACATCAGCTCAGACTATAAGAGGAAAACTGATGTGAGTTACCTCATAAGTTACACACAATACCATGATAATACACTCCAAGTTTCTGGTAGATGATGGCTGGCTTGTCTGATCCTTAGTCAACAAAACACCCACTCATGAATCTGACTTTGCATATAATTTGGATTATCAGATAAAAGGCACCTCTCATTCCTTCTAACATCTTTCCACTATATATATATATTTCTAATTCATCTGTTCAATTTTTCTCTGCATTTTTACATTTTGTTCTGTATGTGTGTGAGGTGTGCATGCACACACATGTGCTTGTGGAGGTTAGAGGTCTTTCTTGGGTGTCTGCAATTGTTCTCCACAGTCTTTTTGTGAGAAATTATCTCTCAGTGAAGATACAGTTTATTTATTGAGCTATATTGTACTGACTGGCCAGCAAGCCCCAGATAGCCTGTTTCTAACCCCCCCCCCCAGAGTTGGCTTTACAGGTGTATGTCCCTGCACCTGGCTTTTTATGTGGGTGCTGGGGATCTGAACTAGGGGTCTTTATGCTTGCATGGTAAGCCCTTGGCAGGTAGTTATCTCCTCATCCCCGTCTTTAGACATTTTAATCTCACAGAGGCTATTATTGGTGGAGAGGAGCACATAATATAGTGTCTTATACTCCAGCTTTCTTCCACCATTGTCTCTGTGTGTCCTTAGTTTCTGAGAATTCAGTGAATGTCTATACACAGAGTACATCCTAAAAACAGTGTTTATTATTGCTAATAGGTAGAAAATCACATTCTCTTATGTCCTTATTTGGACTGGTAATTAGTTCATTCCCTCCTTTGAACAGTAAGTATAGTTAGTATGACACGAACCTCATCTCTTGATCGTCTTTCCTTTTATCCAAAGATAAAAGATCTGAAATTTCTTAAAATCTTCATATTTCCAAAAGTCAAGAGAATCTCTAATTTTACACACTGTTATATGACTTCAGTAGGTGAAAATGTGTTTTGTGAAAAATGGTAAATTCTATTAAGCTATGCTCTTGAAGAAAACTATTAGTTCCAGTTTTTATAAACACTACAAATATGTAGTAATATATAAGTAGTATTTCTAAAAACAGTAGAAAATTGAACTCTATTCAAATCCTGACCAACACAAGTAAACACTGCTCTGACTGAGTTCATTATAAAAAAAGTTGATTTAAATAATTCATTTTTAATTTTCTAAGTTTTTCTTACGTGTTATGGAAAGACTGTTTCATAACAGTCTTGGTTAGCTTGTTATTTCTATAAAGACATTTTAAGTTAAAAGTATCTTTCAGACCCAACATAGAATCATGGATGACTTTACTACAAAGACATTAAAATTGACTCAACAACATCTAATGACAGTGACCTCTCAAGCTCGGGGACGCAGGTCTGTACTACACATCTGTCTGGTGAGCCATGCATACTGTGTGCTTATGAGCTGTGAGCCCTATGGTTCTGCAACAATCTCATTTTGTCCCTTTTTAATAGGAATGAAAATTTTGACAAATTCAAAGTTATTCTCATAAATGAGATGGAGAAAGTTGGAAAAGACTCAGAGACTTTACGAGACTTGGAGAAGGAACTTGTGGTTTGTGTTTCTTAAAATTAAACATTTCTCAAAATGTTTAAAGGCTAAATATAGCTCTTTAAAATTGTTTACTCACCAGTTTGAGAGACTGTTGCAGGTTGTTGTTATTTAAAGCATAACTCTATCTTCTATCAGCTGCATATGAACTCAGAAATTTCCAACTAGTTTATAATAATGATATTTGATAATGTGGGAAACATCTGAGAGATTTTATTTCTAATACTTGTAATCTGAAAAAGTGTATGCTAAATACAGTATTCCTAGCCTATAACCAGTTTTTGCTTAAATTTAGAGTAGTAGAAATACATTAATTCTAATTCAGGTTTTAATCATGTTAAAATACAAGAGATTTATTGTACCCTAAAACTTAGGATGTCGAGGAAAAATTAGTTCAGAAGATGAGGACGTATCTCCGAAGTGAGAAGGAGAGGTTAGTATACTTTTCTTAATGAATAGAATCTGTAAGATTGTAGGTGAAACACAACATATACTGCACTATAGCAGTGGACTGTGAACAGATATGTAAAAAGTTAATTCTCATTTTATTTTCTAGGCTTCGTGTTTTGAAAACTTCACTGGATAATAGTTTCCTTGTCTCCAACTCTGTTTATGAAGAGAATATTTTTATATCTGAGGTATAAATTTATGAACTTAATCTGTAACCTTGATATTGGATAATCTAACTTGTCTTTTTGTTGTGAAAATCTGATAAATTTCATGAGGGAAATAATGTTGTTTACAGATGCATTTGATGAAAGCAAACATGAAAATTCTGCAAGATAAGCTACTTAAGAAAATGGTAAGTGGATTGAGTATATACTCTTCGTGTAATTACCAGGCTTTTGTGTGCTTCTCTGTCTGTTTTATAAAACAGGTTCTTGCTTTTGAGTCCAGACTGGCCTTAAACTTGTGATCCTCCCAACTAAACCTCCAGAATGCTCAGGTTATAGCCATGGACCACCACACTTGTTTACTTTTTATCTTTTTGTGGGTGTTTGGAGAAGATAGGTTTAAGCTGGTGACTTTTAGATTTTTTAAATTATGGGAACCTTGTTAAAGTAGATGAGGGATGGATGAGGAAAGAGACAGTGATTTGAAAATGTAAAGCTAGGTGGAGAAATTACTTGTTTGTACTGCTATAACCACTGTGTGCTTTAACCAGGACCAAGCACCCAGACTGCTGAGTGGATGAATTGTCACCTGCATAAATAAGCAATGGTGCTTCATTGACTTGCTTAAATGTACTTGGCTTTCTAAGTCAAGTAGACTAGCAGCCACATTCTAGGATGAAGTACACCCCACAGAGACTCGTGTCATTGCTTTACATGGACAAATTTAAGGGTTTTCTCAAAGTTTAAGTACGTAATAATAGTGACCTTTATCTATAAAGTATTAAAGTACTTGAGATTTTAATGGCATTCAGTATAGGGACTGTGATGCTTTAGCCAGGCTCATACAACTTGAGCAAACAAACTGCCAAGTTGATCCTCATTGAAAATTCTTCTCTAGAGGATTTTTGTTTGTTGGGTTTTATTTTTTGTTTTGTTTTGTTTTGTTTTTTCCAAACAGAGTTTCTCTGTGTAATAGCCTGGCTGTCCTGAAACTTGTTCTGTAGACCAGGCTGGCCTTGAACTCAAGGAAATCCACCTGCCTCTGACTCCCAAGTACTGGGATTAAAGGTGTGCACCACCACTGCCCATCTGGATTTTTTTTCTCTTCCTTTACGTTTTTAGGTGAAGTTTTGAAAGATTGCAAGTCTTTTCTCCATTATCTTGAATATTGGTAGTGATGGGAGGATCCACTAGGTACCTCCGTGTATACCCTAAGGGCCTGGGTGGAATGAACACTGATGTGTCTTTATGCAAATAGTTGTTTTTTCCCTTGATCACAGCATGAAGAGGAACTTCTCAACATACGCAGAGGACTGTTGTCGTTTTTCAAGGCTCATGAAGAAAATGATGTGTGAAATCTGTCAACACATTTCATCTGATTATTAGTTTTTATATATGAAAAAAGTAACTAAGTAGCCTTGCAAATGTACATCATCCAAGCAGCTGTATGTTTATGGGCAGGAACCTTCAGACTAAAACATTTTCTTAGAGATGTAAAGAACGTGACTCCAGTGCAACTTGTGTGTACTGTGGACAAACAGTTAAAGGACTGGCTTACTTTGGGTCATATTTACATTACTTTTATCTGTGAAACTATAGTCTTTATTAAAGTATTATATAAAATGTATTTTTAATTACAGTTTTGGAATAGATATAATAAAATTTGCATAATGGTTTGAAATATACAAGTAGTATAATATTAGCCACCCTTTGAAAGAGGGGAGAGTTTCTGCTTTAAAATGTACTTGTTAGTACCTTTATACTTTGAGATATTTACGGTTCCAGTGTACTAAAAATGTACTAAAGACCTAAAATTGTAACTATTTCATAAATATTTTAACTCCAAAGCAGGATGCTTTGCCAATGTGTTCTAAACTCCCTAGTATTCATTTAATGTTGTTAGATTATTTTTGAAATAAATGCTTACTTCACTTAAGTCAGTATAACTACTTTATGATCACCATTCTATTTTATGAACCATAAATTACAAGTCGCCCTCAGTCTAACAGTTGAAGGATAATACTAAGTAGCTTTGTTCTCCTTTGTCTATTTCAAGGTGGTATAGAGTATTTGAACAATACCATTCATTATTCAATGTTATAATGGTAAAGTGGCTTCTTAGTTAAGTACAAAATACACTCAGTGTTTTCAGTTGACATCTAAGATTTTAAGATTTATGAAGAAAGTGATGGAGTTTCTATTTCAAGAGCAGGAAATATTTACATTTCATTAGCCCCTTGCTTGTATAGCAAAGACTTGCTAAGGTTAATATTTTGTTGTTCTTGTTTTATTTTTGAGGGTATGTGTAGACCAGGCTAACTTCAAATTCAGTTCTGCCTGCTAAGATTAAAGGCATGTGCCCCAACATCTAGCCTTAAGATGGTATATTTGTAATGGTTAGTTTTAGTGCTTTTCAAATTGTTGTGCATTTTTAAGCACATTAAGTAAAAGTTATCCTTTAGATTATTCTAAAATAATTCCTAGGAGAAAATAATTCACTTTTTTCATGAACCAGAAGTTCTGAGTAAGATCAATGGTTATATGTCCTGTTTTGAACTTTCATATATACTATGACACCAAAAAATTATATTAAAAAGGAATTTAGCAAAGTAGGCTGTCACACTAATGGAACACTTTTTAACATCAGTAGTCTCTGTTATTTACCCAACTTTGCTCATTTTTCATAAACTAGGCAAGTTATTTTGATTGAGTTTGAGTATAGAAAATCAAAATAGATTTGAAGATTTAGCTCATCTTTAGTATTTGACATATTCATTTATATTTAAATTTAGACCAGGAATTAGAAACTTGGTATTGAAGGTTCATGTGATAATGTGCTTTTTAGGATCTGTGGGATAAGAAACAATTTGGAAGTAGAATGTATTTCATTTAGAAATACAAGAACTGGACAAAGAAATAAGCAGGCTAACTGCATATCCTTATCTCTTCCTCTTCTTTTCCAAATCCAGTTCCCTAGTCTCATCCCCCAATGTACTAAACCATCTGCTGCAGCCTCCCCCTCCTTTTCTGCCCCCATCTCCAGCAGATCATGCAGATCTTCTGCTCCATATTTCCCTGAGTCATTCCTTTATCCCAACCCCACCCCCAACTCCCACGGGCATTCCTTGGAAACCTGTAGTTCATACTAGCCAAGGAAGCAGATAGAGGTAACTACAGATCTTCATGGATCTTTCCCTTCTCTCCAAATCCAATTAACAAGTATCACCCCCAGCTCTATAGCAGATTACCTGTGTGTCCTCTTATTCTCTGCCATTCCCAGAGGACTAAGCAGATCCTGGTAGAACACTCTATCTTCCACCTGTGGAACCCCCCTCAGTGCCCCATCTATCTTCACCCCAATTCCTGAGATTCTTCTTCCAATTCCTAGAGGCATGTTCTACGCAGAACCTTCATTGGGCACCCACACCTGTCGGGATCCCAGAAGAATTCCTTACCAGGCAACACAGGGCCACCATATCCTCCTAAGAACCAGACAGGATAACAGAATGCAAGGAATGAAACACCCAACCATCAAAGACAAGACCAGGTTCAGTGACTAGAATTACAGTCATCCCAAACCCAGATACCTAGATAGCAGCATAAAAACACAGTGACAGCCAGGACAATATGTCTCTACTAGAGCCCAGCAACCCTACTACAGTAGGCCTTGAGAAGTTCAACATAGCTGAAGCACAAGACAAGACTTTAAAATAGCCTTTATGACAATAATAGAGGTCCTTAAAGAGAAAATGAATAAATAAATCTCTTAAATCTGTTGGGACCTAATGGAGTCCTGGCCTTCCTACCACCTTCCCTGTTGGTGACCTTTCTTGCCCTTGTTCTGGGTTTCTGAGAAACTTACAAGTTCGTACTCTCAGAGTTATTTACCAACCCTGCTTCCTGAGTACGCATTGCCTTGGCCCTAACCCAAGGATGTGGCGATGAGGTCTCTATCCTGTTGGCCCACCTGTCTGGGTTAGGTATAAAACCCCCTTGGTGATGTACAATAAAGGCTTCTGATTCTGCAACATCCAGAGTGCGTGTTCCATTAATCCTGACGTCCTTCGCTCAGACTTGGCTGTAGCTGCCCTGGCGCAGCAAGTGGAGGTTCCACCAAGATCTGAGAAAGAGGGGTAAGTGGGCAGGGTTGTCCCGGGCCTGCAGGGACTTATTGGGGAATCAAGATGGGAACTGCTAGCAGCAAAAGAGAATTGCAGTTTCAGGTAAAAGGATTGTTAGAGCAACAAGGAACATTGGTAAAAGAAAGAACCATGGAAGCCTTTAGTAAAACCATAGAGCAGGCCAGTCCCTGGTTTATTACGGGAGGCAGTCTGAATGTTCCAGATTGGGAAGAGGTGCACAGAGACCTACAAAATAAACTACAACGAGAGGGCCCTGACAGCTTTATCTCTGCGACCTTTTCATTGTGGCGGTTAGTTAAAGATGCTCTGTTAATGGACAGGGTGAAAGTTAAATGGGAGGAAGAAGCAGCTAAGAAAGTTTTACAAGAAATTCAGGAAGAGACCCGCTACTCTCTGTGTTCTGTAGAGGATCAGGAAGGAGAAAAGGGGGCATGTGGCGGTGGTAATGGGAAAAATGTTGGGAGAGGATCATTAGAGAGAATCCACTCTGCACAGCTCTGAAAACAGTCAATCACTAGTCAGGAGTCTGATGATTCTGAGTTTTTAGAGGATAGTGAAGAATCATCAGAAGATGAGGAGGAAATAATACATAGGGAGATAAGAGATCTTCGTAGAAAACTGAGAAAATGTAAAGCAGAGGAAGATGATTCACCCCCAACTCCTTCGGCCCTACTGGCTTATAATGATGAAGGGTGGTGGTCTCATTCAAACAAGGATGAAAATAGAGGGGTATGTTTCTGCTCTGCACACATGGTGGCACCTGTAATGGAAGTACCGAACCCTAATAATCTGGGGCAGGTGATGCGCCAACATTTTCCATTACAGTTTAAGGAGATGAAGCCATTAAAGGAAGCTGTTGCTACATATGGGGCCCAAGCACCCTTCACATTGGCTATGGTCGAGTCTTTCTCCACTCTGAATTTAACACCTAGTGATTGGCAGAAATTATGCCATGCCGTTTTATCTGGGGGAGACTATCTTCTATGGCGGGGAGAATATCAGGAAAACTGTTTACAGATGGCGTGATTAAATGCTCAAGCCGGACAAGCTCAGCGTAATTTAGACATGTTAACTGGAGCTGGGGCTTATGCTGATTTGCAACAGCAAATTTTGTACGATACAGCGGTATTTGCACAAATAGCGGCCACTGCCACTAAAGTTTGGAAGGCCCTACCCAACAAGATGGTGGGAGATCAACTGTCTAAAGTTTTACAAGGGCCTTCAGAACCATTTCAGGACTATGTGGATAGGCTATTGCAGTTAGCAGGGAAATTGCTTGGTGACGCCAAGGCAGCCATGCCCATAGTAAAACAACTTGCATTTGAAAATGTTAACAAATATTGTAAGGAAGCCTTACACCCTCACAAAGCAAAGAGTTTAAATGAATATATCAGGATATGCAGAGATATAGATGGGAATTTCATTCAAGGCCAGGTTATAGCAGCAGCTATTCAGCCTCGGGGAAACATGCGAGGATAGGGACTGGGGACCAGAGGCCTTAATTGTATTAACTGCAGAGCTTCTGGCCATTTCCAGAAGGAATGCCCACAGCTGATGATGGGAGTAGGGAAAAAACCCGGCATGTGCCCTAGATGCAGAAAGGGAGCGCATTGGGCTAATGATTGCTGCTCCATGACAGACATAGATGGGGAACCCCTGCCACCTACCATTAATCAACAGCAGGGAAACTGGTGGAGGGCCCTGCTCCAGGGCCCCAGAACCTCAGTGTATGGAGCAATGACCGCATGCCATGGAGGCAGTACCCCCACAGTGGCTGTGTCCAATTCCTTCCACAAGGCAATCCTTTTTCATTGCAGACCTCATCAGAGCCACCCCAGGGAGTGCAGGATTGGACTTCTGCACCTTTGCCTGAGCAGTCTTAACACCCCAAGTGTGTAGGGGTGCAGGCTCTTCCTACAAATGTATATGGTCCCTTACCATCGGGGTCTATTCTGGGAAGGAGCAGTACTATCTTAAGAGGAATTCAGATACACCCAGGTATCGTGGATTCTGACTATCAGGGGGAAATCAAGATTATGACATCTGTCCGACAAGGGGTTGTGGCCATTCCTCAAGGTGAGTGTATAGCTCAACTAGTACTAATTCCTTATCTGAATTTCAAGAATGCAATTAGCAGACAGAGTTGCAGCAACCTGGGATTTGGATCCTCAGGGCCAGCTGCCTTTTGGATTGCTCAATTGAATGAGCGACCCCAGCTCAAAATAAATATAGAAGGGAAAACTTTTGAGGGTTTTTTGGATTCTGGAGCAGATGTATCAGTGCTATCTAAGAAATTTTGGCCTAAAGCTTAGACCCTGGATGACAGCACTGCACGATTACAAGGAATAGGTCAAGCAACTCCTCAAAAAAGTTCAAAAATATTGAGATGGCATGATGGAGAAGGACTGAAGCTGTTTGCTCAATTCGGGAAATAACCAGGCCAGCTTAAAGATAAACAACTATATTTTTAATTGTTATAAGGGGAAACTCACACCACAAGAATGGGAAGTCTGAGTTCAGCTGTGTCCGGCGGGAATCACCCAGAGAGAGCACGCACCTGGTCTGTCCCAGTTTTCTTCCTGGGCTCCAGGTAGCCACGCATTAACTAGGCTCCACTTCTTAAAGGTGATTGGTTAACAGAGCTTCCCCCATCAAAGGACATGAGAGTTTTTTCCAGCCATATGTTCTACCCGGCCTGCCTGTCAATCTATGGGGATGTGATCTCTTAGCAGAGATGGGGGCTGTCTTAACACAACCTATAAAGGTGTCCTGAGGAAAAGCCACCTCTCTGATGAAAGCTATGGGACGGCGACCTGGCCAGGGCCTAGGTGCTTTGCATCAGGGCCGGACATCACCTTTATTGTTTGATGACCAGGTTACTTGCCTTCCAGAGGACTATACTGGGCTGGGACATTTTTAGTGCGGGTCACTGTCCCACCGCCCACACCCATACCTATCACATGGTTGTCAGGTGACCCCGTATGGGTGGAACAGTGGCCCCTAACTGAAGAAAAATTGTAGGGAACCCATGTTCTAGTACAAGAACAATTACTTGCTGGGCATATAGTGCCATACACGTCCCCCAGGAATACAATATTGTTTGTAATAAAAAAAAATCTGGTAAATGGAGGTTGCTTCGGGACCTTCATGCAGTAAATAGAACCATGCAAATTATGGGGCTGCTGCAGCAAGGGCTCCCCTCTCCCGTAGCTATTCCCAAAGATTGGCATCTTATTGTAGTTGATCTGGAGGATTGCTTCTTTACTAATCTTGGTTAATCTTTACTAACCATATTCTTATCTTGGACACATTTTGCAAAAAGGAGAAATTAAACCACAGAAGTTGCAGTTTGATTGTGCTCGTCTTAAGAGCTTACATGATTGACAATGATTTTTGGGCGACGAGCAATGGATACGCCCTTCACTATCTATTAAGTCTGGAGATCTTAAATCGTTATATGGTATTTTACCCGGGGATACTGACCCCTCATCCCCCAGAATGCTTACTCCTGAAGCCAGAGGAGCTCTAAAATTTCTTATGCAGAGTATAGAACAGGCACATTTACAAAGGGTAGATTATGATAAGCCCATAGAATTGTTAGTGTTAACCTCTCATTTTGCACCAACTGGTGTTTTTTGGCAAACTGGACCTATTATGTGAGTACATATGCCTGCTTTTCCTTCCCGTGTTATTATGTCATATTATGATTTAGTTCTGCAGTTGCTCTGGAAAGCTAGGAGGATGAGTATACAAACTTTTGGCAAATTTCCAGACAAAATTTTACTTCCTTATGATAAAGATCAATTGTTGCACTTACAGCAATATAATGATGATTGGACTTTATATTTATTAACCACTGATGCAATGATTGATAATCATTACCCCCAACATTTATTTTTAAATTTCTTTAAGAATCATCCTGTTATTTTTCCACAGATACTAAAACCTAGGCCCCTGGCAGGAGCTCGAACAGTTTTTATGGACAGTTCCCCAAAAGGAAATGTTGTAGTTTCTCAAGATCTGATATCCCAAACACCTGTTGGCAATGTCTCTGCTCAGGCAGCTGAAATAACAGCCTGTATTCTAGCATTGCAAATGTTTTCTGATGAGCCGATTAATTTATATACTGATAGTATTTACTTGTCTCAAATTATTGCTCCCTTGGAGACCACTCCTTATATTTCCCCTGTGTCCCATATACAACAACAATTATGTTGTTTGCAACATTTATTGTGGTCCAGACGGGATCCTCTTTTTGTGAGTCATATTAGAGGTCATACTCAATTACCTGGACCCCTGGCTGAGGGTAATCAGCTCGCAGATGCACATACCCGAATATTATCTGCCAGTCCCGAAGAAAAGTCTTCTAAACTCCAAAGAAGTATCACCTTAATGCTCGGTCCCTGCAGCACCACACTGGTTGCTCTAAAGCCACTGCCTTACAAATTACCACCCAATGTTCCGCCTGTGCCCCTTTTCATAATGCACCCATTGCAGGAGTTAACCCCCATGGACTTAAGCCAAATGACATTTGGTAGATGGATGTAACCCACCTACCTTCAGCTGGAAAACTGAAATACACACACGTTTTGGTAGATATTTGCTCTAAAGTAGTTTTTGCTTCGTGGCATAGTGGGGAGAAAGTTAAGGATGTGATAGCTCATTGCCTGCTGGCTTTTGCTTATATTGGCTTACCTAATGTTATTAAAACAGATAGTGGTCCTGCATATACTAGTGAAAAATTCCGAACCTTTTGTGTAGATAGTGATATTAAACATATTACAGGAATTCCATACAACCCCACTGAACAAGCTATAGTAGAAAGAATGCATATGGTTTTAAAACAGTATTTCACGAAAATAAATAGGGGGGAGTATAGTCCCTCTCCCAGTACACAATTGGCTTCTATTTTATTTATTTTAAATTTTTAAACTGTGGATCATGAGGGCCACTCGGCCATGGAAAGACATTGGAATAAAAGTTCTCAGTCCTTGGGATGGGTACGATGGACAGTGGAAGGAGCCCACACCCCTGTTGGCAAGGGTGAGGGGGGCTGTATGTGTTTGTCCCCCAGGTGAGGACAAACCTATTTGGATCCCAGAACGATACGTTAGACCGGTGGATAGCACCTTCAAAGGAAGCAGTAATGAAGCTATGGGTGGGAAAGATGACGGTCAGCATCCTGGTGAGTCTCACGCGGAGCAAACTGTATGGAGCCTGGTAAGGAACCCCCCAATATTAATGCCAGTGAACCAGACTAGTCCTTTTTTATCTAATTAAATGTTTTATTTGGGTTAACTATTATCACATGATGCTTTAAAATACAAAACAATAAATCTGGGCATAATTTGCTTTTCCTCAATGATACCATTTTAAATGACTACTGTATACAAAGGAGTTGCACCAGAAGGACAGTATTAAAGCCAGCAACCTCACCCAGATGTCATCTTGTGTGTGTGCCCATGTGCCTAATTCTAGCAAAATTTTGTCATAGATGCCCATTTCTTCAAGGATCACTATATTCAAGACATGGAATAGTTTCTTTTCTTTTTTTTTCTTTGTCCGCTATCTTTTTTTTAATTACTTAAAAAAAAACAATCCAAATTCCCACTCCCTCACCTCCTCCCAGTCCCCTCCCTCTCCCTCCACAGACTCTCCCCCCTCCAACCCTAAGGGAGTGCCATGCACCCCGCCCTGTGGAAAGTCCAAGGCCCTCTCTACTACATCTAGGTTGAGCAAGGTTTACATCCAAAGAGAATAGGATCCCATGAAGCCGGTATATGCAAGTAGAGACACATCCCAGTATCACTATCAGTGGCCCCTCAGTCTGCCCCAGCTGTCAACCCCCTTCAGAGGGGCTTGGTTGTTCCCATGCTCGTTCACTCCCAGTCCTGTTGGAGTTGGTGAGCTCCCATTAGCTCAGGCAAACTCTCTCAGTGGATGACCCCCTCATGGTCTTGAATTCCTCGCTCATACTCTCACTCCTTCCACTTTTCAACTGGACCTTGGGAGCTCAGTCCAGTGCTCCGATGTGGGTCATTGCCTCTGTTCCCATCTGTTGTTGGATAAAGGTTCTATGGTGATATTTAAGATAATCATCAGTCTGACTACAGGGTAAGGTCAGTTCAGACACCCTCTTCTCTATTGCTTAAAGTCTTAGCTGGGGTCATCCTTGTGGGTTCCTGGGCATTTTTCTAGAGCCAGGTTTCTTGGTAACTCCATAATGGCTCTTTCCTTGCTCTCATATCTGTCCTTCCTCCATCTCGACAATTAAAAAGTGGTGTGCTGAACTAAACAGAGAATTCTCATCAGAAGAATTTCAAATGGCCAAAAGATACTTAACGACTTTCTTAGCTATCAGGGAAATGCAAATCAAAACAACTTTGAGATACCATCTTACACCTGTCAGAATGGCTAAGATCAAAAACACCAATGATACCCTATGCTGGAGAGGATATGGAGCAAGGGGAATGCTCATCCACTGCTGGTGGGAATGCAAACTTGTGCAACCACTTTGGAAATCAGTGTGGCGGTTTCTCAGGAAACTGGGAATCAACCTACCTCAGGATACAGCAATTCCACTCTTGGGAATATATCCAAAAGATGCTCAATCATACTACAAGAGCATTTGTTCAACTATGTTTATAGCAGCATTATTTGTAATAGCCAGAACCTGGAAACAACCTAAGATGTCCCTCAACTGAAGAATGGATAAAGAAAGTGTGGCACATCTACACATTCGAGTACTACTCAGCAGTAAAAAATAATGACATCTTGAATTTTGCATGCAAATGGCTGGAATTAGAAAACACTATCCTGAATGAGATAACCAGACCCAAAAAAACAAACATGTATGTACTCACTCATTAGTGGATTCTGGTCATAAACAAAGGGCAACGAGCCTATAGTTCAGGATCCTAGAGAAACTAAGTAATAAGATTTGATGAACCCAAAGAAAAGCATATATAGACCCACCTGGAAATTGGAATGAGACAAAAATTTGGGAGCAGGGAGCGTGGGGTAAAAGGAAGGGGAGAAGGGGGGTTGAGAAGAACTTGAGGTAATGGGATAGTCGAGATGGAGGATGGACTAGTTATATCCATCTTTTTAGTTCACCAATTGTTAGAATAAGCTCCTATTAATGCTGCTTTTTCTCTTCAGGATGCATTATGTCTTGTTAAGGTTCAGAATCATTCTTAAAATTCTTCAGTTTTACATCACTGTGTAATACTCAGTAATGCTTTCATGGCTGATTTTACTCCAAATGCTATATCTAGCAGGGCTGTGGGAAAGGAGGATTTAAAAAGTACTGTGACACATGATCATGGACTTACCCCAGCTCCCCATTGCTGGCCTACAGTAGCCAGCTTTGATCTGCAAGGAGCTTTGCTTTGGGGAGAGTGTATCAGCCAAAGTCCAGATTTGTTAAGCGGGAGTATTAACATATGGTGGTGTGGCCATGGGCCTGCTGTAGTGCTTGTGGGAGGGAGATGTTGCTCTTGATTGTTCTTCCAGAGACTGAAGCCTGAGCAGTTGCTGGGATGGAAGCCCTGCAACCTGTCCTGCTGGTTCGTGTACCAGCGGTCATTCCTTTCCTGGTCCGAGAGAAGGCCATTCGAGCAGAAGTGACCCTATATCGAGGAAAATATGATATCGAAATAACAGCTGTTGTGGTTACGGTCATTACGGTCTCTGCTGCCACTGCGACTGGCAATGATCCAAACGTCTCTTGTGGCGGACACTGTGGATAGATTGGCAGGACAAGTTAGCGAGGTCCTTCAAACGCATAATGCCTTGAATTCTCACATCAAATTTGGACTTTTAAATTTAAATCAGCAAACTGCCTTATTGCAAGAGCAGGTGGACATTCAACAAATGTCCTGCTCACATTTTTATCACACGGCTTGTGTTACCCCCTCTGTTGTGACTGATGCTTCTGAAATTGTAGAACAACTTAATGCATATTTGCGGGGTCCCTGGAATTCTACTTTCCCTGATTTTACTTTGCAATTGTCACATCAAATCTTTGAAATAATACTCGGGTGTCCCGTTTCAGCCAAGGGGTGGTGGAATGCTATGACCCAGTTGGGAGGTTGGGTCCAGCAGTGGACAGGGACTCTCTCGCTGGGTATTCTGGGTTTTGTAGCCATGGGCATTTGTCTCTGGATTCTGTGTAAATGTATGCAATCCGTAAATGAGATCACAAAACAGGGTCACTCAGCAAGTTCTTTTAAGTCTGTTGTCTGGGAATCCAGATGTGCTGCAAGTCTGGCTACAAATGCAGAAATGTTGAGGATACCTCCATAGACGGGCAACTTCCACAGGGGAGGGCCCACCTAAGACCGGGAAGAGGCCTCCCGAGGACGGATAAGGGACTGCTCTCCTGAGATGACCTAAGACAGGAAAATCTTCTTTTTGTAAAATAATTAGGGAGGGGGTGTTGGGACCTAATGGAGTCCTGGCCTTCCTACTCACCTCCCATGTTGGTGACCTTTCTTGCCCTTGTTGTTCTAGGTTTCTGAGAAATTTACAAGTTCAGTACTCTCAGAGTTATTTACCAACCCTGCTTCCTGAGTACTCATCGCCTTGGCCCTAACCCAAGGATCTGGCGATGAGGTCTCCATCCTGTTGGCCCACCTGTCTGGGTTAGGTATAAAACCCCCTTGGTGATGTACAATAAAGGCTTCTGATTCTGCAACGTCCAGAGGGCGTGTTCCATTAATCCTGGCGTCCTTCCCTCAGACTTGGCTTTAGCTGTGCTGGCATGGCAGAAATCTATGTATACACAAGTGGTGGAAGGAAATGAGTAACACTGTTCAGGACCTGAAAGTAAAAATAGAATCAATAAAGAAAACCCAAACTGAGGGAAATCTGGAATAAAAAAATTGAGAACTTTAACAGCAACCTCAGAGCCAAACCCTTTGCCAAATTAGGAACACGTGGGTTTGGGTTGAAAGACCCCGACCCAAAATAAGGCTTAGATTCTGCATTAGCTTATGAAGGTCAGAATGAGGACAAGTCGTAAACAAGTCTAGGTGCAGCCAGCTGGCAGTTGATTGGGGAGCCTGTGGGCGGAACAGAATGTAAACTATCATGACCCCCAGGGTGCTAGAATCAGCCATAGCAGATGCTTGTGGTTTTTCAAGGGAACAAACAGCCATGTCCCTGGGATGACCTCTATACTTGGTCTGAAATAGCCAATAGAATGCTTGTTTCTATGTAGATGCTTATGTAACCTCCTCTACCCTATAAAAGCACTGTACCCCAGAAGCCTGCGTTCAGTTAGATGAAGCTGCTGACCGTCCGCAGACGCCTGTGTGATTCAATAAAGACCTCTTGCTCTTTGCATCCAGTGGCCTGCTGTCGGTTCTTGGACGGGGACTCTGAGGGTCTTTCAGTGTGTGTGCTCCCTCTGTCTTCCCCTCACCATGCTCTTCTGGCCACCCAGGAGTGTGCCGTCTATTCAACACAGGCATTTAATTTGGCTTAATCTGCCTTGATTGGAGTTCTTTGGGCCTGTGGAGAGGTTTTTCTTAACAATTAGCATCATTTGGAAGGATTAAAATGTGTGGCTTTGTTAGAGTATATATGGCCTTGTTGATGGAAGTGTTGCTGCAGGAGGGCTTTGAGGTTTCAGAAGCTCAAGTCAGGCCCAGTGGCTTACTGTTTCTTCCTGTTACTATATAGACCTAACAGACATAGAATATCTCACCCAAACACTGGAACTTTGTCTAAAATTGAGCATATACTCTGACACAAAACAAGAGTAGAGAAATACAAGAAAATTGATCACAACTGATTAAATTTGGATATCAGAAACCATAGACATGGAAACTGAACAACAAACTACTGAATGGAAAGTGGGTCAAGACAGAAATTAAGAAAGAAAATGAATGACTTTCTAGAATTGAATGAAAATGCAAACACAACATATCAAAACTAATGGAGCAGAATGAAGGCAGTTGTAAGAGGCAATTACTTAGAGCACTAAGTGTCTATACTAAAAAAAAAAAAGAAGAAGAGATCTCATACTAGTGATTTAACACCCATGGAAGATGTAGAATAAGAAATAAATCACACCCAAAAGGAGTAGATGACAAGAAATAATCAAATTCAGGGTTGAAATCAGTAAAATTAAAACAACAACAACAAAATACAAATAATCAATGGAAAGAGTTGGTTCTTTGAGAAAACCAGTAAGATTGGCAAACCCTTTGCCAAATTCAAAGGTAGAGAGATGAGATCCAAATTAACATAGTTAGAAATGAAAACGGAGACCTAACCAACACTGAGTAAATTCAGAGAATCATAAAGACATGCTTTAAAACCTGTACTTCATCAGTTTGGAAAATCTAAAAGAAATGGGTAGTTTTTTCATTGCATACCACCTACCAAAGTTAAATCAAGATTGGGTAAGCAATTTAAACTGAACTATAACCCCTAGTAAAACAGAAGCTGTACTTAAAAGTCAAACAACAACAAAAAGCTTAGGGCCAAATTGTGCCAGACTTTCAAAGAAGAATTAATGCCAGTACCTCTCAAATTATTCCACAAAATAGAAACAGAAAGAACATTGTACAATTCTTTTTATGAGATCCCAGTAACCCTGATAACCTAAATTACAAAAAGACAGAACAAAGAGAATTACAGACCAATTTCCCTTATGAACCTAGATGCAAAAATTCTAAGTAAAACACTTGTAAACTGAATCCAAGAAATCTCAAAAAAAGCATCCACTCTGATCAAATGGCTTCCTCCTAGAGATTCAGGGGATGTTCAACATATACAAATCAGTAAATGTAATCCACCATATAAACCAACTTAAAGACAAAAACCATGTGATCATCTCATTAACTGCAGGAAAGGCCTTTGACAAAAGTCTTACACTTCTTCGTGATAAAAGTCCTGGGAAAGATTAGGGATACAAGGGACATGCCTCAATATAATAAAAGCAACTCACAGCAAGCCCATAGCCAACATCTAAAATGGAGAGAAATTCAAAGCAATTCAACTAAAATCAGGAACAAGACAAGGTTGTCTACTTTATACCTATTCAATATGAAATAATACATGAAGTCTTTTCTAGAACAGTAATATAACTTAAGGAGATAAAAGGAATACAAATTGAAATTGAAGTATCTTTATATATGTCATGTAGTATACATAAGTGACCTTAAAAACTACTGAAAGCTCCTACACTGATAAACACTTTTGGCAAAGTAGCAGGATACAAAATTACTCTCAAAAATCAATTGCCTTGCTTTATACAAATTATTAATGGGCTAAGAAAACAGGGAAACAACACCTTTTATAATAGCTTCAAATAATAGTAAAATATATTGGGGTAACTCTAACCAAGCAATTAAAAGACTTGTATGTAAAAACTTTAAAACGTTGAAGAAAGAAATTGAAGATACAAGAAGATGGAAAGATCTCCTATGCTCATGAATTGGTAGGATTAATTTACTGAAAATGTCCATCCTACCAAAAGCAATCTACAGATTCAATGCAAACTCCATCAAAATTTCAACCCAATTCTTCATAGATCTTGAAAGGACAATTTTCAGCTTCACATGGAAATCCAAAAAAGTAAAATAGACAAGATGGTTAATACAATACTGAGTAATAAAATTGCTGGAGATATTGCTATCCCCAATCTTAATTGAACTACATAGCTATAATAATGAAAACATCATGGTATTGGCACAAAAACAGATATATTGATCAATGGAATTGAAGACCCAGGCATAAATCCACATGTCGATGAACACCTAGTATTTTACAAAAAAGACAGAAATACACACTGAAAAAAAAAAAAACAGGATCTTCAACAAATAGTACTGGTCAAACTGGATGGCTGTGTAGAAGAATCCTAATTAGATCTGTACTTACCACTCTGCACAAAATTCAACTCTAAATAAATCAAAGACCTCAACACACAACAGATACACTGAGCCCGAGAGAGAAAGTGGGGAATAGCCTTGAACTCATTGGCACAGGAGATGACTTTCTGAATAGGGCACCATTAACACAGGTCTTAACAATAAGTGGGACCTCATGAGAGTGAGGTCCTGCACATCAAAGGATGCTGTCATTTGGACAAAGTGGCAGTCAAAAAATGGGAAAATACTTTTACAGACTGCACGTCCAAGGGTTACTATCCAATATAGATAAAGATCTAAAAATATCTCAAGAAAACAGCCCAATTAAAAGTGGAATACAGATATAGACAAAATTCTTAAAAGAGGAAACTCAGATGACTGAGAAACACATGTTCAGCATCCTAAGTCATCAAATGCAAATCAAATACTCTGAGATTTCATCTTATACCCATCAGAATGGCTAAAATCAGTAAATGACTACTCATGCTGGTGAGGATGTGGAGTAAGGGGAAAACTCATACAATCCACTATGGAAATCAGTGTGGCAGTTCCTTGGGAAGACTCGAATCAGTCTACATCAAGATCCAGGTATGTCCTTCTTGGTCATATACTGAAAGGATGCTTCATTCTATCACAGAGATACTTGATCAACCTTGTTCATTGCTGTTCTGTTTATAATAGCCAGAGCTGGAAACAGTCTAGATGCCGCTCAACAGAAGAATGGGTAAACAAAGTGTGTTACATTTACATAATTAAATATTACTCAGTCATTAAAAAATGAAATCATGAAATTCACAGGTAAATGGATGGGAAAATTATAATCAAGTAACCCAGACCCAGAAAGACAAATATGGTATGTATTTGTTTATATGTGGATGTTAGCTGTCAAGTTAATAATAAGCTACAATCTGGGAAGGGAAGATGAGGACTGCTGTGGAATAATCTTTTTGTACACTTTTAACAATTTGTCACTCAAATTGGTTTGGTTTAATAAAAAGCTGACTGGCCAATAGCCAGTCAGGAAGTATAGGCAGGACAACCAAACTAAGGATGGTGGTGATGGAGGGTGGAGTCAGAAGAGTCGGCAACAGGCACAGAGAGAAACAAGATGGGCATGCCATACTGAGAAAAGGTACCAAGCTACATGGCAAAGCACAGGTAAGAATATGGGTTAATTTAAATATAAGAGTTAGCTAGTAACAAGATCAAGCTATTGGCTGAGAATTTGTAATTAATATATACCTCTGTGTGGATACTTGGACTGGCAGCTGGGAAAACTCTGCCTACAGAGAACAAGGAATGAAATACAGGTAGAGACAGCTAAAATTAAGGGTCACTTGAGGGAAACTGTGGAAACCTAATACAGTAGAAGCTTCCTAAACTATATAATATATGAAGGCAATCTAAATGAAATCTCCAAATAACAGAGGACAAAGTGCCCCAACTGAACATCTCTTCTTACCAAATGAAGCTTCCAGTACCAGGAATGGGTTCCATTTAATGGCGTTCTTGACCAAATGGATTCCATGGGAACCCCCTAAACAACACAGTCTATTGCCAAGACTATAGGTTGCTTTCTAAAAACTGATGGCAAGGCCCTGTTGCTGGAAACAACACCTATAGAACTTATTGAATATAGAGTAGTTAAGCCTGGTGCCTATCCTAGAACATCGACCCCATGGGCTAGTGTTCTTGGTACTGGAAGATACTGTGCACAGTACAAAAACAGAAACATAAACACCAACTGAGCTACAAACCCTTTGATTCACAATGTTCTACCTGCTAGATGTGCTGGTGCAGTGGTGGCACAAAGCTTCTGCAAATAACTAATCAATGTCTGCCAGACATTCTGTAGGACACAGAAGGAGTGACTGACAAACTGCCAATATAGGCAGAACTGTCTTTGAAATTTCCTCCTTCGAGGAAAAGCCTACCAGATACTATGGGCCTGTAGGCTGAAGATAGATGCCCCAATGTTACAGAAGAACTTTGGGTGACTGTCTAAGCAGTGAGATGTCTCTGTCAATTCTAGAACTTTGGAAGTTGCTTACAATGTATTTCTTGTTTACTTAGGTAATATTATATCTTTCTGGGGTCTTTGAAGAGTTGAAGAATAGATAGTTACAATTATAATTTTCCTTAGTTATGATAAAAGATAAATTAGGTATAAAACTTTAGACTCACAAAGATAGGATAGATGATAGAGTATTTTTCTTAATTTACCAAATGTAAATGGACTAAATATTGTAACTATAATTCTTGTTTGATAGCTGTTTTGTCATATGTAATTTTATTATGGCAGTGTGGTGATTTCTCAGAAAATTAGGAAACAACCTTCCTCAAGATCCAGTACTACCACTTTTGGGTATATATCCAAAGAATGCTCAATCATGACACAAGGATATGTGTTCAACTATGTTCATAGCAGCATTGTTTGTCATAGCCAGAACTGGAAACAACCTAAATGCCCTTTGACTGAAGATTGGATAAGGAAAATGTGGTACATTTACACAATGGAGTACTGCACAGCAGAAAAAAATAATGACATCTTGAATTTTGCAGGCAAATGGATGGAGCTAGAAAACATCATTTTGAGTGAGGTAACCCAGATACAGAAAGACAATTATCACATGTACTCATTCATAAGTGGTTTTTAAACATAAATCAAAGAAAACCAGCCCACAAATCAGAATCCCAGAGAACCTAGACAACAATGAGGACCTTAAAAGAGACATACATAGATCTAATCTACATGGGAAGTAGAAAAAGACAAGATCTCCTGAGTAAATTAGGAGCATGGGGACCTTGGGAGAGAGTAGAAAGGGAGGGGAGAGGCAAAGAGGGGAACAGAGAAAAATGTAGAGCTCAAAAATCAAAAAAATTTAAAATCATTTTATTTAGAACAAGGGAGATGATGTGGGAAGTCCTCTGTATATGTGTTGCTTTTATTGGTTGATAAAGATATTTGGGCCAGTGACTTAGCAGAGCAAAGCCAGGTTAATATAGTTTCTGTGTGATTATTTGGGTCTGGACAGCTGGGCAATGAACAAGAAGACTCAAATTTCATGATATTGTTTTTCACAGCTGAGTAATACTTCATTGTATAAATATATCACATTTTCTGTATCCATCCTTACATTGATGGGAATCTAGACTGTCTCTAATTTCTGGCCTGTATGAATAAAGCTTCTACAAACATAGTTGAGCAGTGCCCTTCTAAGATGGAGTGTCCTTTCGGTATATGCCCAGGAGTGGTATATCTGGATCTTAAGGTAGATAGATTTCCAGTTTTCTGAGAAACTGCCATATTGATTTTCAAAGTGTCTGTACAAGCTTGCATTTCCACCAGCAATGGAGGAGTGTTTGCCTTGCTCCACATCCTCTCCAGCATGAGTTGTCATTTGTGTTTTTGATCTTAGTCATTTTGACAGGCGTAAGATGAAATCTCAGAGTCGTTTTGAATCGCATTTTCCTGATTGTTGTAAGGAGGGGCCTCTTGTTTTATTCCCAGCTGCTTAGCTCCAAAATAATCACACATAAACTATATTTTAAATCACTGCTTGTCCCATTATCTCTAGCTTCTTATTGGCTAACTCTTACATATTAATTTAACCCATTTGTATTAATCTGTCTATTGCCATGTGGCAGTGGCTTACCAGCAAAGTTTTGGCATGTCTGACTCTTGCAGTGGCTCCATGCATCTCTCTCTGACTCCACCCTTCTTTCTCCCAGCATTCAGCCTAGCTTTCCCTGCCTAACCTAAGTTCTGCCTTGCTATAGGTCCAAAGCAGTTTCTTTATTTATTAATGGTAATCACAGCACACAGTGGGGACTCCCACATCACCTCCCCTTTTCTGTTTAAACAAAAAGAACGGTTTTAACTTTAACATAGTAAAATTACATATAACAAAGCAGGTATCAAACAAGAATTACAGTCACAATATTTATATCTATCTTATCTTTTATCATAATTAAGGAAAACTATAACCATACCTACTAGGTGGATGGGCTAAAGGCCTAGCTGGTCCACAGCCCAGAAAGTCTCCCAACCCTGCCTGCTTGGCTTGCTTTTACCCAAAGTGGTTTTATGTAGAACCCCCACCACAGCGGAGCTTACTGCATGCTGCAACTTGGAAATTTACCAAGCACGCATATGCCTCTGCCTCCCCTTGCCCACTGCTGTGTCCCCCAATGGTGTGGGAGGTCCTTCTATGTGTTGCTTTTATTGGTTAATGAATAAAGAACTGCTTTGAGCCTTCTGCAAGAGCAGAACTAGGCGGGGAAACCTAGGCTGTGTGCTGGGAAGAGGAGGCAGAGTTAGAGAGAAGCCATGAGCCACTGCCAGAGACAGACATGCTGAAACTTTGCTGGTAGGGCCACGACCTCATGGTGATACAGACATTACTAGAAATGGGTTAAATTAAGATGCAAGAGTTAGCCAATAAGAAGCTAGAGCTAATGGGTCAAGCATTGATTTAATTAATATAGTTTCTGTGTGATTATTTCAGGTCTATGCTATCCAGGCAGCTGGGAACCAACAAGTTGCTCCTCCTCCTACAATTGGCGCACCAACGTGGTGGACTAAATCCATGTAAAACCTGAGAGAGTTTGAAAAGGAATTCTAGACACAAAAATACAGAGTTTGACATAGCTTCTTGCTGTTTGGTGGTGGCATGCCACAGTTCCTTTGGGAGAAGTCTTATTGATTCAGGCATAGCAGCCGCACAGTTTCAAAACAGCAGCTTCCTGGCTGTGGGATGTGCTGTTAGCACGAACTCTGGCTCTTTCGAGAGGTAGAGCATTTGGATGGGGTTGTGAGCAGACTTCTGCAGCTTGCTTAATGGTGGCATGGGCTGGCTGTATGCCTGAGAATGGAGCAGTGTGCATGGCTCTCAGAGTGGCATGCAGCTCGCCATGCTGAACTGTGCCGTATATATCATAGTAATGGTGCAGCTTAAGTTTTTAAGAAGTGCTTAGCATTTTACAAAGCACTCCTGGACAGTAAAGAATTACAGATATGCAATAAAGACAAATCCAAATGAGTCATAATGTTGGTTAAATGTACATAGGCTTGAAAGAGAGAAGAAAAAGAGTATAGTGAGTTATAAAATAAAGTTAATGCTTTAAAAAAGGTAAAGTCTTTAAAGAAACAGAGTAATAGAATTAAAAAAATAATAAGCCATGTAAAGTTGAACTATACACAGAACGTCTGGATTGTGTATATTATTGTGTTTTCTTTGAATTTTTTGACTGTGAAGGAGCTAAGTACAGAGAGACATTTCATTGTATGGGCTGCTAAGCTAAACCAGCATGTATATCATAAAGTTATCATGACTTCAGAATTTGGGTCTAAGCTAGCTGGGCATCTGAGATGAATAAGTGACTCGCACTCCGTCCAACACCTGATAACTAAGGGTGTTAAACATTTAAGTATTTCTTGGCCATTTGAGATTCTTCTGTTGAGAATTCTGTTTAGATATGAACCCCATTTTTAAATTGAATTATTTGATTTGTTGATGTCTGGTTTCTTGAGTTAGTTATGTATTTTGGAAATTAGACCTCTGTCAGATTTTTGGTTGGTAAAGATCTCTTTTCATTCTGTAGGCTGCTGTGTAACAGGAATGAGTGGGCCGCATCCCACCCTAGGGCTAGCTTAACCCCTGAAATAATCACACAGAAATTGTATTAATTAAATTACTGCTTGGCCCATAAGCTCTAGCCTCTTATTGGCTAACTCTCATATCTTGATCTAATCCATTTCTACCAATCTGTGTAACACTACGAGGTCATGGCTTACCAGGAAAGATTCTAACCAGCGTCAGTCTCAGGCAGGAGCTTCATGGCGTCTCTCTGTCTCTGCCTTCTTCCTCCCAGAATTTAGTTTTGTCCTCCCTGCCTATCTAAGTTCTGCCCTATCAAAAGGCCAAGGCAGTTTCTTTATTCAACCAATTAAAGCAACACATAGAAAGAAGGACCTCCTACACCGCTGCTGTTTTGTCCTATTGATGGTGTTTTTTGCCTTATAGAAGCTTGGTGGGTGAAGTCCTTCTCTATATGTGTTACTTTTATTGGTTAATGAATAAAGCTGCTTTGGACCTTTGGAGTTGGCACAGTCAGGAAGACACCATGTAGCTGCTGAAGGAGACAGACGCCTGGAACCTTACCAGTAAACCATGAGCCTCGTCGTAAAATATAAAATAATAGAAATGGGTTAATTTAAGATGTAAGAGCTAGCAGCTGGGTGGTAATGGCACATGCCTTTAATCCCAGCACTCTGGAGGCAGAGGCAGGTGATCTCTGTGAGTTCAAGGCCAGCCTGGTCTACAAGAGCTAGTTCCAGGACAGGCTCCAAAGCAATGCAGAGAAAAGAAACCCTGTCTGGAAAAGCCAAAAAAAAAAAAAAAAAAGATGTAAGAGCTAGCTAAAAATATGCTTAAGCTATTGGCCAAACAGTATTGTAATTAATATAGTTTCTGTGTGGTTATTTTGGGGATGGGTGGCCGGGAAATGAATGAACAGTCTCTGCCAACAGAAGCTTTTCAGTTTCATGAGGTCCCATTTGTTCTTATTTTATATTTTTATTTTTTAATTTTTCTTTTTTTTGCCCTAACTCTATAGGTAGGTTCTTTGCATATATATTATGGCTTCCAGTTCTGTTTTTATGATGCTTTTGACTGTGCAAATGAGTGGATCTTTATGTTTCTTGTGCCTTTTCTTTCTATTTGTTTATGTACTATTCTTACTTCATATTATTATATTTTATTATTATCCATTTGAAGCCTGTTTGTTTTCAAATAAGAGCCAGAAAGGGTGTGGATCTGGATGCTAGGGGATGTGGGGAAGAACTGGAAAGAGTAGAGGAGGGGAAACGATTATCAAGATTAATGAAAAAAAATCTTCTATAAAAGAAAGTAATTTTCCTTTGGCAAATCTATGTAAATGTGCCCTGTTAGTCAAGATCATCTGATAATAAGTGAAAGTGTTCACTTATTTCCTTCTATGTAAACAAAGACTGCACCTCTGTTTCCCAGCTGCCCAGACCCAAATAATCGCACAGAAACTATATTAATTACAACACTGTCTGACCTATTATCTCAGGCATCTTATTAACTAGTTCTTACATCTTAAATTAACCCATTTCTATTAATCTGTGTATCAGTACGAGGCTGTGGTCTTCCGGTAAGGTTCCTGCTTCTTTCCCCTACAGCAGATACCTGGCATCTCATTGACCCTGGTCTTCCTCCAGCCCTCAGTTTAGTTTCTCCACCTAGCTAGCTGTATTCTTCCCTGTCATAGATCAAAGCAACTTTTTTATTAACCAATGGTAATAAAACATGTTCATAGCATACAGAGGGGAATCCCACATCATTTATACTTAAAACTCATTTCTCTGTAACCTTGTGTTTTAAGCTGTCTGTCATATTTCAGTGAACTTACATTGTATTCATATTTAAAAATATCAGAACAATTAGCTTATATCATTTTAAATAAGAGCTGTTGAGATTTTATCTGTGGTCTAGAATTTATAGACACCCCCTCCATATTCAGGAGAGAGGATTTTTTAAGGTCAGAACTTGCTGTTTATTATTTGTTGCTCACTTTTTTTCTCCTCAGCTAGAGATAGCTGTGATTGTAGTTCCAATTGAGAACCTGAGGTGGATCAAGGCGAGGCCACTGTGAGCCCATCTCAGAAAGAGGAACGCTTTCCTGTTTCTTATCCTTCCACGGGAATAGTAAGGCAGACCATTTGCTCAATGGCATAGGTGAGTGGAGTAAATTCTACTAAAATGTGTCTATTACAGACCTATTGAGAATGAATGGTCCTGTCGATAATGGCTGATGTTTCTTTCCTGAGTTGTAATCTGCTACCTTGCTGGTGCATTTCTACTCATTCTCAACCAACTGGAGCCTAATGCCTGTACCAGATATAAAATATGTACATGGAAGAGACAAAATAGGAACATAACAAGTGTATTTAAGTAGAAACCTAAACACCAGACTACACATTACTATACTGATCTACATACTGCCAAACCCTAATACCACACCAACTTAACAGGCCAGCTTGGCCTTTGAATTCACGGTAGAGTTTAAGGTTTTCCAATAACTTTTAATTCCATACCAAATTTTCTAAATAATTTTGCTAAATCCGCCTCAGTACTAGTATGACATTCTGATTGCTAAAATAGATTTCTTCAGTCATTTTACCACCAAAACTTACCCTATGAACAGTTAGTTATCCACTCATTTACTGTACATGACGGATACACATTTTAAGTTTCTTGGCACAGTCAAGCATTGGAGTAAGAATAGGAATTTAAAAAGAATTCTGGGCAAAATAATCACCTAAGAAATTAACATCAACAAATAAGCCTAACATGAAATGTAAAAAGAATATGATGTTGCTTCCTGGACCATGCTCTGTGCACACCGCACATTCCCATGCAGAACTGAAGGAATGGGGCAGTACGTACTCAACAGGCACTAGAACTGCACCACCATGTTGCATTTCTGTGGAAAAAATAGCAAGCTTCATTCAGAAGGGATAATGTTTAACATGTAACATATAATAGCACTTAGGCATCTATAGAAATAAAAGAGACACCACTTCCAATTTTATTTTTGGTTATTGATGAGATACTGTAACTTTTAAAATGTGTTAACATTTTCAGGTTAAAGTCTTAAAATATTTTTATTGTTCCAAACATAAGATTGCTGTCCTCAGAGAACCATGACTGCTAGCTTCCCAGTGTTTTCTGTGTCCCTATATCACTATCTGCACAAAGAGACATTGGGAATAGCTTACAGGTATTGGCTTTTTGAAGACACTGGCATATACTGTTTTATTTGCATATTTTTGGCTGCTCCATTGAAAAATAACTGAGTTAATGGGTACTAAGAAGATGTAGGATGAATTTGGTTGTGGTGTTTTTTGGTTCTTTTTTGTTTGTTGTTGTTGTTGTTTTATGATGCAGAGTCTCATGTAGCAAAGGTTGGCTTGAACCCATAATATTCTTTACAACTCCAAGGAATTGTATTTACCCAAGTACACCACCCTTATGCCCATAATTTAAATGGACTTGAATTTGTTTCTGGCCTTAATTTGTAACGAAAACCTGACTTGCATATGACAGTAAGCTTAAGCCTGTAGTTACCACACATCTCCACACGATGGACCTCTTGATCCTAAATCATCTTTGTTTTCCAAATTCAATGATCCAAAAATTACTCAGGTAAGAACATTTTTAAATTCCTTAAATTTTTAGGCCGGGTGGTGGTGGTGCACACCTTTAATTCTGGCACTTGGGAAGGAAGAGGCAGGCAGACCTCTGTTAGTTTGAGGCCAGCCTGGTCTACAAGAGCTAGTTCCAGGACAGGCTCGATAGCTACAGTGAAACCCAGTCTTGAAAAACAAAATTCCTTCCATTTTTAAAAATTACCTCAAAGTTACAGATTTGTTTTTAGTAAAGTCTTGTTAATCTTTTAAGACTAATATTACTTGCATTAAATATTTTTGATTTATCACATTTTATAAAAATGTAAACAAATGATTTGTAGAGTTGACTCATAAGATCTTACTCCTTAGAGCAACTAGTTAGGAAGAATTCTAAGGCAACAGAAATACTTTTCTTAAGTCCCTAGACTTGATAAATCTTGCTATGTATAGTACCGTGCCTGTATGAGTTGTGAATTGCTATGTATAGTATTTACCTATAATTTGGAAGGTACTTGGCATATGTTATACATGTAGTCACTACAGAGTTTAGTTGATGTAGCTGGCAAACATACTTGATTCATATCTGTCAACCTTTCTAATTACCTTTATGGCACTCATTGAAATATGAAACACAGATGTTCAACTAGAGAATAGCTAGGATTAGCAAAACCAAAATGGTAGAAGTTGGGTACTTTTGATAATTCCTTCATTAATATTAAATTTTCTATTAGTTTTAGTTACCTTGCAACTTCTGAGGTTAACCAAACCTGAATCCTTCTTTGATATCCTATAAATTACCTTAAAATTTTATTACCCATAACTGTGGGACTTGGCAGTATCAGAGCCCTAAAGGTTTCTGTGTCTACCAGGTCATCTCTACAAAGGCTCTGCTTTAAGCAGTATGGGCCTTTTGTCCACTGTGGGTAAGCACAGTTTCGAGAAGAGCAGCAGAATCCCCTTTGTTCTGTAACAGTTATGTGGACATTTCTGAGAGATTGAAATTTCAGGTTTTTGTTTTGTTGTTTTGTTTGTTAGAAACTTTGACCTGCTCACATTTTAAACTGAGCAAAATAATGTGTATCTTGAAATAGCAAAAAAAACAAAAAACAAAAAAAAACCCAAACAAACAACCCCCCCCAAAAAAAACATAATTTGATTTTAACTGGTCACAACAAGGGTATCGATGAACTCTATGATTTGCAAATATCCTACATGTGTGTGAAATTCAGTTACTGGCTTCCAGTTACAAAAGCTTTAATCCACACACAACATAGAAGAGATAACACTAGAACCTTTCTGCTCTCCTTTTAACTAATTAAACTAGTCAGATGGTGGTGGCGCACTCCTTTAATCCCAGCACTCGGGAGGCAGAGGCAGGCGGATCTCTGTGAGTTCGAGACCAACCTGGTCTACAGAGTGAGTTCCAGGACAGGCTCCAAAGCTACAGCAACACCCTGTCTCAAAAAAACAAAAACAAACCAAAAACAAAAAGCAAAACGACAACAACAAAAAAGTAATGAAACTAATAAGAATGTTTACAAGTATCAGGACTGGTCATAAGTCTCTTTGACAGGAGCGCTGTCACAAATGCCAAGCAGGTTTCATAGACAACATGGTCTTTAAAGGGCGTGGAGAGCAGGGAGGTGTGGTCGATGTGTAAGTCTGTGTAGGACACTTGGCCTTGGTGCTGTTGAGATAACACACTGAGGCTGAGATTCTGGGCTCCTGCTAGCACGGTAGCTTCGTTACCTCATTTAGCCATATTACAGCAGCAGTGAGATCATCCTAACGAGCAAGTCCCTGTGCTTGGAAGAGCACAGAGCCTCGATTTGAGTGTAGGTCTTGGAGCTCTGAGATCATGCTCCAAGCCATTGTTTCCTGCTGACCCGCATATTGGGCAAAAGGAAGGAAGGTTTCTTTCTGAAAGACTTAAAAGTAAAAACAAAAACAGAAAAAAAAAACACAAAACACAAAACCAAACAAACAAAAGCCCACAACTACTGTAGGGGACTGTTAATTAGCTCACCCCTTGTACTGGAGCAAACTATTACTACAAATCTCTAGTCCAGCTAAACTTTTCTAATGCGGGTTTTGACAATGCAGGCAAATAAAATCTTAGAGCTCTTCTTCAAGAAGGCATAGATTTTCATGTTGTTAGGATTTCTAGTAAGTTACTTCTAGATTAAATGTACTCAATACTCCTTCATAATTTTCAACTAGCTTGAAAAAAGAGTAACTAGTTTTTCAAGGCACAAACCTTTATATATTTGACGGAATCAACAGAGAACAAAGTTGGAATTTTCTTTCTTGTGTTTAGATTATGATGGTTCAAAGGCTTTAAGAATTGACTTGTTTTTTCACAGTCCCCAGGTATACCTCATCCCAACCCCAAGAAAATGGAAGTCTGGGTTCATTTCCTGCAATAAGTAGTCATTTAATTAAAGAACAAAATTAACAGGAATCAAAATGTTGGAACTGTATTTTTTTGTTAGACATCATATAAAAAAGAGAAAGTATAGTACAGTAAATCACTCTATAACATGAACTTAGTTTTCAAATCATCAGGATAAAAATGTCTTTTCAACAAAATACTGAATGACACTGGGTCACGTGTCCCTTGTGGTGGAGGCTGGGATGTGAGCCTGCACATGCATGTCGCCCATCCTCCAGGACACTGCACATGCATGTCGCCCATCCTCCAGGACACTGCACATGCATGTCACCCATCCTCCAGGACACTGCACATGCATGTCGCCATCCTCCAGGACACTGCACATGCATGTCACCCATCCTCCAGGACACTGCACATGCATGTCGCCCATCCGCCAGGACACTGCACATGCATGTCGCCCATCCTCCAGGACACTGCACATGCATGTCACCCATCCTCCAGGACACTGCACATGCATGTCGCCCATCCTCCAGGACACTGCAGAACTGTAGAACAAGGCTGAAGGCAAACAAGTTTTCTTCTGGGAGAGTTACTCTGGGCCTTAAGTGACCCCAACAGTTCACACTCCTCAGACATCAGAAGGGAGTGTGTCCTCTGGGTTGCTCCTCTTGTAGGTGAGTGGTCAGGATTGCGCCTCTGTGTGATTCTGCTCTTCTCACAAACACAGCAGTTAGTCTTGAGGAAAGTTCCCTGATGAATGTTCTGTGTTGGTATCAAAAATTAAACACAAATTCTTCTCAGAAGAAAATCTCTATGGCCTGTGGAATCTAGAAATGATTTTAAAAATTAGATATTTTTAACAGTTAAAAAAAAAAACCTTCCACAAACAACTTTACTGCTCTCCAGAGTCTCTCAGATGTACATAAAGGACTTGAAGGAGAAGTTGCTGTAGCTGAATGGCCTCCCAGAGTTCCTTCTGATCACTACCCTGTGTGAGAGCCGCCAGTGAGATTCTCAGCATACACAGAAGCTCTGGGACTCAGCCTGGGTGTCAGCAACTCGTGAAAATATCTTCAGATTAGTAACAAACTCATGATAATGCTTAATACGTCCAAGAAAATGACATGAGTCTCAAATACTGTGCTGACTTGGTAAAGTACTAAAATCTGAATTATTCCCTCACTTTCAGGTTTGGAGCTTAGTCTTTAAAGTCCTGTCATTGAAAAGCTATCAAAACTTACAGAAAAAAATGGTTAATGTCCATATGCAGGATTGTGTATTTCTTTTAAATGAACATTAAAATGTGTTTTAAAGGATTTTATTTCCTAAACTTATGTCAAGAATAATAACACAAGGCTAACCTGTCCAGTGTGAGAGGAAACTTTAAAATTTTTGTTTGTATAATTTTCTTTCCTTACAACCCTGGCACAGTTTTATAGTTGTGGGGAAGTTTCATGGTTATTTTCTGTTCTGTAGCCATAGCCACAGTCAGCTTGTAGAGCAAATTTTTTAAATGAGTGTAGTGGCCACTTGGGATCCATCACTGCAACTGAAGGTAGTGTACAGGAGCAAGGTTGCTTTTCTTTTTCTATTTGGGGCTTGAGCATCCTTCAAGCAAGAGGACAATGTGATTGTTACCGGCTGAGTTCTCATGTGTCTGTGAGTGCTGAGGAAGGGCTTTGAAAGTGTGCATAGCACTAGAAGGAAAGTTTTCCTCCTGCTTCTTCTGTGCAGTAGCATGAGCATAGAGTGTGCTGTTCAGCTCGATGGGGAAGCTGGGCAGAGCTGGGCAGAGCTGGGCAGAGCTGGGCAGGATGCCCTACCCTGGCTGACCGCCATAAGCTCCCTGAGGGCAGGAGCTTCTTTTGTATACGTCAGTGTCACAGCCTCAGCACCTGAGTAGGCTGCACATAGCCGACTGTCAAATGTGTGCTGAGGAAGTGAGCGTGCTTTGTGGTTGGTGAACAATGTTAATATCAATATAGATAGAAGACAGGAAGATAGAGGGTGATTTCACAGCAACCTAGATGGGGATAACTGGAATTAAGTACCCAAGAAAAATTGAGCCTGAGACCAATTTTCTTAAACATAGCAACTATTATTTACTATCATATGTACCCCTTTCTTGCCACTAATCTGTACTTAATCATGGTTTTCCAAGGAGGTGCTGAGTATAAAGCTCCTTGTGGCTAGACACCACGCGGCTCATGCAATTCAAAGTTACCTTGTCAAGTGCTTGCTGGACGCGTGTACCTCCATTTCATTACTTTTATACTCATTTAATTCTTTACGAATTGCTGCCTGAAATTTAAAAAGTATAGATTTTCAAGTTAACAAATTATTGCCTTTACATATTGTCTGCCATTAATATATGCAGATACTGTGATCAAAATCAGAAAGGAATTAATTTGCTGTATTGTAATGGGGCAGACAACCCTTCCCACACTAACAGATGAACCTAGCACAGACTTGGAGAAACAGTGACTAATAATATCAGCTTTTGATCATCTTGATGTTGGACTATCAGAAAACCCACATGTCCCTGGAACGTTTATCCTTTAAACAAGTGTGGCTGAACTAATAGAAGTTTGGTCTTCAGTGAGCAGGCAGGGCAGAACCCTCCTGACCACCCCCACTCTGTCCTTAGGCTTTGGTTTTTGAAGATGTATTTATTTTTGTGTATATAAATACTCTATCTGCATGTACACCTGCATGTTAGAAGATGCATCAGATGCCATTAAGATGGCTGTGAGCCACCATGTGGTTGCTGGGAATTGAACTCAGGACCTCGAGAAGAGCAGCCAGTGCTCCCAACCGCTGAGCCCTCTCTCAAGCCCCGTCAATGGAACTTTAGAGCATCCATTTCTGTTTGTGCTGGGGCAGAAGCAGAGCGGGCATCTGTTTTAGGCCTCTAGTCTGTCCCTCCTGTAGCTTCCTTAAACACTATTCAGATGAGCCCTTGTGGATCCAGGTGAGATGCGGATCTATTGGAGACAGAGAAAACCTCTGAGGCGAGATGTTTTCCTATATTCAGAGAACACTGACTGCTAAAGATACTCCCTCCCTTGGATCATCTAAGGGTGGACAACTCCAGGGTAATAGCATTTCTCCAGGTTGATACAGTAACTGAATATTTCTAAGCATATTTAAGAACAAACAAGTAATCCAGCGATTGTATAATTTTTATCTTCCAAACAAAGTATTCTGAAAGCTTCCTCTATGCTACTACTAGAATATAATCATCTGAGCACAGATAGTCACTGACACTGCGTGCTTGGGTCGTTTCGTTTCCTTTAGACCATACTTACAAAGTTTTGCAGTTCACCCATCCATGGCACTTGGAAATGGCCATTTCTCAGGGGAAATCCTTGCACACTCTGTGACTCCCACCCATTGGATATACCAGGTACCACTTGCATTGACAACCCCAAATGTCTTAATGATGCTGCCAATGTTCTTCAGAACAAAACTGTCTCCCAACTCAATCCTAAATTATCTTCATGGAACAACAGGGTGGAGGGCATAGTTTACCTAGTGTGGTTCGCAGTGTCTAAGAGAGCCCCAGCCTGATTATAAGAGGTGCCATCCCCACCCCAACCAGCACAGGAGCTGCGTACCTTATCTGCTGCTGACAGTCTTGTCCAGGGTTTGTCTGCCCTCCTGTCATAGTCCTGTGCTCTTGCTACTTCCACATAGTCACTGAAACGGATCAGAATTTTTCTGTCTCTCAATTCATCAACAGTGGGTCTCTGATTAAGCTAAAATAAAAGATAATTATAGTTAGGTACCGTATGTCACACTTGTTTTCTTGTAGAGCACAGTATATAATCTACAAACAACTGTACCTGTGAGTTAGCATGAACACGTCCCCTAATGTGATTCAAGAATGCCTAATCCCTTTCTTCCAACACTCGCCTGTCCTGACAGAGCCCATGGTCAAGGGGTGGTAGATAAATTGCACGTGGCCAGCAGTCTATAATGCTGACTACTACTCTCCTGAAAGGCTGGAAGGCTGTTCTGGTAGCTCCAAACTCAACCGCCTGGGTCAGCCAGAGAGTGGAGTGAGCAAGATAGGAGGTAGACCTGGGCTGTGGTGTTGCTTCCTAGACCAGCCCTTGTAAATCAAGCTTGATGTCACACGGACCCTTGATACTGACATGTTCTGTAATCAGAGCACCAGGACAACTCAGAGTGACAAGTCTAAAAGCTATGTGGTTCTTAGTGTGAAAAGATAATGTTCAGTTGCCTTCTAGCAAGGAATTAATCAGTGGTATTTGGGTGATTACCTTCCCAACTAACTGCTGTTAGGGCCTCAGCGCCTAGGTAGACACGGCCTAGGTTCAGGGAGACACTGAGAAATGTGCAAAAGGCACTGCTTTGACCCCATGTTGCCTGGGAAAGTGCAAAGTCATAGGATGCCTTGCACTCACCATCAAAATGCTGCACAAGCTTTCTCTAGTTCACATCTATTTGTAAAATAAAATGCTTCGATTATAATCCTGTGCAGGTTAGTTTTGTCCACTCTACGTAAGTTAGGGTCACCTTGGTAGAGGCAATACCAATTGTAGAATTGCCTCCATCAGATTGGCCTGTGAGTATGTCTGTGTGGACATTTTCCTGATGACTGATGTGGGAGGCCCGAGCCCACTGTAGGTGGTGCCACCCCTCAACAAGTGTCCTTGAGTTGTATAAAATAATCCAAGCAAGCCAGAGAGCAGCATTTCTTCATGGTGTCTGCTTTAGTTCCTGCCTCAATTTTCATCAATGATGGACTATGACTTGGAAATATAAACAAACCTTTCCCACATTGCTTTTGGTCATGGTGTTTAATACAGCAATAGAAAGCAATCTAGAACAATACCTTTCTTGTTAATCTTTGCTTGATTTCTCTCCTTTCTTCCTGTTCTGTCTGATCATTCCTTTCTGTGAAGATTAAAGCAGAGATAGAAGCAGGTTAAACATTTCTTGTTACACAAGCAACCACCAGGTTTCCTAGGGCTGCTTTATAGATGGCACCTTTTGTGATACCAGTTTCTGTGTTTGGAGTCACTTTCCCAAAAGCTGCTTAGGACATGCTGGCCCGATCTGTCACACTCCTTGTTCCTAGTTTCTAGTTTGTTTTGTTCTTTTCTCTTTTTTTTTGTTTGTTTGTTTTTGGCTTTTCTAGACAGGGTTTCTCTGTGTAGTGTTAGAGCCTGTCCTGGAACTCTCTCTGTAGACCAGGCTGGCCTCAAATTCACAGAGATCTGCCTGTCTCTGCCTCCCAAGTTCTGGGATTAAAGGTGTGTACCACCACTGCCTGGCCATCCTTCCTAGTCTAATTTCCCTCTGCCCTATACAGTAGAAGTCTGTTGATGCTGCTTACTTTTGGGGGAGCAACTGTCTGTTGGTCTTCATTCCACTCAAATATATCTGTGTGTTTATGTCTAGGAACACAGGGAGCGTACAGTCGCTGGAGTGTACAGTCGCTATAGCACAATTGAGCATATGCTCAGCTCTAAGTACTCAGAGTCTGTCTCTGTCTTTCCATTTGACAAATGTGTACACCTTTTAGACAGCTAGCACAAAACATGAACTTCAGATTCTGGGTAACATAATATCAAAGGTGAGCATATTCACAACTCAACTGCTTCTCCATTATTGAAGCATAAATATTTGTATATGACAGTACCTTCTAACGGGACAAAGGCCCTCAGAATTGGCTTTGCCTCTTGAGTTGTGTTGACACTTGGAAGCTAAAGATAGTACCGTGTGGTGAAGTACTGTAAGCCTGGCCCCTGGATACAGAGAGAAGAATGCAGTCCTGTTTCTGGCGTTCTTGGTCGCTAAATAAAGACTCAGGTCCCCAGCCTTCACTGAACTCCTGCCTAGGAAATAGATCTCACCCACCAGCAAACCGAACAGCAGCATAGTCATGTTTGGGGACGGGAATCCTTAAAACGTACACCTAACATAATTTTACATTATCTGCGTTTATTTAAATAGTACATTTCAAACACTCATGTATTGGAGCAACTGGGTATGTGGGTGTTTAATACATCTGAGTGTGCTTTTCAATATTTTTTTTTCTTTTAAAGCTATCTTAGACTAGAGCATTTTAGAGAAAAACACAATCACGTCATATGCTTGCTTCTCCAGCCAAATGTGGTAATAGAAAATTCACTGTTGTAAGCTATAGTTACAAAGTAGTGAAACTACTTGGAAACCCTGAAAATGTATCAGACCAATCCTGAGAGGCTGGAACTATAGCATGGAAGCAGTTCTGATTTCTTACTTGCCCTGGGCAAACCCCAAGTATAGTCTCCTTGTGGAAAGACTGGGGAAAAGCGGGATTTCCCACTCTCCCTTAACTGTGAAAATGCCATCGTTACCACCAAGGGTAGACACACAATTTGGAGAAGTTATTCCAGAACCTTGGGCAGCTTTACATGTACCTTCCACGGGTATCCAGGAATGTGTGATTATTCTAATGAGGTGACTAAGAACTTGGGCCGACAGGAAAGATGAGCCAGCATTCATGTGTTAAACTCACATTTCCTTGGGGCATCAGCTGCTTCACTAGTAAATTGGGGACAATAGCACAACTCTTAGATCTGTGGTAAGGATTAACCCAGTCATCATATCGATTAGGCTACCAATACCTGGAATTCTGAGTGTGTGTCAGATGCACTGATATATGTCTCCTCTTAAAGGAAAGAAAACAAAGTTCAGTCACAAGTGGAACCACAGGTAGTGTGCACAGCTAGGTGTGCTACTCCTTTTTCCATCTATGGTAGTCCTATCTGTGCCACAGAACAAAACAGAACCACATAAATCAAATAGTGGGCTCCTTAGATCCTCCCACTAGGATACTTGACAAGGCTTCCGTGCTAAGGATAAATCTGCTGGTGAAGGCGCTGTGTGTACAGTGTGTTGCCATGGCCAGCACGGGGAAATCCACTTCTGCGGGCTAAAGGTGAGTGCTTTCAATTCCAGCTGCTTGCTAGCTCCACACACCAAGCACAGTCTATTTTTAAGACTTCATTGTTTATTTCAGATAGTAACACAATTAGAAGCACAGGTGTGTGTGGGTGGGGGACCTGGTTACACACATAGAAGAGAAGATACGGCTACGACCTGGGGCTCTCTTTCTACCAAGCACACCCAGAGTATGGCATATCCTAAATCTGGAACTTTCCTTGTCTAAATCTAGACCACAGCTTTCAATAATTACCAATGACATAAGAATATCAAACATTTGATAGCTAAAATAGCTTGAGTCCTGTCGACCGGATCAAACATGATATCATCCACAGTCTAGGCAACATAATAGCACTCACTATGTAAGTTTAAAGAATCAACTCCTAATCTTAAAGGTTTCCCCCCAGCAGTCTCAAAGTGAGGGGATAGCTTTAAGGTGGAGGGCAGTATCGAGGCAAAGGCGTGAGAGGAATGGGTTGATTGCATGTGCAGATCAAGACTCTGTCGCCTCTGATAGCACCAGGTCAGGCTTGGCACCGTTACAACTCCGAAAAAGGTGTCCACAAAGAACATGCAGCAGGAGAAAGACTTGAGTCATGCTGCTGAATTGACCCAAAGACAACACATACTCTAGAAAATACTTCAAAACTGAGTCTGTCAGGTCAGCACTACTCAGGGTACACCTTAGGAGGGTTTGACTACCTTCCACCACCAAAGACACGAACCTTACATACAGTGGACAGTATTGCTAGACATCTGTGTTCAGCACATTACAATCACATATCTAACTAGGCTGGAACCCAAAGTTGTAAGCCACAGAAGTTTCCCTGCTCATGTGAGGTGTCATTTATTTCTCCTAGGAGGAACAAGTGAGGGGTGTGCCATACTCTGGTACAACTCCTGACTGGGTCTGTGGTTTCTAGTGCCAATAGGACCCCTACTGCAAACTCCCTAGAAGCTCTGCTTGGTACCCAACATGCACAGGGTTAATGGCTTGTTTCCCTGAGATCTACAGGACCATCTGACAAACCTGAAAATAAGAACATATTTAATTATTCTAGGAAAGATCTATTTTTATTTCATTTTAGAAGGAGCTTTCTGAATGCAGCCACTTTGAGGCCTTTCTTTCAGAACTGCTTAGCTACTCAGATTTTAGCAAACCCAGCATGTTCAGCCTGCAGAGCTGGGCTGGGCTACGAGAGCTCAGATTCCTGCAGCAGCCTCAGCACATGTGAGGGAAACCTCTAGAGGAATCACCCGCTACTCACGTTTCAGGATATTTCTTCTCTCCAGCTCCTCCACGGCTGGTCTCTGGCTCAGCCTTCTGCGGAAAAACACCAAGATTATGTTTTGCACCATGGTGGCACCTGGAAGTTCTACCCAGGGTCTGTGCAGCCAGAGGTGCCTGGCATACACTCCTGAAGTTCAAGATCACCTTCCAAAAGGGAGAAGAGCGTGGAGCACTGGAGCCTCTTGCTGGCAAAATCAAGTCAGACTTCCATGTGGGAGGGAAAGCCGGTTCACAGAGCCAGTGCTGAGGAGGTCCTTGCTCCACTCCACACCATCACCTGCCCCCTGCCTGGTGCTCAGTTCACCCAGCCACATGCATGTTTAAGCAGTGCAGAGATTCATTCAGGAAAGTCTCCTTGCCCATTAGCTTATGGAGAGGCAGGTGGCACCACGGCTGGGCTTCAGGCTTCTGACTGCAGCCATGCCCCCAGGCCCTTGCTTCCAGGGATCAGCTCCATCCTCCATCCTCAGGACAAGGAAATCAGCCCAGGAATCCAGCCACCTGCTTGCCAGGCTGAGCGGAGCCTCCTCTGCTCTGCCCCACCCAGGGGGAGTGTCTAGGGCAAGCTGAGGGGCCTTGCCTCCCGTCAGTGAGCACAGAGCTCTAACACCAATGACAGCTGGGGATCTCCCAGCTAACTAGGAAAGGAGCCGCCCACACATGCGCCTCCCGCCTCCCTCTCTCCCTCTAGCAGCCCAGATGAGTGTGCCAGTGTGCTGTGTGAAGACAAATTACTATTTCCTTTTCAGATGGTCTCTGGCTTGGGGAGTTGAGGACGCAGCCCAAAAAATAAAACATCAAAACCCCACTAACCATAAACAAAGGGTTTGTCAGGAGAGGGAGGCATAATTAGACAAAAGTCAATGCCAAGCTCCAATTACTTTTATCTAAAATAATGGCCTTGGGTTTGAGCCAGAGCCTTCCTACTTCCGGATCCTCAGCCACTGTAGAGAGGCATCAGGGCCAAGGCCCTGATTAGATGCGGAATCGGGGACTATAATATTTTGCCCCTGTGAAAATGCTGTCTCGAGAACTGTGTATCTATTTATAACCCCTGTCCCAGCACAAAGACCAGGGCGTGGTATGTCTGCTGCATGCCTCCCTCCACACTGAAACACAGTTTGCTTTAGGCTCACCCAGAGTTTTGTCTGCCAGCTCTTGCAGGGTAGGGGGTGGCCTCCGCCCTATTCCTAATGTTCCCTGAGATTTGAACCTGGACCCTGACGACTTCTGTCTAGCAACCAGTGCCAGGAGTCTCCCCATCTGTCCTAGGTCTCCCATCTGCCAAACCTGGCCACTGCTCTCTGCTGCTGTGGCCCTAAACCTTTTTAAATGACCCTAGACTACCAACTACGCATCAGACACTGTTCCAAGTCCCCTGGACACGCTGCTGAGTCTGGAAGGTTTGGGAGAGCTCACTGTCCAGAGGGAAAGGCAGATGGACAAAAAACAAATCACCAGCCATTTTACAGTGGCCTGCACAAAGAATAGATGTGAGAGACAAGGAGCTGGGCAGGGCAGGGGAATCTGGGGAAGGTGCAGTTGCACTGAGCTCCTGGTGACAAGAAAGGGCCCAACGACTAAGGGAAGAAGGAGCGACCACATGACAACCTGCTGCAGTTAAGCCTACGAGGTCCTGGAGGACATATTATGTGAATAGACTTTATCTTGATGGTTCTGGGGCTTGAGAATGACATAAGGCACCCCCCCTTCTAACCTGCTCAAGAAGCACTCCACTGACAGGGGTTGTTCCGTGGGCTGTAGCACCATAGGCAATATGACAGGGCAGCCGAGGATAGGCTTTGGAAAGGGAAAGACATATACCCTGATGGTCAGAGCTTGCCATTTTCTGGCTGAGTATCCGCAGGCAGGGCACTTGGGCTTTTCTGAGTCTTACTTCTCACATGCAGGGAGAACTAAACAGATCTTCAAGGAGTTGTATACACTCAGCCAATGAAAACGTTGTTTCCTAACATTTGCTTGGAATTAAGAAATCTCAAGAATTTACACACCTCAAAGGTGACTGTACCCAAGGGCTTTATTACCCCTGTGAAATTAGGATTCGGGCATCAATGCATACTTTTTTTCTCTGACATTTATAAATAAATGCTTCCTTCAGAAAATCAATGTTCTAACGGCGCTGTTCTGTGATATCTGATTATTCTTGTTATCTGTGTGAAGTGGTCACCTGTGTCAGGCACTTCCTCCTAGCTCCAAAGGCCATCGTCAAGTTTGCTGCCCAGCAGAAGATAGGCATAGACCATAGGGAATTAGGGCATTGGCCTGGGCCTGGAAACAGCTAATCTGCTCAGTCTCTCCCCCTCTTTACCTGTGTCCAGGACCCTATCCACTGTGGGATACCACATGAAGGCGGCTGAGCTACCATGAGGCCCCTTGGCTGGCTAGTCTGAGTATCTCACAGGGCCAAGTACATCTGGCCCTGGGTAAGTCACAAATCAAGCCAAAAGTAGGAGGTGGGACTCTTCCTTCCCACAGTGCTGTACAAATGAGGTGAATATAGCTAGTATGAGCAGCCCATCACATTTCTGTGAACACTGTCACCACCGTAATTACAACCTCTGCTTAGCTCCTCAACCAATCTTTATGGAATTAGATAGAGGTTTTTTTTTTTTTTAAACTAACATAAACTCCCCCCTCCAAGTACAAAACCCTGGAATGAGATGGTTCACAGGACATCTGGCCACCTGAACTTTAGCTCAGAGAACAGGGCCTGCACCTGAGTTAATGAGGTATCACCCCTGCCTCCACCCCAACCCCAGCATCTGAGGCCAGAACAGTAGGAGAGCCTGACGCCCGCCCGCCCGCCCGCTCTGCGTGTGGCTCATGGGAATCAAGTCAGACCGCAGGAGCCCTCAGAACAGGAACCAGAACCCACAGGTTCTGTGAGAACCCACAGCTGGATCCAAAACAGAGGACCACAGTAGACAGTGGGCAACAGATGGCAGGAACAGCCAAGCCTGACCTCCAGGACAGGTGGTTAGGCTGAGGGTGTTGGGAAGTGAGGCATATAGGCACTGGCTGCCAAAGCAGTGGCCACTTAGGCCAGGAGGACATGGACATTTTGTGGGCAAAACCAGAGCCTGGGAAAGGAGGTTTGGGCCCAAGGGAAACCTCATGTTCCTAGAACTCCCTGAGAGTGGACTCGGTGTGCCTTACTGCCAGTGAGCCCAGAGAGGCAGCAACAGGTGTTGGTGAAGGATGAACAGAATGGGCACTGTGTTCTCCCATCCCCTGGACTGTAACATCCAGTCTGGACAGTGCTACCATCAGTGCCATCATCTCAGGGACAAGGAGCCAGGAAACAGCAAGAAAGTGCACCAGCAGAAGTGCTCTGGGGGCCAAGGAGGCCAGGAGCACAGAGAAGTAAAGAGCAGGCCCGGGCGTCACAGCCCAGTGGGGTGCCTGGCTCATGATTCTCATTCGACTGACTGCTCTGTTCTGTCCTGGTTTGGTAACAATGACTTAGCACCTAGAGCTGACTCCCCACAGTAAGGCTTGATGTGGTAGGTAAGGACAGCGCCACAGGGCAGAAGGACCCCCAAGGAGAGAGGCGTCCTGCCACAATAGCATCTAGTATGCACGGGAGGGTGTGTCTGAAGGCCGGAGGAAAGGGTGTGGGCTGGGCTTTCCTCACCCACTGCCAGGAGCACGACAGGTCCCGTAGGACCTTGTGCAGGAGAGCTCATAGGACAGTGGCTTTCTGCAGCTATTAAACTGAAAGTCACCTAAAGCCCTGATATGCGCTGTGAATCCAATCAGGAATGGGCAGAGGGATAAGACGGTGAACTGGACTGTGGAGGTGGAGGCAGCCAGCACACTGTGTAGAATGCCCAGTTGGGTACTGAAGATTTGTAAAGGGGGTGTCTGCACCCTAACATTCCTGTCTGTGGGAGGCTGACAAGTTTGGCTCCACTGGGTCAGCACCTGGAGTCAGGGTACTGACTTCTGAAAACCAGATTCAACTCTGCCCTGGCTATTGGCTGTCAGGAGTCATGTTCTCCCCAGCCTGGGCTGTGCTGGCTGAACTCCTGCCTCGCCCACTTACAGGGCTGAGAAGATCAGCACAGACTGAGTGCAGGTAGACATCAGCATTCTGATATCTGTCCCCTGCTGTGTGGAGCCTCCCATAGGGCTGGTACCATAGAAAGGGCTCCTGTATCAGACACTCGGGTTCTCTCCGTTAGACATACCCTTCATCAGATACTTCCATCCTCTCCTGCATTCACCTTTCTCCTCCATCACAGACCCACACCCTGCGCTCTCTCTCTCTCTCTCTCTCTCTCTCTCTCTCTCTCTCTCTCTCTCATCATTTCCATGCCTGTGGGGCAGAAGGCATATGGCTAGCGTTTATGCTGATGTCCTACACCCCTGCCAAGCATCTAGGTGCTGGGCACTCTCAGATGGGAGTTACCTGTAGCCCAGCTTGCCGCCTTTCTGCTCACCTTGAGCTTCAGAACCTACAGCGCATCTGCTGAGCTGTCCTCTCTCCGGGCGCTCTCCCACTCTCCGGTCAGCTCTCTAGAGACAGGAGCTGAGGTGGGCTCCTGACGTTGTAGAAAGAGCACAGAAAGGGGGCTACAAAGTGATCTGTGCATGATGACTTGAGGCTTCAAGGAGAAAAATCCAGAGGTACCCAAGAGTCAGGGAGAGACCTCTCCTCTCTCCTTCTTTTCATCTTGCATTCATGATGACTGCAGTCCTCAGGGTGCCGTCATGGATGCACTTTAAAAAGCACAAAGGCCGCGCAGCATGCAGGCTGAAGCCAGCCCTCAAGACTTGCTGCTTTGTGCACCCCTCTAAGACTCCACTCTTCCCCTAGATCAGCTGCCCAGGGTCTGGAATATCCAGGAATGTTCCCTAAGACTCCCCAGGCCACAAGCTGGGATAGCTGCACTGCCTGGGGCAAACAGTCCCAGCAGCACTAGACTGGAGATTGCCCTGGCTCCAGTCAGCAAAGGCCTCCAGCAAGGATGGATCATTCCTGCGTCCAGCTCTGCAGCCTGGAAGTGAGGGGTCTCAGCCTGTTTCTACCCAATGGCTGTGATCACTGAGATGGGCAGTGTGTGTGAGCTCCCTCTGGGGGCCTCTGGCCCAGCCTAAGGTCTCCCATTTGTCTGGCCCCGGATTAAGCCAGAGATAAATATTGCCGCAGGCCTCGTCTAATAGATGATCAGGGGCTCTGTTCATATTTAGTGAGATGCTGGGACTAAAACCAAAGGACTGTCCAAGAAGAGGACCTTGATGAGGGGCAGACAGGGCTTGGCTACACTGAGGAGGGGCAGCTGATTGAATTAGAACAGGGCAATGCTGGGGCTGCCGAAGGAGAAGCACAGTCTGGCTGCCACTTCTGGTCCCACAGCAATGCTCTTCTGGACTGGTGCTCCTATGAAGAGGACACCTAGGAACAGCACTGCCCATAATAGTCAAGATGTAGAATCATCTGTGGTAGCCATTGGTGACAGAGAAGATGTGGGCTGCAGAGAAGGCTCACTCAGTCAAGTGCCTGCTGCAGGACACGAGGACTTGAGTTTGACCCCCCAAGCGCCCAGGTAAAAAAGTTAGGTGTGATCAGCAGGTCACATAATCTCAGCCCTGGGGGTCCCTTGCATACTTGGTGGACTCCAAGCCAAGGGGATGAATTTGGCATTTCTAAACATGGCATCTGAGGTTGCCTTCTGACCTGCACATGTATACATGCATGAACATGCACACACACAAACACACACGCGCGCACACACACACATACACACACCAAAGAAAAACTGAAGTAAATATGTACACAATTAAATACTATGTATTCCCCTTGGGAAAAAAATCAAAATCCTGTAGTTTCTGGCAACATGGAAGGAACTGGAGATTATTATGGTTCCTTAATAAGGCAAACGCAGAAAGACAGATACCCTGCTTTCACTCAGATGTGCAAACCACAACATCTGAGCTCACAGGACTACCAAGAGACAGGAGTGATTGCTGCCTGGGGACAAAGCCACAGCCATCACGAAAGAACAAACACTTGTGCCCCATCCTTCCACGGTTGGAAATGGTGACAATACCATTTGTATATATCATGTATAATTCAAAATCACTAAGAGAGAAGCTCTGAGTGCTCCACACACACACACACGCACGCGTGTTGGAGATGATAGACGGTAGCCCAGGAGTCCCAGGGTTGCCCATTGTACAACATCTCCATGTTTCACACTCTCAGAATGTACAGCTGTTGTGTGCCCACGAAAACCACCCCAAGATATATCATAATCCAAAAAGACAAGAAATTAGATTTTGTGAGCAAAGAAGGCTTGGTGTTTTTCTTAACTATAACACATTCCATGTCATTATATGTAAACACTGTGTATGTAAGGATGACAGGAACCTTCCTCTGAAAACAGGGCAAGCCTCTGAGATGACTCTGTGGCGTGGAGCCTTGTGTGCACCCTAGCTATGGCAGCACAGGCCCAGCCAGGAGGCTTGGCTTCAGACCCTACCACAGTCAACCCAGGAGGAGCCCTGATCTTCTCTGAGCCTCCTTGCAGCAAGGTCTTCTGGGACCAGGAGGACCTGGGAGGCCATGCAGAGAGCACTCAGCACACACTGCCTGCTACCTCCCTCGGCTGCAGCCATGCTTCTACTTGTCCTTCCTCCCCCACATGGTTCCCCAGGTTACTGTGTTCAAGCCTCAATCGACCCCGTGATTCTAATTCATAGACTGCCTGTCCCTCTCTGGGCAATGGCCTCCCGTCCCCTAGCTCTAAGCTGTCTGAGTACCCACAGCTTGTCTACCCTTGCAGTTTCCACTACTTTTGCCCATCCTCCTGTTTGAGAGGAGCCTTGATTGGAGGCAGAGACAGATGTGAATGCTTTCTAAGCTGACTCTAGACCTACAATGTTGGTAAGGTACCTGATCCCTCTGACCTTTTGTTTTCCTTCTGAATACCCATATCTTGGGTTCCCCATAAGGGCCAGCTGAAACACAGAAGCATGAGGCAGCACGCACCAAGCCCTCAGAGGACAGCAGCCTCCAAGTCCTCCTCGGCACAAGGTCTCAGGAAATTTTGAGATGCTCAGCCCACAGTGGGCCTGGCTTAAGAAGAGATTCACAATGACAGCTCTACAAGCATTGATTCCCAGCTTCCAGTTTCAATGCCATCCTAACCTAGACTCCACTCAGAGTCTCGCCAGGTCAACATCGAGAGAATCCTTCCAGAAGAGGCAGATGCCGCCTAGAGACAGGCCGCAGCTGGAGAGCAGACGGCGCGGTACCCACGGATCCTGCAGCTATTTTGGGAGGTGATCCTGCCCCCTAGCTAGCCCTGAGTCACTATGAAACTGTGATTCCCCAGTGAGGGGGTGCCAACATTACCATTCAGATCCAGAACCAGGCAGGGGAAAGAACTTTTCACTACTGCCGGCTGCCGTCAAAGGCGACAGAGCATGGACCCTGATTACAAACTGCCAGGTGACGGGAGTACACCTAGAGAATATGGGGGTCAAGAGCAGAGCAGTCTTCTCCAGAGGGCTTCCAGGAGAACAGGCCCACAGGACAAGAGCAAGCTGCTGTTGCACTAGGAGGGCAGCTCTTTGCTCCCTCCTGGCTGCCCGGCTAGCTCACACCCTAAATAATCACACAGAAACTGTATTTATTTAAACACTGCCTGGCCCATTAGCTCTAACTTCTTATTGGCTAACTCTTACATCTTAGTTTAACCCATCTCCATTAATGTGTATCGCCACGTGACTGTGGCTTACCGGCAAGATTCTAACCAGGCAGGAGATCCATGGCGTCTGCCACTCTGCCCTTCTTCCCAGCATTCAGTTCTGTCTACTTCGTCTACCTAAGCTCTGCCCTATCAAAAGGCCAAGTTTCTTTATTCAACACAGTGAAAGCAACACACAAACAGAAGGACCTCCTACACCAAGCCGCCATGAGGAGAACAGGGCTGAGCACCCAACAGAGGCTTCAGCCAGCTCCAGACCTAGAGAGGAAAGAGGACCCACATTGGAATCCTCTGAGCAGTGGGTTCTCCACTCACTGAAGACTTACCTCGGGAGATGCCAGCTGCTAACACCACACACACACACACACACACACACACACACATACCACACACACATACACACTACACACACACCTAGGATAATCCTGTCACAGCAGCTACCTACCCCAGCTTTCTGGACACAAGGGTGGGTGGAGACCCAAGACCTCCATTCCCACGTCTAAAGTCAACCTGTTCGCCTGCCACCCTGATACCTATGGCTTGTACAATCCACTCCCCATCTTAGAGTTGGTTCCCACCCGGTAACCTTCGCTTTCTAATTGTACTCAGCCCAACACCCCAGGGGGCTCCACATCTGACCACACTGACCACCCAGAGCCCCTTCTGTTTCAGCCCACCGGAGGCTGGCTTTCATAAAACCCCATGACGGACTCAATCCAACTGTCCTCAGCGAGGCTGGGCAGTCCACGGTGACTCCTGCATCACTTTCGGCTCCTGCTCTGTGCCCCGTGCTATGGAACACGACAAGCAACAGCTTCAAATGGGCTCCTGGTGCCAGGGTGCCCTCCCCAAATCAGGGTCCCCAACCCGACTAGACCTGCATCCCCTTTGCACAACATAGATCACCACCCAGCTTTGCCTCCATTCAACCTTCACACGTACTTCAAAGCGTAGCAGGGGCTAGAGAAACAGCTCAGGAGGGAAGACTCTCCTCATGGAAACATGAGAGACCCGAGTTCTGATCTCTGACACCCATTTTAAAAAGTCACATAGATTAGTCAGACAAATAATATCAAAGTGGGCAAATGTTTTACAAGCAGTGTAGGGTGAAAGGGACAACTGGAGCAGGAAACAACCAATCACTGAGCACCCTGACTCTGAGCCCAGAGTCTGAGAGAGAAACACACCCTGTATTTGAGACCTGGGCCAGGGAGAGAAACATCTTTATCCCTGAACCCAGGACTAAAGACATGTTATGTGCCCTGGCTCTAAAACTAGTATCAAAGAAACACCCTTTGTTCCTAGAATCAGAGCCAGTGAAAGAAATATGCCCTGCTCCTAAGAGTAGAGGCAAAAAGCTCCAAAGGACCAGTGAAAGAAACACAGTTTGGCCATGAAGTCAGAGCCATCTGGCCCCCTGACCAGCTAAACTGACCAATCCCTGAGCAGGGAAAAACTAACCAATCCCCCTTCTCCCTGGGAAAACTCTGCCCCTAAGAAGCCTTATATAAGCCTCTCTACCCCTTCAGTTAAGAGATGCCAAAAAACCCTCCCTGGCAGAGGCAGCCAACTCTCCTGGACTCCTCCTTCCCAAATAAATTGCTTTCTCAAAAGAGTCTTGGGTGAGGACCTTCATTCACAGGCACAGAGTAGAAGAACCTGAGATGTCCCTTAGGGGACTGAGCTGAAAAACCTTGCTGAGATGCTCCCTAGGGGGCCTCAGCAAGGTGAAGCAGAACAGGAGAACCTTGCTAGGACTCTCCTTAAGGGGGCTGAGCAAGGCCAGCTGGAGAAAAGTAAAAACTTTTCGGGGGTGCAGGAGAAGATTGCTACATTCCTGTAGGGGGCTTCCCTTTAGCAGAGTGTTAGCAGATTGGGCTGAAGAAGAAGCAGATAGCTCTGCTAGGATGCTCCCATAAGGAAACAGAGCAGAATTCAGCTGTAGCGGCTCTCCAGGAGAAGAACAGGATCCCTATATCATGGGGGGAGACCATCCCCCACCGCACCCCAGCTTCAGGTAGCCCGGCTTCCCAATAGTCAGGACACCTTTCCTCCAGGGCTGAGCTGTCCTATTGTGGCTCTACCTCTCCAGAGCTGTTTTATTGCGGCTCTAAGTATATCAGGGCTTCCCGATAAGTCAGGATACCCTTACAACACTACTGTAACACAGTCCCCTACAAGAAGCTCATAAAAATACAGATGGCTGCTAAGTGCACAAAATGTGCAATATAATGCACAATATATAAAACAACAACAACAAAGAATGGGTCACAGCCTCTCATGCCTGTAATACCACCATTCGGGAGGTCTGGAGCTTGCTGGCCAGCCAGCCAAGCTGAGTCGGTGAGCTCTGAATCCAGTGTGAAACCCCACCTCAAAGAAATAAAGTGGCAAGGGTTTGAGGAAGACACCATAGATTGCTCTCTATCCTCCACACGCATGCACGAGCACACGTGCGCACACGCATGGATGTAATGTCCAATTCAGAATATGAGGGGCGAAAAGAGACGTTCAAGTTTCCATAAAATAGCACCCATTTTATGCAGGTGCTCAGACACGACCTCATTAGGAGACAGGGTGAGAACTGCACTGTGACACTGACACAGTCATCAGGATGACATCAGAGGCTAATGCGCCAGGCCCCACAGATGCCATCGCATCACGGGCCAGATGCTTCTTCAAACACAGGGAAGATTCTTGGTAAGGCCCCGGACAGAACGAGGCTCTTGCTTCCCTTCCAGAGCCCTTGTCTTCCAGGAAGTGCTCTGTGCTCTATTCCAACAGATGCTTCGTGTTTGTCCATGAGCCGCAGCCTACATTGCTGGGAGCATCAAGTCTTCACTGCTCAGGAGCTGGCCCTTAATCTGCAGGACACTTTCCCCTGGGGTCAGGACAGAATCACCATAGGAGCCCTCAGTACTGACCCTCCATGACCCTATCCCAGAAGCCCCAGAGGCCCCGGGGATGGCTCTGCTAGTGGCTCTCATGCACCCCTGTGCTCAGTGGCAGCTCCTGCATCTACAGTGAGGGGTGAGAAGCTTGCATGGTCCTGGAGACCTAGGAATCTACAGTGAGGGGTGAGACGCTTGCATGGTCCTGGAGACCTAGGAGCTGTACCATGGCTTCTAGGAGGATTGTTGTTCCCATTTGCCTGACACTGTGGTCACCCACGCTGTGTGGGAAAAGGGTATTTCCAGGCTGCCTACAAAAGCACAGGTAAACCCTCCCCTTGCAGCAGGAGTCAGGGCCCCTGAGGTACTAGGCCTGGGAGGGTCTTGCCTCCAGCCACATGCACCCAGGCAGAGGCTGGTAGGCCAAGAGTGCTTGCCTCTCTAGATGAGTCCCAGGCCACCTGAGAGGCTTCAACCTGACCTTAGCTCATGGGGCCCTTCCCACTCTGCTCCCAATATTGATTACACTGAAATGGTCACAGTCCCCAGAAAAACTGAACCCCAAAGGGGCACTAGAGAATCTTCCAGGGGGAGACTCTCAGGTCCTCAGGAGATGCCTTGAAAAAAGAGAAAAAAAGTGGGAATGGGGGCACCTGTCTGGGAAGGAAGTTCAGGTCATCCATCTTAGAACCTCACCTGTAAGCTGCCTGTAGGAAGTTATTTCCTCTCAGGGAAGAAGAGACAATTACTCTAACTGCCAGCCGTCAGGTCTGGTTCTGAAGGGAGGACCGCACCGTGTGAAGGAGAGGCAGGGGCACATGTGGCAGAAAGGGAGGCCAGAGTAGGGCGGCAGCGAGCATGGGCAGGGGTAGTGGCCAAGATGGCCCCGCCCACTGAGTGTTGAGAGACAGGACAGGCATATCACCTCATAAGTGACTTACTAACAGGTGTGTACATGAGCTCCCTCTTGTCCCCATGCAAGGGGTAGAACAAGGCATAGATCTGGCTCAAGCTGGTCAGCAAGGTATTGCTGAGGACAAAGGCAGAGGGCCAAGGGCAGCCCACACCTGACCAGATCCCTGCTACCCTGCTTGGTCCTCTGGTCGCAGACAAGTTGGAGTCTAGCCAGGAAGAACCAACACTGTCCCACAGTGGCCCAGGTCAGGACCACCAAAGTACCTGTGTGCCCACCCACCCAGGACTTAGAGAGTTCCTGAAGAGCCCCGTGCTTACCCACTCTCCCTGACCTTGCTCTCCCTGCCTTGCTCTCACCGACCACCTCCCACCTACCACCTTCCGCCTCCCGGTCTCTGCTGGCGCCTTCTCTTGGTCTGGCCCACTTGCTGGTTTACTCTTCATCTACCGTAACAATAAACCAGAGTGGGTGATAAACCACAGAAATGTGTGCCTCACATTTCTAGAGTCTGGGTACCAGTGGACTGGGTATCTAGCACATTCATGCTACAGAGGGAGGGGTGGTCTCCCTGGGGCCTCTTTAACAGGAGGCTGCAATGGTTCCTGTTCACTATCAGCTTGAGCAGATCTGAAGTCACCCAGAAGACACACTGCTGGGCGTGTCTGTGAGGATGTTTCCAGGAAGTTTAACAGAGACGGGAAGGCATGCCTTGAATGTGGGCAGCACCGTCCCACGGGGTGCGGTCCCTGACTGAGCAGAAAGGAGACTGTGAGCTAAGCACCGGCAGTCATCGCCATGCTTCCTGACTGTGTGTGCCACGCGACCAGCTGCCTCCCACTCCTGTCACCATGTCTGCACGTCCACGCCGTGAGCCCAGATACGCCTCTCCTTCTCTCACCCGCTTTTGTCAGGGAAGAGTGGCCAGGATGCTATCATTGCCTATGGTCTCTCACGAGTGGGACACAGATGGCCTGCCCCGAGGAGCCGGTCTGTTATCAAGTCCTGCAGGGGCACTGGCAGAGCGGCAGAGAGCAGCAAGCTTGGTATGACAGTGCTGCCAGGAACGGACATAGGGTGCCCTGAGCCGATGAGAGTGGAGATGGGACCTTCTACCCCACTGCTTGGTCCCTTCACTGTTGGGGACATCCCCATTATCACTGGTAGGACTGTAACATGGGCTGTATAAGTACATCATCCTGCGATGTTTTTGTCCCAAATGACAGATGTGACCAGGCAAGGTATTGCCCACCTATTGTTTTAGAATCTAGAAGGCTGAGACAGAGTATTGTGAGTTCAAGGCTATCCAAGGGTACATAGTGAAATTCTGTCTCAGACACCAACAAAATTTATACAAGCACCAGATCTCAGATCTCATGTTCCAAGAACATGTTTCCCAAGTGTCTCAAATAATATCCCACACATACATGCATGCACACTCCCTCCCCCTTTCATACACATGCACACCACACAGAGCATACACACCACACACACACACACACACACACACACACACACACACACACACGATGTCCGCTACAGTGAAAAACAAAAGGGCATAGGAATGGGTTTTCATGTCATGCCCATCTATCAGGAACTAGGGAGATGGAGCAGCTGGTGACACCTGGCACACAATCATAAGGGCCTGAGTTCGGATCACCAGAACCCAGGCATGCTGTCCATCCAGTTATCTGCTGGGAGGCAGAGACAGAAAGATCCCTGGGACTTTCTGGGCAGTCACCCTAGCCTAATTTGTAAGCCCAAAGCCAGGGAGAGAGAGAGAGAGAGAGAGAGAGAGAGAGAGAGAGAGAGAGAGAGAGAGAGGCCCATCACAAAGGAGGTGGATGGATGGCATTCCTAGGGGTGACACCAAGGTTGGCCTCTGGCTTTACACATGCACACACATGTGGTCACAGCCACACCCCACCCTACCTGCACACTCACAAAGAGCCTGGGCTCCACTCAACCTTTGCGTCAATGCTGGCTTCTCCATGAATTAACTGTAGGGTCCTATCTGCCCTTGGACTTCCCGCTCATCTTGTCTCCCTGAGGGACAGAGTTGAACGAGTTAGAGATCTCAACCTGAAAAGGTGGACACCCCCAGTTACCCAACCAAATACTCAAAGAGACGAGAGACAGGATCCAGTAGCTACAATCCAGCCCACACCAGCTGACTCAGTGGGAGGCAAACTGTGAGTTTAGCATGGACTGCCCAGTGGGTTCCTGAAGCGGGAGGGAGTCCGTCCGCCTGTAGACACAGCTCTGAAGGGGGAGGGAGTCCATCCGTGGACACAGCTCTGAAGGGGGAGGGAGTCCATCCGTGGACACAGCTGCAGACATGCCTGAGAGGCCAAGCTGTGCTGAGGGTCTGTGCTCTCCCAGGTCCAGCCCTCACACCCGTCCCTGTCTGCACAGATCCCAGTGCTGTGCCCACCATGCACGAGTAGCGGCTTCTGTTCCAGCCAAGAAGCACCAGCTGTGCTTAGCGCTGGAATTAGGTAATTCAATTAAGCTTTCTGTACATTGACTGCCTGACTTACTATGGTTAGAAAAGGAACATGTCATTTCTATGAAAGCCAAGTGGAACATTCCGGAGCCAGGGCCGGGAAGCTTCCAACGCTGCTGTGGGGTGGGTGTGGGGCTGAGTGTGAGGATGCGGTGTTATAAACACCCGGGGAAATCTGTGCAGACTGCTCTGTGCGTCCATGCCCTCGGACCTCTTGTGGAAGATGCTTCAAGCCCATTCCCATGGGAGCTCCCATCTCAAACACTGGAGACCAAAGCACTTCTGGATGTGTGGCTGGGTAAAGCATCTGAAGCAGGGACAGGCCTATGTGATTTCACGTCCTAAGCAACCTAGTGATAGATCTCCAAGGCTTGGAGATGAGGAAGGGGCTTTGCTCTGCAGCCATATGCAGCAGAGAGGGCCACACAAGGGTAGTCAGGAAGTCTCTGTGGCTAAACCGAATTGCAGTGGTAATGAGGGAGGGGGTTCTCAAAGAAGAAGAAACACCACTGGTCCAGTTGTCCGGGGTGCTATGATCACAGAGCAAGGTGGGACCTTTAGTGGGTCCCATGGCATGTGAAAGACAAAGATGCCAGCCAGGCAGACAGAGCTCTGTGTAGAATTTATTGAGAGAAGGGTAAAGGGGAGGAAAGGGGGGAGGAAGGGAGAGGCAAAAACCTGCTTGCCTCTTCAGAAGACCAAGGGAAGAGAGCGGAGTAGGCAAGGCATGTCTCTTAAAGGACCTCTGTACCTGTGTACAGACTAGGGCCCTGGGCTGGCCAGGGGACTGCCTGGGTCATCCTGCCAGATGACAGGCAGGCCAACATAAGGCCTGAATCCTAACATTCCCACCTTTTTCTTTGACTCCTAATACAGGGTCCTCAGAGGTCCCGTATCTCCTTCCCTCCTCAGCTTCTCCCAGATGCCCACGTCCTGGGCAGCACATGAAGATCCGGGTGAGCAGTTAACCCCATAGGCCTCCTAAAACCAGCTATGTGCTGTGGTGTCCACGCGTTGCTGAATATTCAGACAGAATCTCAACATTTAAACGAAGAATATTCCATATAAGTTTTTTCGGTTTATATATTAAAAAAAACTCCCAAAATTCAGTAACAATAAACCCTGTTTTAAAATTTTCCTTCAAGGCTAGAGAGATGGTTAGCAGTTAGGTGGGCTCCATTGCTTACTGCCCTTGAAGACCAGAGTCCAGTTCCCAACACTCACATGGAGTGGCCACAACCACCTGTATGTAATTCAAGGGGATCCACCATCTTCTGGCCTCCAATGGCACCTGCATGCATATGCGCACGTGTGTGTGCACATGAATAAACACACACACACACACACACACACACACATAGGTCTAGTTAGGTCTGTTGCCCACATATCCCTATTAACGCATAAGAAGTAGGCACCCGTCAGAGCCTTGAGGCTCACAGCTCGGAGGTGTGGCTAGTTCCAAGACCATTTCAGAGGGACAGGAAGAGTACCCATTTCAACTTGGGTGCACCTCCCACGACTGAACTCACCCCTAGAATCCTGTATGTGTCTGCTATCTGTGTCCACTGAAAACCCAAGGGCTTGCCACATCCAAGATAAGCTTCTGAACACACCAATCCCATGTCAAACCTGTAAACAGGATCGTCACACCTGCCTAAAAACCTGCCACACAGAGGAAGCTACTCATCCAATGCTCGCTCATTCTGTAGAACTCAATTCTTGTCCCTTCTGCCTGATGGACCCTAATAATTCATCCCTCTGGCCAATAAAAGTACAAAAATCACTTGACTATCCATTTCTGTCCATCCATCTGCCAATATCTCCTCACCTGTTCATTTATCCATTTGTCAATCCATCCATCCTTCCATTTGCCCAGTCATATATTCATAACTAAATATACAGCCACTTACAACTTATCTACCCATCTGTTTATTTTTCCAATTGTCTCTCCATCCACCCTTCCATCTATGTGCAATGATTCATCACCTGTCCAGCCTCTTAACCATTTTTCCATCCAGGTACCATCCAACTAGCCAACTCATCTTTTGGTCTCATTTCCCAAGCATCCACCCACCCCACCCACCCACTGGGCAGGGATTAGCTGGGAGCCTGTGTTGTCCAGGCTCTGAGAAAGGTCCTTCTCTCAGCAGAGTCTGTTTTCACATGGAAACCATGGAAGCCAGAGGACGGCTACATGGAAACCATGGAAGCCAGAGGACGGCTACATGGAAACCATGGAAGTCAGGGACCAGGGATGCGCCAAGGTCAAGTTCTGCATGGAGACAAAGGAGGGGACTCCATAAGTACCAGGTTCTACACTTGTCTGTACCCAGCTGATGACTGGCTAAACACAGTCTTCCTCACATTCTCACATAAATCATACAGGAACTGGACATCACACAAGAACTGGACATCACACCGGAACTGGATGCTGTAATGCACAGTGTCCTTATTACTAAGCAAGTACATTGGCCACATGGGGCTTATGAGAGATGAAGCTCCTTAAGGCATAGGAAACATCTGCATTCTCAGACTGTGTGGGGTTTCTAGAAGATTCTCAAGCACATGGCTCTGAAATGGAAACTGCTGCTTGCAGCCTTGGGGCCACTGTGAACCCCTGAGAGCACCTCACTCTGCCTAACCATAGTCTTTCTTCTTCCTACTGATGAGACCCTGCTGTCAAGTTAGCTGTTTGTCCAAGATCTACTTGGGGCATAGAGAGTTCCTTATTAGCCCACTCATTCATTGTTTGAAAGTCCCTTGGATGCCTCCATCCTACCAGCAAATTCAAAATCCATGGGGGTGGATATACTTCCAACAGGAAGTTGTGTGCACCCATCCAAGGAGTGCCTCGTGTGCTGTGGTCCATGCTGGGGACATTATGCCTTCCCTGCTAAATCCTAAGCAGTAACACGGACCCTAAGGACTTCCTGGCACAGCATCAGGTCAAGCTTGTGAGCCCGAGGCATTTGAGAACTCTCCCCACTCCTACTTCCACCACTGAAGGAGATCTCATTCACCCATCACGCCCTGTTTTATCCAAACAGAAGCACACGGCTCCTCACATGGCAAACCTGATCTCTCTGCTTTCTCAGGAAGGCCTCCTGATGGGATCCTGCAGGCTTCTAGGACAAATCAACATGCCTTTCCTGGGACTGAATTTTGAAAGGCAGCCAGATGCATGGTTTCCAAGAGATAGACAATTTAGTATCCTGACCACCCTGGAGCCTGTTCTGGTCCTTGCAGGAGTGTGAGCAGCCAGCACCCACTGCCCATCATTAAAGTAATGATGCTAGACCAGAATAAGATGCTGGAGAGGGAGTCAGCCTGCCAACCGTGTGAGGAAATGAGAAAGCTAAGCAATGTCAGACAGGCCTGGAGTGCCCCATCTCTGATTCAGCGGCCCGCATAGCTTCATTTCACTTGGAGAGAGCTCCCAGCTATGTCAAATGCCGGCGCCCCCACGTAGGCCAAAGTTTTCCTGTCCCCTAGGTAACGTCCCCCAACCTTGTCATCTTTTCCTACATTCTCATCTGGCTCAGGTCACATTATGGCTGCAGAGATCGGGGCACTCCAGGCCTATCTGACACTGCTTAGATTTTCAGCAATGTGGCTTGCCTCACACTCTTGTAAAAGCCGCAGCTAACTCACTCACTAAATTAGACTTGGATGGAACAATTTCTTTGGCCTGTCATCTGTGCCATACCTGGGGTAAACTGGTGCTTGTCTCCCCAGGAAATGTCACATGGTAGTCCCCACAGCCCCACTTCACATGCACCCTGGCCTCTGCTACCTCCCTCCTCGCAGCAGTATGGGGACACACACACACACACACACACACACACACACGCACACACACACACACCCCACACACCTCCTAGGAGCATGTCTGTTAGGACCCTTTGAGTAACTAGTCATGCTTCTTGTTCTACAACGATGCGCCAGCTGCAAGCACCTGCTGAGAGTGCCAAGTCCCCAGCAGAAGACAGAGTGGGCAGAATCCCGCTAGCACGCCCAGACCGAGGGTGTTACAGGGAGCGGGAACAAGGCGATGGAGAGAGACAGAGTGGAGTCACGTCAGCTGGGGTGCGCGGAGAGGGGAGCAGTCAAAAACCATCTCTCTGGGGTGAGAGAGAAAGCTTGGCAGTGAAGAGCACAGGCTGCTCTTCCAGAGGACCTGGGTTCAATTCCCAGCACCCACGTGGCTTCCAGGACAAATCAACATGGCAGCTCACAACTGTTTGTAACTCCAGTTCCAGGAGCTCTGACACCCTCACACAGACAAATGTGCACAAAAATAAATAAATAAATAAAATATCTTTTTAAAAAGACATTTTTCTGGGGCAGTGACTTTAAGCTGACCAGAAGCAGCATGTGTGTACCTGGAGCCCCTGTAAGCTGTCACTTAGGGAACCCTCTCAGCAGTGACCCTTGAGCAGGACAGGTACAGACTTCATCACTTGACCATATATACCTTCCTATTCATTAAAGTCAGTCCTGAGCATCACACCTGTCTCTGACTCCCACCACAACTCTTCCCGCGGGTTCATCTTTACCCCTTGAGCCTTCTGCAGGCAACTGGGTCCATCTAGTTTGCTACATGCAGTGGCTCACTGCTATCTCTGTGAGCACATCTGTTCATGCTGCCCACTGGCACCTATCAGCCACACACTGCATAAAGATGAACTTTCTGTAGTTTACCATGACTGCCGTACAGATGCAAGGGGCATCTGAAATGGTTGGGTAACCCAGGCCCACACTTCCGCATCTTCACCTTCTCTACAATGTCGGTATTACCTTCTAGCTGGCAGCTACGGGGCCACTGAGGGTGCCAGCCTTCAGACGGAGGACAACACAGTTAGGGTGGCATTCAGTACTTGGCGGCATGGTGAGGCCCTATTGCAGGATTGTCACCTGTGACTTGCACTCATTTCTCAGTGAGAGGCAAAACAGTGCTGTGGGATGCTGCGACATTATTAAGGGCACAGGTGTGATGTCCCACCCCATGCTGCCCTGAGAGCAGCATCCCAGATTTGCAGATACTGGTAGACCATCTAGACTACAGGGATGTGATATTACCTATCTTATTAATATAGCCTTAATTAAAATCCGATTATGGATTTTAGACATAGGACATCATCGACCGGTTGCACGTAGGTGCATGCAGAGCTCTTGAAGTTGCAGCATCGGCGGCTGCTCAGTGGTTAGGAGCCGGGCACTGGGGTCAGAGATCTTCCTGAGAGGCTGTGGATATGACCTCTGCATCCTTTCTTCCTCTACAGAGTATGAAAGCACTCTCCACACGAGGCTGTGGTCAGAGCTAAGGCCACTGGCACCATGCCAGCCTGTAATAGGACTGCTGTGGACACAGGCTCAGCTACCAAGCACCAGCAGCACCGACATCCTGGCAGGACCCAGATCATGCCCTGCTTGGCCTAGTACAGACAGTGTGTCATATCACAAATGCCCGGGGGAGGCTGTCTCCAGCGTGTTCTGACCTAGCCTGTCACACTGTGTCCTCTTTACAGAGCATAAGGACAGTTGTGGGGGGTGAGCCACCTTCCAACAATGTGTTGTTCCCATAGGACACTGAGCTGAAGAAGGGGCAGTGGAGAGGTCAAATGAGAAGCCAGTGTGTGCCTGGGCTACACATACTATGCATGTATGATAAATATGTCCCTTGCAAGGATGCAATGTGGGAACAGGTAGGGATGGTATCCATGCTACAGTGAGAAAGGGGGCCCAGAGGGTCCCAGGACAACCTGACTCAAAGACCCTTCTTTCTTCAAGCCTGGGTTTTGGGTTCCCTACACTCTTGTTTACGCTGGTTGCCCCAGCTCAGGGATAAGATGCTGTCAACCTCACGGACCTGTGTGGGAATGCATCTCCTAACAGAAATCTCTAAGTCAAGAACCCAGGATGGCTCAGAGATGCTACTGGCCCTGTGAAAGACCCAGGGGCCAGAGCCCACAGAGTAAGCTCAAAGTCGCTGGTTTTGTGAGCAGCATTCATTATGTCTTCTTGGAGACTCCAAACGAATGACTGTGGCCACCTCTCCCTCTCACACCCTCTCCTGCCCACCTGTTCTCAGCTTCTGGGATGCGGGTGAGTTCACATGTGTTAACACACACTGCCCTGGCTCGTCACACCACTGGCAGACTGCCATGCAGCTCAGTGGCGAGCCAGGGAGGTCGACAGCCTGGCTAGGCTGGGCACGGATATTTATTCCCCTATTACAGTTTCCATGTCCACACAGCACTGCTCCACACCACCTTTAAAGGTGTGTCATGTACGTGTCTTGTGAAGTGGACAGGAGGATCCCTTCGCTGGGTTTATGCTTTGTTTATGGTATGTAATGTTTATGTGCACTGCCCTCAGGGTGCCTGCTCCACACTCCACACGTGCCTTTAGGACCCTTACACCGCCCCCACGCCATCCGTGATCTCTCAGGGCTCACCTTAGTATCAGACAATTAGTTCCCATTTGTATCTGACTCCTCCCATTTTTTCTTATTTTTTTTTAAAACATGACTGGTTTTGTTTTTTGCTTGTTTACTTGCTTGCTTTAAATATTCCTAACACTTGGCATTACCATCTTAAAACAATTTTTATACAAACAATCCCTAAAAAGAAAAATTCCAAGCCTCAGCTATGTCCCCAAACCATCATTGTTGCCTTAGCTGAACTGTGAGGTTCTTGAGCCAACAGTCTCCCCATGCTGGGAGAGAAAGCATGATGGCATTACCATCCAATCCAGAGACGCCACGTCACTGTTGCCAATGGACACCTGGGGCAGGGCTGTAAGAGGGAAACCTTGGCCTAGAGGAGACCAGACAGCAGAGTGTCCAGAACACTGACAAAAAGCCCCCACCAAAAAGTAGCTGTTGCTATTGAAAATTTTAAATCTCAAAATAGACTTTGAAACTGTACATAAAACTATGTCCGTAACAATAAACCGAAGCAAAAGGAGCATAAACACAGCACACACTTCACGTGACACACATTTGTCACGGGCCACTGTGCACTTTGCTCTGAGCTTCGTGGTGGGCCAAGCAATAGAGGTTAACTCAATTAATTATAAAATGTACATTCTCCCTAAAATAGCAGCAGGCTAAGCAGAAACAGCGTGCTTTGTGCTGAAAGCACTCAGAGGACTCTCTCCAGGGGGTCTTAGGGAGATCACAACATAACATAGCAGAGACACTGGGGGGCAAGGCTGTTATGGCACAGATCCTGGGGAGATGGCTCAATGGGCAAAGTGTGCTCCGAACAAGCATGAACCTGGAGTCCTCAGAACCAGCATAAAGCCAGACATGGTACACATCAGTAATTCCAGCACTTAAGTGAGACGGGAGAATCACGGGAAGCTCAAGGCCAGGTAGCCTGGTGTGAGTGGCTGTCAACAACAGGAGACCCTAAGTCAAACAAGGTGGGGAACAACACCTGAGGTTGTCCTCAGACACCACACTTGGACTATGGCAAGTGCTCCTCCATGTGTGTGGACACTCGCAGAGATACACTGTCTCTGTCTCGCTCTTGCTCTTCTCCCTCCCCCTCCCCCGCTGCCCACTTAGGAGATGGAAGGAGGTTCTGGAGATCTGTACTTCACAGACCTCCCCTGAGAAACAGATATGAGAACCGGAAAGCATCAGAGGAACAATTAATTGCCCAGCAATGTTCCCTGCCATGTAATTCCGGAGACAGCGCTGCACTGGCCCTGGGAAGGGTGAGTAGCTGGAGGGCTCGGCGCACACGGGATAACACGAAGCTGCTGAGCTCAGAGCAACCTTGCTTCTTGTCTCCTCCAGACTGATGGCAAAGACCCCATTGCTTGACCTCCCCTCTCCTGAGAGTCCAGTTGCTTCCAGTGGGGGCGGAGTTGACTTTATGCTTGCTAACACAACTGGCCAGGGTTTTACATCAAGGATAGGTTATTCTCAAGTTACCTGTTGCCTGTGGCTTGGTGGTATATGTTCATTTTCCTCATATGAAAACTGGAGTTATGCAGAGAAGCCACCCCAGGACACTTGGGCAAGCCTCCAAGGGGATTGTGAGTGCACAGCTCCAAACAAGCAGCTCCCTTATGACCATGACTGTCTCCGAGACCGATGCTCACAGGATTGGATTTAAAGTGCCCATGGTGAAGTGGGCTCATACACATTCAAAGCCAGGGCAGGAGAGAGACTCGAAGCAAAGACACTTTGAAGTTTGTTAACAGTGTGACCTCTGCCTATGCGGTGGATGTGCACACTCCAGACAGGACTACCTTTTGAGCAACTAGAAGCAGCAGGTGTTTTTCCTGTTAAGTCTAGAAGATTATATATTCCCAAAGCCCTGAGTCCACAGACACAAGAGTTCGCACCATGCCTGAACATGCAGCCTCAACAGAACATGTGGCCACCAGCCACATCATCCGGGGAGGAAGCAGGGCCCGATTTCCACACCACCCTTGGGAGCATCACGCAACCTCCCCAAACGTTCAAGGCGAACAAGCGCAGGAGAGGTGACTGACTAGTGGTGCCAGTGTGCCTGGTGCTGTTTGCCTTGAGACCCTGCATTCTCTGTGGGCCCAGCGGTAGCAATCTGTTCTAGACGTGGCAGAACACAGTGTACAGAGAGAAGCTGGGATCATTTAACCGCTGTGCTAATGTGCTAAGTGCCAACCCCTGGAGGAGGCTACTGAGCTTAATCAGCCTCTCATGCAGCCCCAGAACAAAGGCCTCCCCCAGGGAGCCTGAAGAAGAAGCCATGCAATGCATCACTCAAGAGGCGCCTGTCCAGAGTCTTGGCCCAAACAAGCCATCAATTAACTGGTCTAGGCACAGGCTGTCATCTGCTCCATAGCGAGGCTCTAAGGCCACATGGGCTGTTAGCACCTGTGACCCCGTTTATTCGGTCCTCAGGAGGCCTGCTGGTGGCTCCTAGAGCTTGCGCCTATGACAAGCAACCCCTGAGGATGCTTGGCCTTGGCAGCAGCAGTTCTCAGTCGGTACCTTCTGCCAGGAATGTGATCTTGTTCCTCTTGAGTGACCCAGAATCTTTAAAAAAAGCTACCAGCCCCACTGTCTCCACTTTCTAAAGTGGGGGGAGCCCTTGCCCACAGTGATGGGCATTTCTATCTAAACCTACCTTCCTGAGGCCAAGCTTGTTCCTGAATATTTTCACAAAGTATCTATCTCCCCATCTCTAACCTGTGTGTGTGGAAACTCTGCATTCCTTCTACCGCCCCCTATGGGCGCAGACATCTGTGCACCAGGCACAGTGTCTTTGGTCAGGAGCACACCCCACATGAAGCCGAAATCTATAGGAGACAGTGCCACGCAATGACTAAGCTAGAGCACCCCTTGATGCCTTATGGTCTGGAAGGCTTCACGGGGGGCTGGCTGAGCACTCTGTGACTGTCTGATTAGTACTCCCCCATCTCCTCCCACAGCACCCTGGCAGGACACCACAACCGCTCCCCAACGCGTGAGAAACAAGAAGTGAGGACCTCTCTCCATCACCGTGTAGCTGCAAGGATGGCTGAGACGGGAAGCGATAAATTCAACTCGCAGCGTGCGGTCAGCACTCGAAAGTGACAGCCAGCACACACTTGTGACTCCAGTGCTGGGGACATTGAGGCAGGAGGGTCTGGAGTTCCAGGCCAACCCAAGCTACACTATGAGACCCTGTCAGTGGTGTCTTTGTATTTAATGTTCTTGAGAGTGTGTGTGGACAGGACCAAGGGGGCACACAGGCCTTTGCATGTGATTCCCAGGACGCTTTTGCCCGTGTGAAACCAGGACTTTGCCCGCTCACCCACATACATGTGAAGGGCAAGCTCAGCAACCCTGCAGGAAGGGACAGGCATCATCACAGACTTTCACCCCATAGAGGGGAACCCAACTTCACAGTGGGACCCAGACCAGGCATACTGGGTATGTGTGGGTGGGAGGCAAGGATCCCTTCACTCAGAGAAGCCCCAGAGCACACAGAAGATAAAAATTTAAGATTTGGAAACAGCAAAATAAAACACTAAGGAAACCCCAAACACTCCTGGGAATACCATAGATGATGTGTTGCTATGGCAACCGGAGGCTGAATTATTCAGCAGTAAAATGTGGAAGGTCCTAAGATGGCACACAGGCAGAGGGCTAATTAGACGGTTCCTGCAGGGAGATACAGGGACACCAGGGCCACCTCTAACTTCCAGGGGAGACTTACCGCCTCCTGCTCTCTGATCTAATTCTGGGATGCTTTTCTGTTCTCAGATGTAGTGACAAGCAACTGAGGAGCTACTACACTAGATCCCAGAGTCTAAAATTAGTTCCTGGTTCTGTGAACAAAGGGGAAATCCCGGTCCTAGAAATTCCCAAACCGAGTAGCCTCACAGCTTCCAGGCCCACCCTTTGCAGCTAAGCTGCTTGCAGCTTCTCCATAGCCCAACTCCCACAGCCCCCTCCTGAGGTGCTGAGTGGCACTACTGTCCACAGGTGGCAGGTGAACCACAGCTCCGCCCTCCACAGCTTCACCCTCCACAGCCCTGCCCTCCACAGCCCCGCCCTCCACAGCCCCGCCCTTTACAGCTCCACCCTCTAAGAATATTCTGAAGCCCCGCGTTCTGTAGGCCAAAGCTAGGCAGTTTCCCTCTGGCCTGACCCACAGCACAGTCTGTCTTCACCCAGGGTGAGTGACCACCTGGTTGCTGAGCAACCATCACCTGGTGGCCTTCAGGGACTCTAGGACATCACTTGCTCTTGTGGGCCGCAGACAAGACTTTGAGGCAGGAGGAGGAGAGCCTGGCCCCAACGGTGACTGACTGTAGGAACTGTTAGTGTATTCCTCATCCTGTAGCACATAGAATGAGGTGCACATTCTGTTCCCCAAAGTGTGACAATGTATTTAGACATTCATGTCAGCACAGCTTCTCCCAACAGACTCGGATGATCTATCAAAGTAGGACCCATGTTCTTAGAGGAAGATGATTGGGTGGAAGCTCTGAGGGGTAGTCTGTAGCCAGCCCTGCCACAGAAACCATGTCCTCAGCCATTTGAACTCACGCAGACCACTGGCTCACCATGGGGTAAGTTGGTGATATCTGAGAAAACTTCAAACATGACAGGCAGAGGCCAGGGATGCTGCTGAGCCACAGGTGCACAGGCAACCCCAATAGAGAGCTATCTGTCCCCGCGCAGCGTCGAGGGCCAAACGACCTGGTGGACCCTTCACCGGTCTGCGCGCCCTGCCCAGCAGGGACGGGAGGCCTCTGCTGGGTCTGCACGTGGCACTTACTTGGAGAGCTTCATTTCTATCTGTTGTCGGATCTCCTGCCTCTCCTCGTCCGTCCTCCTGGGGAAGATGTTCCGGTCCTCTAGCTCCTGCTTGCTTGGCCGGTTCCTCAGCTTCACCGCCAGCAGCTCCTTCTTGCATTTCCTTGGCAAAGTTCCTGTGAGACCCACCGGGATGAGAAACAGATCTTAGCGGACCGGCTTCATACAGGCCTTCAGGGGATGCAGTCAGGACTGTGGACCGGGGGCCAGGAGCTGAAAGTGGGAGTCCACACGTGCTACACTGTGCTGCTTTCCAGGGGCTCAGTGGGCAGGGTAGGGGTGCACGATGCCACATGGTGGGTTATTAGGCCCCCATTCAGGGGTCACATGCTCCACAGTAGGGATCATCCAGGATCTAGGCACTTGAACGGTCATGGGCCATATTGTCTTTCAAAGTCATCTGCACTAGGGCCATGAATTACAGAGTAACTCTACCTGCGGTGGCTGTGACTCCAACCCCGAGTAGTGCTACCTTCTCACCCCAGCACCTTCCACTGTCTAACCACATGCATGTACTTTCAGTACCAAGAGCATGCCACTCAGAAGCTCTTCTGCCTCCCCTGCTGATGGTGCTTATAGATGACCTCTTCCTGGGCGTGGGACACCACTGGATCAGAGTCTCCACCATGACCCCAGTCTCCTGTCTTACTTCCTTTGATTGAAATTTGTTAGCTGCCCATCATCTGTCTCCTCCACTAGACTTTGGTTCAGTGACAGCCACTCTCCCCATAGAGACGAGGACATCAGAGGCAGTCAGTGAAGAATCCTGCCCGTGAATGAATCACCACGCTGGTCTTGGGTCTGCCTGGCTGAGTTGCATCTTACACGTGTATACACACCATAAACATCACTGAAGAACTAAGAAAAGAAACAGCCTGAGACAGAGCCAGCCCCCACAGAAACACAAAGCAAGCAAATATATAGAATGCGATCCTTTAAGAGGAATTTGAGAGATAAAACACAAAACCAGAATTCTGCTGAGGCCTGAGTTTCTAATGGGAAGTTGTTCATCATATGCCTTAGAGAGAAAGAAAATGTTATTGTAAAAAAGTTGTTTGGGCATGGGTTGCAGTCTGAGTTTGCTTTACTGGCTTTGCCACTGATGGCGACCTGAATCCGTGGGTTCACGGTCCTAAGAAGCCACACACAGTTTCAGTTGGCGGTTCTGCCCATAAGGGATGCAAAAGCTTCCTTCTGTGACTTCACTTAAGACATCTGTGATGAATTTAAGACATCGCAAGAATCTAGGGAGGAGTTCCTCATGAATGTCGGAACCTGTTAAATCATGGTACCATCTATGCCCCTCTCTACTCAAAATGGCAGAGACTTGTGTACTGGGTAGTTTTTCTTTTTTTGTTTTTGTTTGTTTCTGGGTTTTTTTTTGTTTGTTTTTGTTTTTCGAGACAGGGTTTCTCTGCAGCTTTGGAACCTATCCTGGAAGTAGCTCTTGTAGACCAGGCTGGCCTCGAACTCACAGAGATCCACCTGCCGCTGCCTCCCGAGTGCTGGAATTAAAGGTGTGCACCACCACCGTCCTGCTGTGTACTGGGTAGTTTTATGCTCACATGATACAAGCTGGAGTCATCAGAGAGGAGGGAGCCTCAATTGAGAAAATGCCTCCATGAGATAGGGCTTTAGGCTTGTAGAGTACTTTCTTAATTAGTGATCAATGGGGGAGGGCCCAGAATATTGTGGGTGGTGCCATCCCTGGGCTGGTGGTCCTGGGTTCTATAAGAAAGCAGGCTGAGCAAGCCATGAGGAGCAAGTCAGTATGCAGCACTCCTTCACTGCCTCTGCATCCTTCTGCTCCTGCCTCCGGGATCCTTCCATGTTTGAGTTCCTGTCCTGACTTCCTTCAGTGATGAACAGTGACATGGAAGTATAAGTCAAATAATCCCTTCCTCCACTTGCTTTTTGGTCTTTCATCGCAGTAACAGAAAACCTAAGACAACATGTTACTGAAACAAAACATGTGTAACATCAACAAGGAAAAAGAGAAATACATTATAATGGAGATACATGAACATAGGAGTCAATTTCGTAAATATTCATAATTACAAATTGAGGGTGAAAGCAAGGCAAGAATCATTTTACTCATTTTGGTTTTCTTTACTATGGGTTTGTTCTGGCATAAATACAGTTTCCTGGTGTAAAGTAGACAAGGACCTAAGGAGAAAGTGTCTGAGTGGTTTTGATAAAGATGCTGGGGAAAATTTATCCTCCATAAAACAAGTGTGCATACTGCACACTGCGTGAGACTCTGCACACTCCCCAAGTCCCAGCCTCGTTAGCCTCCAGGATCTACACCAGAGGGGACATGGTGGGTTACAGATAGTCTCTGCTTCCACCACCCTGGTGTCACAGGAACACAGAAACCCTCAGATGCTACCTGCTCTGTCCTTCCAGGCCACTGAACCAGCCTGTGCCCTCCTAACCCTGTGTCACCCCAGCCACTCCGTACAGACACACACACACACACACACACACTCACACTTGTTCATACAGGTGTGCTCAGGACCCAGACCTCTCCCTGTTTCATGCCTTTCACTCAGTTTCTCCATGTGTTTCCCTGGCCCCTGGATGCTAAGCACCAACTGGGGAAGGCTCAGTATTTCCATATCCAGACCTGACTTCATCCTACCGTTCAAGCCTGCCACATCTGCTTCTACACCTGTGCCTGCGTGTATAAAAGGATGTCCACCTTGGCACCGAAGTGAGCAGTTGGCCCCCTGCCAGAGCACAGAGACACAAGTGACAAGCCAAAAGAGAAACCCAGGGCTGCCCAGCACCCACCCTCCTCACCCTGACTCCAGGGGTCTTAGTGTGCCTCTTGTTGTGCACCTGTCTCCCGCCTAGCACCTATAGAGAATGACAGGGAGGGAAAGACACAGGACGAGAGCAGGTGCAGCGGCCTCAAGTGCACTCAGATGCAGCAGGTGTGCTCGGCTGTGCCTCCTCCCCACAGAGCTTTCTGTGCTATCTAAAGAGCCTGAAGCATGTTGCCCCAGTGGAGAACCATGAATCGGGTGAGCCCAGCAGGGATGGGGGGGGTATGCTTGCTTGTTCTGCTCTGTTTGAATTTGGACAATGTCTGCAGGGTCCTGCTGCACAGAATATGACAAATAAGCCCTCCAGGGAAGGTGCCTCCATATCCAGAATGCAAGCAAGGACACAGCAGGAGTTCAAATCCAGCCTGGGCTGCATCCTGAATTCCAGGCCAGCCTGGGCTACATGTGGCACTGCCAATAAAGAATAGAAAAGAGAAAGGGGACCTCGAGAGCATCAGTATCTGCTTCTGGCAAATCTGTATGGGCTGGCTTCTCTTTTTACCCCCAAAACAAAGCATAGTAGATACCAGATGCTGAAAAGAAGCATCCATGGAGGGGAAGCTGGAGAGGTGAGCATTGAACGCGGCACTCGCTAGTTCAGCAGATGCCTTGGGATAGATTCTGGGCTGTGACTTACAGGGGCCCAGGAAGAAACTGTCAGAGTTGAGAAGATGAAGCAAAGAGCCCAAGGGTCCCACAGCTGGCGTTTGTGGGACACACAGCTGGAAAGCCGAGCAATAACCCCAGGATGTGCAGAATCCCTGACACCTTGGGCTGGCATCTGCCTATGAATGAGGGCCATGGAGGCACTACCTGGTGTCTAAGGACATTGGAAGACCTATGGCTGTGCCCCGTGCCCACCAGTCATGCTGGTACGCGCTGTGATTGTCCAGACGCTGGGAAGGGTGTACAGATGGTCCTGGTCTTCGGAATGAGCAGTGATCAGCCGGAGGGAGCTTAGTGCAGCTTCTGTCTAAGAAATTGTAAAAGCCAAACCAGGATGCGTGAGGCCGTTTCCAAGTAACCAAGCTGCTTCCCAGAATAAAACTCAGTAGATATTTATAGGAGTGAAAGAGCATCCGACAACCAAGAAATAGATTCACGATGTGTGTCAGCCAACCCAAACTCCCCACACCTACAGAAAAGCAGGAAGGGCTCGGCCAAGCTCCAGTGGCACAAAGGAAATGTGTGGAGCCTGTCATCACCGTCCCCGACAGTGAGAACACCTCAGTGGCCTTGAGGGACAGAGAGGCACGCTGCTGCAGCGTAAGGAAGGGATCCACAGCCACCCAGAAGTGACATACTGAGAAGACACTCACTGGAAGACAACTCAGGCAATTCCAGCTCAACGCATGCCGAATGAGAGGTAAAGGCAAGCACTGTTTCAGGAATTAGAAAGTGACGGTAATCAATGACTGAAAGAAGTTCTTTAGGCAGTAGGGAAAGAACTGACTTCAGATGGAAACCTGAATTCCAAACAAGGAAAGAGGAGTATGTGGCTGGCACCTGCAATGTGCAGATGCAGTCTTATTTAATAAAGAAAACTGGCTTTTCAAAATTATTTTTTAATTATGTGCATTTGCATGTGTGTGTATAGTTCTCTTTGAAGGCCAGAAGATACTGGATCCCTGGAGCTTGAGTTAAAGGCAGTTGTGAGCTGCCCAACACAGTTGCTGGGAACTGAACTCAGGTCCTTTGAAAGGGCAGAATATGTTCCTAGCTGCTGAGCCGTTCCTCCAGCCCAAGAAAATGGAGTTTATCAATAAGAGCAGTGGAGAATAGAAGGAGAAAAGGACACAACTGCTGTAAGGTGACTGCCCCAAAGTGAAGGTGGCATAATCAGACTTCAGGGTATGGCTCAGTAGACAGACTGCCCCCCCCAGCAAACATGAAGCCCACAGTTCAATCCCCAGCACTGTGTAAGAGCCAGGCAAAGTGGCAGCCACCATTATCCCAGCGCTAGAGAAGCAGAAGTGGGAGAATCTGGAGTTCAAGGTCATCCTCAGCTAGAGAGTCAGTCTGAGGTCAGCCGTGCTATACATGTATGGGCCTCAAAAACAAACAAGGCTGGGAGATGCTTCAGTATTAAAAACTGGCTGCTCTTGCAGAGGACCCAGGTTTGATTCCCAGTGCCCACATGGAGGCTCATAACCATCTGTAACTCCAGTTCTGGGGAATCTGACCTCCTTGGGCTCCTTCATACATGTGGTACACATGCATACACACAGACACACATACACATAAACTATTTAAAAAGAGAGCACATACCCACACAGTGAATTTAGATGTGATAACCAAGCATATTGCTGTAAATATTCTGAACACTCAATACAGAAAGGAACATGAGTGAAAAGCAGGACAAAAGTCTCTGCTGCCACAAAACACACACTGCAAAAGAGGAGGGCAGGGTGGCCCTAATCTCATCCTGGTCAGAGAAGCTGAAGAAGGGCATTCGTGGGCAGGGAGTGTTTCAGAGCAAACACCTTTGTCAGCAGGAAGGGTTGCTCCATTGTTATAATGAGGCCACTCTGCACGTAGGTCACAAAGAACCTAAATATGGCGGGCTTTTCTTCAGAGCTCCAGAATCTGTAACGGAAAGCCCGAAAAAACAGGCAGGGAGGGCACTGCTGCAGCCGGGGATCTCAGAGCTCTCTCCTGTCATTCACCTAGGCAGTCAACAGAAAACCCTGGGCAGTAAGGCAGACTTACACACACCCTCCAACACCACAGGCTGATACAAGATCCATGTGCAGATCATCAGAGAGCATGCATTCCCTCCAAGGATGCGGGCCCCCTGTACCAGGACACATACCCTGCTCTGGGCCATGAAACAAGTCGATAGATTTCAAAGACCGCAATTCATATAAAACATGTCCTCAGACTAGAGTGGAACAAAATTGGAAATCAATAACAAAAAAAGATCTCTTCAAAAATAACCAGACTAAATTAAAATATATATTTAATTTCCGAGAAGCCCAAAGTTCCAAGAAGAACTTACAACAGAAACACAGAGGATGTGGAAGCAAATGGAATATACCAGAATGATGCTAAGGGGATGCTTAGAGCATTGAGTGCCCTTATTAAAACAATTAGCCCTAGAATATACCTCAATAACCTGGAAAAAGAACAAGGCAAACCATGGAGATGGACATAATGCAATACAGAAGTACAGAGCGGAAACTAACTAAAAATAAATCCGCTGAAATAAAAAAGTCAGTCAATGAAACAACTGGCAAAACTCTAGCCACACTGATCCAAAAGGAGGAGGAAGGAGAAGCAGAAGGGCAGGGAGGTGGGCATTATAGGTCACATATCATCCAAGTTTGCATATATTAAAAGATACAGGAGGACACCTTCAGAGGCTTTATGCTAGTAAATTGGCCATTCAGATGACATAAACTCGTGCTAGCTAGCGTTTATGTAAACTTTTATGTCCACTTCCCAGAGTCATCTGGGAAGAAGAAATCTTAATTGAGAAAATGTCTCCCTGAAGGACTGGCCTGTAGACAAGTCTATAGGGCATTTTCTTGCTGGCTGTTTGATGTGGGAGGGCCCATACCACTGCGAGCAGTGCCATCCATGGGTTGGTAGTCCTGGGTGCTAGAAGAAGGCAGGCTAAGCAGGTCATGAGGAGCCAGCAGTAAGCAGTGTTCAGTCATGCCGAGTCATGCCCTCTGTTCCAGTTCCCGCCCTGAGTTCCTGTCCTGGCTTTCCTGGATGACGGACTCTAATCTGTAAGATACAGTAAACCCCATCCTCCCCAAGTTGCTTTTGGTCATGGTGTTTTATCACAGTAATAGAAAGGTAGCTAAAAACATAATTTCTAAAGCCATATAGATTACCAAATTTCAGTTGAACAATCACAATGGCTCAGGATGCATGGATTAAATAAGAGTAACTTTTAGATGGTTCTGTGAGCTGTGTCCTCCTGGTGTCTTTGACCCCTCTGGCTCCTACAATTCTTTCTCCCCTTCTTCCATGGGCTTTTCTGAGCTCCAAGGGACCTGATGAAGATCTCCAGTTTGGGTTCTCTCTCCACCTAATGTTTGGCTGTGGGTCTCTTCATCTGCTCCTATCAGTGGCCAACAGAAGTCTCTCTGATGATGACTGGGCTAGGCACTGATTTATGACTATAGCAATTAGGAATCATTTTATTGATTTTCCCCTATACTAGGTCTCTGGCTACCCAGCCTCCAGCTCCTAGTCATCCTGGTAGTATCCAGCATGGGCTTCCTCTTGTGGAGAGGGTCTCAAACTAGACTAGCCATTGGTTGGTCACTTTTACAAGTTCTGCCTGAGCAGGGCTCATAGGCGCTCACAGAGACTGAAACAGCATCATGGAGCCTTCATGGGTCTGAGCTACATCCTCTCTATATATGTTATGATTGTTAGTTTGGTGTTTGGGGGACTCCTAACAATGGGAGTGAGGGGGTCTCTGACTCTTTTGCCTGCTTTTAGGACCCTTTCCTCCTGCTGGGTTGCCTTGCCCAGCCTTGATATGAGGGTTTGTACTTGTTTTGCAAAACAAAACTGCATCTTGTTTTGCCATGTTCTATTGATACCCCTGGGAGGCCTGCTCTTTTCTGAAGGGAAATGAAGGAGGAGTGGACGGGGGGAGAGGGCAGGTGGCGGAACTGGGAGCGGAGGGGAGAGGAGACTGTAGTGGGGGTGGAGCGTATGAGAGAATAAGCATCTTAAAAAGTGAATTTTAGTTTGAAACTTACAAACATACTACACACAAGGCACACGCACACACACACACACACTTAGACAAAATGATTTTAACAAAATATTTCATGTTAAATAACATAGACACTATCCAAATGATTTTAGAAAAGTAAAGAAAAAAATGCTTCACAATTCATTCAATGATGTCTTAACTTATTCTGAAGGAAAGACCAGAAAACTAAAACAAGAACACTGATATAAAACTTACAGAATCCTCCCTGGCTCTGCAGAGCAGTGTAGCAAATTTCTAAAAGAAAAATTTAATAGTCTATAAAAATGGGGCCTCTACTCATGTGTGTACACAGGCATATGTACACCAAACACGTGTACACTTGCACATACATGAATGTCCAACCAAATAAAAAGGGGCTAAAGCTACTCAGGTTCACAACGTATTAGTCTTCGGTAACTAAGATGCGTGGTGTTGGCATCTAGAGCGGCAAGGGGTCAGAGGAGCAGGCGAGAAGGGGCAGAGGTTGAACCCCACACACAGACACGACCTTGTTGACAAAGACGCAAGAACACTCAGATGGAAAACATCTTCTCAACAGATGTACAGGGAGATAGTAATAATATTTAAGTAAACTTTGATTCATCATTCATACCACACAATATACCTAAAGATATGCCACAGACAAGCTTCAGGAAGGAAACAGGAGGGAACGCATGTGACCTTGGAGTCCACAAGAGTCTTCTGACACACAAACCAAAAGCCCAAGCCATGAAAGAACTTGGCAGTCACCGCTCTTCCAGAGCATGGCCATGGGAGGAGCCCGAACGGGGAGAGAATGGATGTGAAGAGGATCTCTGAAGGGCTGTACGGTGTATCACCTGCTTACAGAGATAAGCAGCCTTGTCTCGAAAGTTAGGCAAATGTTTGAAGAGACAGAAAATAAGCATATGAAAAAATATACAACACTTTAAATCAACACGAAAACACAAACGAAAACCACCTGAGACACCAAGGCACTAATGCCCGCCCCTACAATGGCTAACGGCTGTGGGAGGAGCTCGTACTCGACACAATGGCAGTGGTGATGGGAAAAACAGGCGTCAGAGTGTGTGTGCATGATTGTGTGCATGCATGTTCAAGGGCGTGAATGTGTATATGTGAGCATGAGCGTACATATGTGTGTGCATGGATGTCAGAGATCAACTTTAAGTGTTTTCCTCAATTTCTCTCCATCTTATATTTTGAGACAGGGTCTCTCACTGAACCTGGAGCTCACTGAATGGTCTAGATACACAGTCTGGCTCGCCAGACGCAGGGATTCTCCTGCCTCTGTATTCCCAGAGATTAAAGGCACATGCTGCCATATAGACCCAGATTGTTTTTTTTAACATGGATGCTAGGATCATAACTCAGGTCCTCCAATGTGAAGGGAAAGCAAACCCTCTACCCAGCGAGCCATCTTCCCAGCCTCGTCTGTCTCTTCCTACAACCCAGACATTCTACTATGTAATCCCCCAAAGAAATAGAAGAGCAAGCACACAAAGGCTCACACCCAGCAGCTGCCAGGGCTGGGCCTGTGCTAACTGAATGCCTCCCAGGCACCCAGCAGCAGCTGCTGCAGCTGAACAAAGACTAGAGACTAATTACTCACTTAGCAGTGGAAATGGGGCTGTGGATTCCTTCTACAACCTCCATGTGTGAGAAGAAATGAGTGAAGAAGCCAGACAGAAGCACCACTTCTTTCCTAGGCCAAGGATAGTCTAGAACCCCATCCACCCAAGGAGAAGAATTCGGCGGGTAGATGTGACCCAGAGAACGAGACTCCCCACAGGGCAGTAGTCAGTTAAGAGGGTGAAATGGCCTGAACACCAGCTACATAGACTCGGAGGCCTGGAGCAAACCTTACACAGACGGAACCCTGACATGAAAATACTGACTACAGGGACCAAGAAGATCACCTATTTCAGGTCTATATAAGGAAGATTGGTTTCTGACCACACAAAGAATTCAGATACGGTATCTCCCCACCCCTCCCACGCTGCCCAAGCCAAAATACTACAGCTCTTAGAGAAAATGGGAGAATATTTTTATGACTTGGGAGAACTTTTTCAGTTTGTTTTAGGTTAGTGCACAGCTCTGGGCTCACTGTGGCATTTTCATACATAATATCATTATGTTTTGTTCCCATCTCTGACCCTCCGCACCTACATATTGGTTGTACATATATAAATGCTAGAAGATATAAACAAACCCTTAGTCACAGAAGATTGACAGATTCCTGGGCATGAGGTACAGGTGTCAGGAGGAAGCCAGGGGTAAGCAATATTATAGGGGGCACAGGGAAATGGGGCAAGAAGTCACACTGTCTCATCGTGGCAATGTTGCACAGATAATGTATGTTTATATGTGGCCAATTGCATCTCACTGAAGATACATAAAAAGTGATTGAAGATATCCTTGCATGGAGTTCTGGCAAACAGTAGCAAAACCATGATTTTGAATTATTTTGTGCACCTCTGCTCGAATCTTGTATAACCAGGAGGAAAAATCCCACTCTCCTCCCCGGGGCTACAGAGGACACAGTCTGCACCCAGCCAGATACTCCTTCCCTTCTGCCCTCTGCTTGTTTGCTCTGCCACAGAAACTTTCTTCCACTTCTGGAGTAAGTGCAGGGCTGTGTGGTCATTGTACCAACTATTCCTCCCATTCCTAATTATTCTTGCATGGTTGATTCCTTCTCAGAATACCTCAGCTCCTGGTTTACTCCGGGGCTTGGAGGGCTACCATGCTATGAGAGCCTGTCATTACTCTCAGGCCCATCAACTAGGTGGTGCCCACCACAACACATACCCCACCTGGTAATTTGCTTCCTGGCTAGCTGGCCTGTGTGATGTCTGTAGTGTCCCTAAGCTATGGGCTCCAAGGGAGAAGAGAACCCTATCTGTTTTGCTCATACTTGATCTCCAGGGCCCAGGAGATGTCAGGAAACACAGAGGATGCTCAGATAAATTGACCAAAAGAGCGTGGGTCTAGGCCTATCTAACTGTCCCAGCACCCTAGTCCGCTCCCAGCTGCACCTAACACCACCAGCAGCATCAAGACCACACTGGCACCTTAAGTAATGCGGCTATAGAGAGAAGTAGTGGATTGGGGAAGGCTGGCAGGGGGAAGGCTCTCCCTAATAGTTCTATGTGATTGTGGGGATGAGGAGGAGGAACAGGGGTCTGGTCTCACTCTTCTCCAAGAGGAAAAGTCTCATATACGGCACCTGTGCCTGGATATGCATTGAATGTGCCCCCTCCTTCATGTTGGGTAAGAATTGGCAATTCCCTGGAGGGGCAGCTGTACCTAGGAGATGGAGTGGGGGTGGTTCCTTTTAAAACAGATGCAGTGTGAACAGATCACCTGTCCTCACACTATGATTAGACATGCTTGCATGGTCTCCAGATGGCCCCCAGCCTCCCTGACACCAGGCAGCACTCTTCAAGATCAGGGGTCCCAAGAGAGCAAGACGGGGTGATTTGTGTTCACATGGAGCTGTAGCCAAGTCACTCTCAACTGACTAGGACTGACCCCAGGGCTCTGTTCCTCCAGGTTGGTTGGTGCCTGCTCAGCAGCATCTTCTGCTCCTTTCTTCCCTGCTTGCATTCTGCATAGCCAGCCATGCTAAGGATGAGCCCTTCCTCGGCAGTTTTAAACCTCCTGGAAACACTCATCTGGGTGTGGCTGTGAGGATGACTTTTAGGTGACCCTAAATGCAATCGAGTTGACGATGAAGATGAGCCTTTACCCACATAAACCTGTTAGCTGCAAAGAGAACCCAATAATTGCTATTAACTGTCAGAAAGCCCTCCATAGGCACCTGCACCAGGCACAGATAGCTCAATAAGCGTGTGTCACCTGCATAGAGACCACGACAGACAGGACTTGATGGTAAAGGCAGAGTGGTGCACGCCGTTGACAATCTCCTTACACACCTGTCGCCTGCTGGCTGCTGGCTTCACACTAGGAACTTCAGATTCTCTTATAAAGTTATTACAATAGAATGGCACCCATGGGAGAAGGTTGAGAGCCCAGATATAGACTCTGTGAGGTCAATTGACTCCCTGTAAAGGTGCCAAGACCACATGATAGAAGAAATAATGCTATCTTTGACAAATGGTGCCCAGGGAAAATGGACATCGGACCTGAGCTACCACATCACACACGCACTCTCGCCTCTCACTCCCAGCTCCCAGCTCACATTATAGAATGAACATCAACATGAGATGAGGAAAAGGCATTAAACATGAATTAATTATAACAAGAAAACACTAGGTAAAGGTTCCAAAGCATTATGGGTCAAGAGTTCCGATAGAAGACCAAAAAGCCAAGTGTAAAAGAAAAATAAAAAAACAAACAAATTGAGATGGCATCAACTTAAAACACTTCTACATGTGAGTGAAAATGAGCAGAGTAATGAGGACCACACCACCAGGGAGACGGTTTTGTGTGCAAGCCATCCATTAGCTATGAGGTCACGACCCAACATGCAGAAGAAATTCACACCAGTGATAAGAAAACAAGTAATGACCCAGTTTTAAAAGGCAGAAAAGGGTATAAACTGGAAATGAACCAATGAGGGCTGGGGACATGGCGTGGAAGCTTGCCACACAAACATGAGGAACTAAGCTCAGACCCCCAGCACACATGTAAAATATAAGATGTGGCCTCATGCTCCTGAAGTCCCAGCACTGGGGCGGCAGAGGCAGGATCTAAGAGGCTGCAGGTGAACCTGCTGGCCTGATTGGTTAGCCCTGGGCCAATGAAAGACTTCGTCTCCCAAAAGATGGAGAGCAACCGAGGGAGCAACCAGTGCCACCCTCGGGCCTCCAGAGGCGCAAACATACATGCACACACACAAGGGACAGACAGCCCTCCCATGTATACATGCAAAGTCCATCATCACCACTCCACACCAGGAAAACTGAATCACATCCCAGGGGACGCCAGCCCTCGCCCACCAGGGGAAAGGCAGATGACAGGCGGGTTGGTCAGGGTGCAGAAGAAGGAATCTCCTCAGGCACTGCTGGTGGGAATTCAGCTCTGGACAGGCAGCCTGGGTCTCTCGGGAAATGCAAGCACAGCTAGTACACGCCCAGGGTGTCATTCCTGAGTATCAGTCCAAAGGAATTAAAATTATAGCACAGCAGTTAAGACCGTGTGTCCATGTGTTGCTCTTCTCAGTCACCCATGACCTACAGCTCACTACAGCCTATAACTACAGCTCTAGGGAACCCAACACTCTCCTCTGTCCTCATTCATGGCACATATACATAGACACGTAAATATATATTTTAAAACTCAGTGTGCCAGAGGGCTATCTGTACCTCCTGTTTATATGGCAGCTTGCTTTCCTAAATCCAAAACAGAAGATCAATCTACAAAAGGATGGAGAAAGACAGCATGGTGTATACACAGAGCAGAATACTGTTTCGTTTCAGCAAAGGAAAGGAGAAGAGAATTCTATCATGTACCACACTGAAGCACCTTAAAGGGCACTGTGTTGCGCAGAACCTGCCAGCACAGAGAGGCAGGCACCATGTGCTTTCAGTGATGCGTTCTGAGCTGCCACGTTCATGGAAGTTCGGGCTGACCTGTGGTTATCTGAGGCTGGAGTACGATGTGGGAGAAGAGATGTTGACAGAAGATAAGCCTTGTGATCTTGGGGAAATAGCTCTAGTGACCTGTGGTGTGCACAGGGCGACCATATAAACTCAACACTGTGTTTCACACAGGAGGGAGAAGATTTTCCTGTGTACTGGGGGGCACTGAGCTTGTTTGCGCATCCTGGCTTGGTCATTCTGATGTGGTCATGCATAAGAACATGACATGGTTACCAATGCATAGATGAATGGCAGGTGTCATTTGTCACTGAAAACAAAGCTAAAAGGTTTAGGCCTGGGGAAGTGGCTCTGTGGGTAAGGAGCTTGCTGCATAAGCAAGAAGGACCTGAGTTCAAATCCCTGGGGACTGTGTAAACAAGCACGACACGGTCACATACATGCCTGTGTGGTGGGGGTGCAGAGACAAGATATCACTGGGGCTTGCTGACTGCAACCTAGCTCCAGGTTCAGTTTCTGAGACCTGTCTCAGAAAGTGATAGAGCAAGACAACACACACACACACACACACACACACAGCCAAACAAATACATAAAAAGACTTTGTTCTTACCTGTGGCTGGAGTATAAGACTGACAGGAGATTAACCGGTTTCTCCAAAGAAACACAGGCAACAGGATGCACACACCACCCACAGAAACACACATACACGTATACATGCGTGTATACATGCAGACCCATGGGACTATCATCAAACACAGCTTACACAGTTGTGGGTGGTAGCAAGTTCAAAACTCAATAGCAACCTGAGGGTCTGGGAGCTCAGCTGGGATAAGGTGACAGAATTTCTTCCCCTGGAAACCAGAGATTAGCTCTGATGGTTGCCAGGCCCTTTGTGGTCTTCACACAACACTCACTTCCTTGAGGGCAACTTTTCCTGCCAGTCACCCACGGGCACACACTGCCCATATATACGGCACACTTCCCAGCACTCCATGAGCATCTGATGAAAAGTCTGGAAGGACCCTATAGCCAGGGGGCACCTGGGTGCTAAGAAGGCTGACAACTACAATGGCCAGGCCCTAGGGCAGCCAAGTTAGCTCCTCTAGGGAGGGAATACCTGGGTGCATTTGAAAGTGGTCCTCGTATTTTCATAGGGAACATAGAGATCACAGTATAACCTTTGCTGTCCATGTATCACATCCAATCACCTCTCTGGAGGCCCTGCCGCATGCCCTGGGTCACTAGCACCCTGCAGCACACCTGTAAGAAGGAAACCTACGAGCCTGCATTGGAACTGCACAGCCGAAGACCTGGATTCAGTGGGCCAGCCAGTTCCCTTCCCTCTACCTCAGGAAGAGAGGACAGAACAGAACCTGCCACATCGTGATGTCATTCACAGAGGCAGCAGACCACACAAGAACTCTGACCAAGTACCAGCTCCAAATGAAAACCTGAAGGTGGCACTGACTGGGGCTGTCACTGGCCACCTAGTCCCACCCTGACATCTCTGTCACTTGGTGTCCAGCAAGGACAAACACAACCTCCTCTTCCCTCATCCCAAAAGCCCACCAGTTTGTCTCAGAGATTAGAATCTAAACTTCTGCAGCAGAGAGAGAGAGAGAGAGAGAGAGAGAGAGAGAGAGAGAGAGAGAGAGAGGGAGGTGCCACCTGCTGGCCACAAAGCATAGATTTCCCAGCCCAGAGCCTCAGCTTGCCAGGAGAGGCAGTTTTGATACCTGGCATTCTGTGAGCTCGCCACAGTGACAACTTCAGGTGAGACTTGAACCATCAAAAGGAACCTTTACACTGTCCTCCAGGCACACAGAATGGATTCAAATGACACACACTTTTCACATGTCCACATCGAGTGTGTCAGTTGACTTTCTGTTGCCTGCAAGATATAGGACCCTCAAAGGACCCTCAGCCCCACCGCATCCACCTACAGACCACAATGCTCTCTGTCGTGACGATAATAGGTTGAGCCTCTGAACTGCGATCCAGCTCCAGTTAAATGTTTTCCTTTGTAAGAGTTTCCACGGTCACGGTGTCTCTTCACGGCAATGGAAACCCTAACTGAGACATTCACCTTCCTGCAGAAGCCCCTCAGATCCATGTTTCCACCCTCATCTATGACTTCCCTGGACCAGGCACAGGGACCATGTGACAGACAAGCCCATGTGGGCTCTAGCCACGAGTGGAAGACAGGAGAAAAGACAAACCCAAGCATCTCCTTCTAGACACATATTGAAATGACTCCTTGCAGAATTTGCCTGGCACGACTGGAGGATTCTCTGAAGGTCCTGCTAGCACCAAGAGTGACCAAGCCTGTGTGTGCGTGCAGGCATGTGTGCATTCAAGAGCCTATATGTGCCAATATACATGAACGGAGCTCTGCATCCAAGAAACATATGAACCCAGGGCCCATGAAGTCCCTTACTATACTGCAGAAGTCCAACTTCCAGGATCTGACCATAGCTAACTATGGCACACAGTGTGGCCAGCAGATGGCATATGTACCAGCTACTAAGAAACCAGGCCTGTCCCTAACAAGGCTTCCATTGTTTCCAAACATTAAGTCCTTGGAACATTCGTACGGGTATCAAGAGTGTGCAGTACGGCAGATGCTAAACCTTGACACCCCCGCACCCCTGCTGATGGGAGGACTGAACCTTGACCCTGCTGATGGAAGAACTGAACCTTGACCCTGCTGATGGGAGGACTGAACCTTGACCTCTGCTGATGGGTGCAGGGTGGGAGATATACATCATAGGTCCATCTGCTACCTCTACTTTCCTGTCTCTGTACCACACAGCAGCTGAGATGGTGAGAATTGGGATCTCAAGTTAGGAGGCGATGGACAGGGTCCGATTGGTCCATTTGACATCATCTATAGCTGGCAAGGAAGAATGGCCTCATGGGAAGTTCCCACTGTGAATAATTGTCCCCCCAAAGCAATATTTATCATTTTTTTTCTTTTTTGGATGGGGGAAGTGCTGCTGAACTCATCTTCCAAACGTTTAATCTTTTTTGTTGTTGTTGTTGTTGTTTTGTTTTTCAAGACAGGGTTTCTCTGTAGCTTTGGAGCCTGTCCTGGAGCTAGCTCTTGTAGACCAGGCTGGCCTCAAACTCACAGAGATCCGCCTGCCTCTGCCTCCCGAGTGCTGGGATTAAAGGCGTGTGCCACCATCACCTGGCTCCAAACGTTTAATCTTAAAAAGTATCTTTCATGAGTCATGCTCCCACGTGAGAGTATGATGGCAGCTGTTTGTCTTTGAGTTTAGGAATCAAGGACCTAAGTTGCATGTCCTGATAGCCACTCCTGGGCTCCCTTTGCAAGTAGCAGGGAATTCTCCCTCCCTCTGGAGAATACAGAGACACAAACACAGACTCAGAAGCCCTATGAAAACCCTGTCTTGCCCATGTCCATCTGTCTGTCCATTCATGTCACTCCTGATGTGGCAGCCATTGAGCAGGGGTGGGAGGCTACTTGATTTTGACTCCCCTCCTTCCCTTTTTCATCTCGTTTTAAAATCAGAATGTACAATGTTGGCCATGGGTACACTACCTCCATGCCTTTGGCCAGGGCATGTTTGGGGGTGCTATCTCAAGTCCACTCACAGCCCACTTGTATGCATTGCCAACATTCATTGGAACAAACATCCAACATTCTAGATACAAGCTGACCCAGTGCCTTTAAAGTCTATGCTGGGCCTTGTACCCCAGCCTCCAGGGAATGGCTCACTTTTCAAAGAAAAACACCCCCATGTCTTTAGCACAGGCCATCCACTTTGCCCCTTCCTAGCCAATGGCTAGGAGAAAAGCACCAGCTTCCGTGTGGCTCTGGGAGACAGAGCACTGGCTGGTATCCCTCCCCTGGCTGTTGCCCTCCTTACCAGAGATGATGGAGTCGTTGAGTGCCTCCTCATCCTGATACAGAAGCAAGTCATCCTTGAGCTCAGAGCTCAGTATCAGATTCTCCTTGTTCTCCTCGGAGTCTTTGGTGGAAGTCCGCTTGTTCTCTGAGGCCCCATCAAAGCTCCACATCTCCTCCCTCTCCTTGCCCCGCTCCATGCTGGACGTCCTGGACAGACGCATGTCCATCCGTTTCTTTGGAGACACTCTGCATTCCCGTCCTTGAAAACTAAATGGGAAAGATGGCTTGTGTTACACGTGCCCATTTTGCTGGAAACCCATAGGAATCAATGCAGGAGCTGGTGGACACTCCAGCGGTGGTGGCCTGGAATGATTCCTCAGCTAGGACCTGGGCACCTTGTGCAGAGAGCTTTGAAAGGAACCTGGGGCTTTGAACCTATAGTACTTGGCTCTGCATTGTATCCTGTCTGAAAAGTGGGCATATGCAAAACCCTGCCAAAATGTGTAGTTCAATCATTCAGACCAAGGGCTTCAGGGACCTGAGAAAGACACTGTCTTCCTCCAAGATGCCACCAAACTAGCACGTAGTTCATGGGGTCACTCTCCTCCAGCAAGGCCCATTTCCTCCACACCAGCCATAAGCCATCAAAATCAAATGAGCTGAGGGCACGGGGTGGCTTGTAATCTCATCAGTAGATCCCTAGGCCTTCAGAGGCCTAAGCTAAGAATAACTCCCTCTCTCAATTATTCCCTCCCAGGAAGACCACAACCCCACCCACCAAGGGATCACGCAGGAGTCTCCTGGTTGGGTTTCCATATGCACGGCGTCTGTCCTACTGAGAAAATCAAGATGGTTCCAGTGGAACAAGAACCCAGTCCTGGCCCTGAGTGACTAGGAAGCGTTCCCACAGGGCTGGTCCCCATGGGTATCACAAGGGTGCAGGATTACAGCCTCACCTGTCCTGACGGTGCTTTGTGGCCAATGCCCTGTGTAGCTCCTCAATCACGCGACTGGGGGGCAGTGGCCGGTGGACAGTGGTCAGATGAGGGGACCCTGTGGGGGTGGCAAGCTGTCCTCGGAGTACCGGCTCGTTGCTCTTCATGCTGGGGCCTTGGAAGAGCGCAGCTTGACCTGGGGTGGAGCAGGAATGTACATAAGCATCACCTTCCACATAGGGACCAAGGCCCAGAGGAAGATGTAAGGGTGTATTCCTCCCACCCTGCCAGGCCACCTGACCTACATGGAGGCTCCATTCCCAGGAAAGAGGCCAGGACACGGCTACCCAAGGTCCTATATCTATATTGTCATTCTATTAGGGGAGAACTCTGTGATGTCAAAACCAATGTTGATCTGCAAGTTCTGGGCAAACACCACCCTTTCTCTCAACCCTTTGAGGAGTCAGCTTCCCGGACTTACTCCTTGCTACATGGGAATCATCGATACTTCCAGAGCTCTGCAGCCACCTTCCTGCTACCTCTGCCCTCCAAACACCACCTGTTCCTGTTCACGTCTAGCCCTCTCCCTGCACCTCAGCCCTTGGGGCTCCTTCTGGATTGTGAACCTTGCTGCATCTTTCTCATCTTCCTTTTGACGTGGTGTAGACTCATGGTCCAGTCCCAAAGCCCCTTGAGCTGCCATGCTCAGCCCCCAGGCATCATCTCTTTCTGACCCTCTTGCCACTCTCTTCAGTCTACCCCATAAAAATCCTTCTGATTCCTGAAGCCCCATGCTGCCCCAACTTTGTTGGGGGAGGCTGCTTGCTTGTTTCCCGGCCACCCAGACTCCTGAAATAATCACACAGAAATCTGAATTAATTGCAATACTGTTTGACCAATAGCTTAAGCATACTTCTGGCTAACTCTTGCATCTTAAATTAACCCATTTCTATTAATCTGTATATCTCCACATGGCTGTGGTTTACTGGCAAGGTTCCGGTGTGTCTGTGTCCTGCGGGTAGCCACATGGCTTCTCAGCATTTTATTAAACCAATACAAGTGACAAATATTTACAGGGTACAAGACCATTGTCCCACAGCACAACTCCGAGCCTTTGAAAGCTTTTCTTCTCTATCCTATCCTCAGTGAGAACTTCTCTGCATCTTGCCCATGTGTAGAACCCCAAGGAGCAGTCCAGACAGGACCATCCGACCTCGTCCTCCTCAGCCACGAGGGAGAGGCTGAGTCTTCTCTGCAAACGTGACCAGCTGTCACCCAAAGGGTGAGCAGTGCCTGTGTGGGCAGATGGGACAGGGCTTCAGTTCCTCCTGGGGACACCTCCTGCTTGAGACGTCTACCATGGCCTGAACACCCACAGGGATTCTGTGTTCCCAGACCCCTGTTTAGTCAGCATCGCCTCCAGTTCTTACCAGCAAAGTTGTGCAAACAGAGAAAGGGAAGTGTCGTGGCTTATCCACTTACACGGCAGCCAGGCTGGGGCTGGGGCCTCACCAAAGGTCTCTCTACCACAGTCAGTCACATGTGTATCACCCCAGCTCAATACAGAAACAGAGACCAATCCCCAGTAGGCACAACAAAGCAGCACCCTTCAGCATCGTGAGGCGCATGCTATCCCACTGGCAGACTAACATGTGTCTGACGCACCTCGTACTGCTCCCACTTCTCAAAGGGAAAAACTGAGGCTCAAAGATGGCTCAGCGGTGTTGCCAGAAGGCATCTGCTCCAACCGCAGGTTGTGGGGCACTGTAGTAGAGTGGGCTATCAAAACAGGACCAGGCCAGCAAAGGATTTGAACTAAGTAGCCTCTGGAGGCCAGGCAGGTGACATGCAGGGAGCCACAGGCCTCTGGAGCCATAGTAAAGGGAAGAGCAATGGCAGAGGCATAGAAGCCCACTTTGACTCTCAACAGGGCTTCCATGAGCCAGGGATCTTCACCATGATCCAAATAGGACCAGAATGGCTAGGAAGATGGTTCAGTTGGTAGAGTACTTGTCTTGTGAATACAGGGACCTGAATTCAACTCCCCGGAATGTTGCAGAATATTTGTTTAACTACGCAAAGGTGTGCTGCATTTGTTTAATTATGTAAGGTGGGCTGCTGTCTTATCTTGCCTGCCTAAGGCACCTTACTGGTTTAAGAAAAAAGCTGAATGGCCAATAGCAAGGGAAGAGGCATAGGTGAGATTTCTGGGCAGAGAAGGTAAGTAGAGGAGAAGTTTAGGCTGGAGGGGGGAAGGAAAAGAGACACCAGGGAGATGGCAGGGGTCAGCCAGCCAGACACAGAGGAAGCAGGAAAGTTGGGCGTACAAAATGAAAGAAAGGTAAAAAGCCCTGAGGCAAAACATAGACAAATAGAAACAGGTTAAATTAAGTTAAAAGAGCTAGTGGGACAAACCTAAGCTAAGGCCAAGCATTCATAACAATAATAAGTCTCTGTGTCTTTATTTGGGAGCTGGTTGGTGGCCCAAAGAAAATGCCAACTATGCCAGAACCCATGTTTTTTCTTTTGTTGTTTTGGTTTTGTTCTTTGTTGTTGTTGTCTAAGAAAAAGAGCCAGGTGTAATGGACAGCATGTGCTTGTAATATCAGCACCGGCAAGAAGGGATGGGGGGGGGATCTCTCTGGTGCTTATTGGCCAACCAACCAGCCTAATCTAATTGGCAAGTTCAAGAAAAATAAGAGACTATCTCTTCTCTCCTCCCCTGTCCCCTGGTTTCCACATTCATGCAGTCACATGAACACGCATATGACAAATGTGTGCATGACCAGAAATACACCTTACAAATCCAGAAGCAGGCCCTTACCAGCCTTCAGATGACAGTGGCCTAACTCAGAACTCAGGGCCTCCGGGACCGTGAGAAATAAACCTATTGCTGCCAGGGTATTCTGTCACAGGTCAGACAGCAGGGTCCTGGCATCAGGCTAGGATGTGCCTCACTGGCCTCCCCAGCACCAAAGCTGCAAGCACAAAAACAGGAACTTTGATTCTCTGCAGTCACCTAGTGCTCCTGAGAAGGGAAGGAAAAGGCTGGCAACACAGGCAGAGCTGCCCAGATGTGGTCTCAAAGGCACAGGTTCCAGACAGACATCCCGAGCTAACGATCACACTTTCCTGTTCAGTCCAACCAGTGACTTCAAAATACAAATGCCTGCTGCTGCCCTGAGTTCCTTCCACTGAGAAAGGGTAAAGTGAGAAGGGTCACCAGGCAGTCTGCGGCAGATCCTGGGGACCCAGAGGGTGTGTATACGGCGAGAGTGATGGTGGGGGAGTGTTCACACTCTGAGGTGGGAGTGTCTCCTAACCAATGGAAACAGGAAGTCCACAGACTATCAGAAACCCTCTGCGCTCTCTGTGGGGGGAAAGGGAGGCACTGACTGTTCAGTCAAGTGAATTTTGAAGTGCTTCAGACGTCAACACTTGGAAAGGGGGGATGACCTCAAACATGGAAACCAGATGCTAAGTAGTATTGTTTTGCCTCAATTTTCTCTCAGTGTGATCACGCCAGTCAGCAACTGAAGATTTTACTCATTTCCAGTGATGCAGTCACTCATTCATTCATATCTCAGCCATTTATTCATACTTCAGTCATTCATTCATACCTCGTTAAATTACACAGCTGCCTGCACCTGCTTGGCGCCTGCTGTATGCTAGACACAATGAGTGCACCTATATCTTATTGTGAATGCAGAGACCGAGTGCCACTGGGGCACATTTGGATACAAGGCTGCGGCAGGAAACTGGGTGGCTTAAAAGATCAGGACAGATTATTCTGGAGGCCAGACATCTAAAATCAAGGTGAGGTCTGGGTGAACGCCACTGAAGACTTAGGTAGGGATTGTGAGGGTTAGGGCTAGAGTTACCCCCACTGAGTTCCATCTCCCTCCTTATGCCATTAGTGACACCGCAGGGTGTCATTCTTCTGAGAAAACCAGGAGGAATCAAGGTATATGTGGTGGTTTGAATGGGAATGGCTCCCACAGGCTCATAAATTTGCATGCTTGATTTCTAATTAGTGGAACTATGAGAAGGGTTAGGAGGTGTGGTCTTGTGAGAGTGGGCGTGGTCTTATTGGAGTGGGAGTGGTCTTGCTGGAGTGGGTGTGGCATTGTTGGAGTGGGCGTGGCCTTGCTGGAGTAGGCATGGTCTTGCTGGAGGACCCACGTCACCAGGAGTGGCCTTTGCTGTTTCAAATGCGCCCCCAGCAGGTTCAGTGTCTTTCTCTCTGCCTGCCTGCATGCCAGTATACTTCTTGCCATGATGATCATGGACTAAGCTTCGGAAACTGTAAGAAAGCCCTCCCTCACCCCCCCCCCATTGAAAGCTATTTTATAAGTGTTGCCATCGTCCTGGTGTCTTTTCACAGCAACAGAACAGTAATCAAGACAGTATGAAACAGCAGGACAAAGTTGCCAGCTCGAAGTGGGGCCCAGTCATGTTTGCAGTGACCGAGCAGAATTCGAGTCCATGTCAGCTGCAGGGTCTGTTACATTCGCTAAGTCTTTAGTGTTCTAAACCGGGCACAGAACGCTTTCCCCTCCTTCGTCAAGGCTCAGCCTAGCGAGGGATGTTTGTAGTGCCTGTCCCACAGAGTAACTGGCCTCACCAAGCTGGGTTCTGCTCTCTATAGTGTTTTTTTGTGCCCACTGCATCCAATGGGAGCACATAGAAATGAGATCTTAAAAAGAAAGAAAGAAGGAAAGAAAGAAAGAAAGAAAGAAAGAAAGAAAGAAAGAAAGAAAGAAAGAAAGAAAGCCAGCCACCATTCAGTGAATAGCCTGCCTCCCCATGGGACCCAGGTGAGTAAATATTGACTTCCCGCAGTTAGCCCCCCTGTGAGGCCAGAGCTACAGAGAGAGGTGACACAGGAGCAGATGACAAGGGTCACCTGTCACCTGATGAGCCAGTGCTACCCTGGGCTCTGCCCAGATGCACACACAGAGATGTGGAGGAGGGAGTGGGGCACTGTCAGGGAGCAGAAGAAACAATGCAGGCATGTATGTGCATGGCAAGGAAGGCTCCATCCTGAGAGCTGACTGCATGCCCTGGATTCGGAGTCTAGAAGATTCCCCTCTGACTGGTACAGAACCCTCCCATTTGCTGAAGGGAGCCCAAGCAGTCTGCACTCAACAACCATGGCCTCGTAGGAACTCTTTCTACAGCCTGCGGAGCCCAGGCACAGGCAAAGGTGAGAGTCAGCCTGGAGCTGGAGCCAGGCAAGATGGGCTGAAGCCATGGACAGAGAGGAGGGTTGGTGGGAGAACAGAGGGGAGGAAGGGCGTGCAGACCCACCTGTGACAGTTTTTGTGGTTTTACAGCTGGCCTTGGGTGGCGGGGTGGGCAGCAGTGGAGGGCTCGGGAGCTGGCTCGCAGATCTCTCCAGGGGTCTGGGGGGACTGTCAGGGGAGTCAGACCCAGCTAAGGCTTGAGAGAGCTCATCAGTGGTGGGCAGGATGCCGCCAGCATTGTCTTCTTCAGCACTGGACGCAGATGGCATCTTGGCTGGTTCAAAGGCAAAATAGAGTATTGAGAGGAGGTTATCATAACACAGCTGAGAGAAAACAAGACCTGGGAGCAGGAGTCTTGATGGAGAGAAAGCACACTGGGCTCTCTCCATGTGTGGACTTAACTGTCTGGGCATCCAGTGAACAAGGAGAGAGCATGAGAAACAGGGAGTCGGGAAGTCACCTCAAGCACAGGTGACCGTGTCCCTCTCCACGCGGCAGGCCCGAGCTCCTCACACCAGGTCCTAGAGCCAGAGAAGAGAGCGCAAGCTGGGTGTGCATGCATTCTTTATCCCGGCTTGGCACTAAAACTCTGTGTACTTCCGCTTACTAATAGTGAGCACATCAGTGGTGACAGGGTTAGTTCAAGGTTTAAAGGGAGATGCTCTGTCCCAGAGTCTTCTGCATCACGTCAATCAGCACAGTGAGATAGGTGCTCTGTCCCAGAGTCCACGCCTCCACAGCCAAGCTCACAGTCGTGGCCCGCAGGCTCCGGGGCACACACCTACTCTGCCTGCTCTCACGGTCATGTACGAGACATTCAACTCCAGTGAACATCTGCGCGTGCCCACAACCTGCTCTGGCTGGGTTTGCATGACTTCCTGTCCTGATTGCTTCCCGGTTCTAGGAGGACAGCTCTCAACACGTTTCCAAGGTCATGATTTGGGGAGGAGGAGTCTCAGATGGGCCAGCCCCTCGCTCAGGCCAGCACGGTTCCCACGCTCTTCTTCCACGTGCCTGACCCATTTCCAGACAATTAATTGCTCTCTACCTCTGCAAGCCCCAGTTTCCTGTCCTCTGCTAAGGAGGGGGAGGCATGAGGAGGCCCTAGAGGTGCCTGGGGGCATGAAGCACTGGTCTGGCCTGGCTCCTGGAGGCCCCGCTAGAAGTGAGGGCTATACTTTGGCAGGTAGATGGGTCTCCTCTGCTTAGGAAGGGGCTCCTGTCCTTGATATACCATTGCAGTGGGTGACCAGACCGAGTACCACAGCTCTTCCATGGCTCTGATGTATTCCTCCTGGCACGGGCTTCAGTCCTGCACAGTGGGAACACAGGCTAGATTTATTCTCTGGGATCTGGTTTCCTCCCAGGGACTTGATTGGACTACCAGTTGCCACAAGAAAGTTCAACATGGAGACAGGACAGCCTGGACTTGGGGCTCTCATGCTGGATGAGCGCACATCTGTCTTCTGTGCTGAGGTTCCATCTGAGAGCTGCCTGAAAACCCTGACTTGGGCAGACCTTACCCTGTCTGTCTGTCCGACTGTCCGTCTGTCTCTCCATTTCAGTCACATGCCATGGGGGAAGCAGTCCAACCATTCCTGAGTTCATATGTCAGCCCCTCTACCTCGCTTCAGCTGTAGGTCTCTGCAGACCTGCAGTCCCAGTTACTCTAGAGGCTGCGGCAGGGGAATCACAAGTTCAAAGACCGCCTGGGTGGCAGAATAAGTTCAAAGCCAGCACTGGTAACTTGTCAAGACCCTGTCTCAAAACTGAAAGGGAGAGAGGACTGGGGTTGTAAGCCCATGGTAGAACCCCTGCCTAGCATGTGTGCAGCCCTGAGTGTGATCTTCAGTACCACAGAAATAAAAGAATTAACTAACGCAAATGAACTCACTGAACACCATCCCCAGAGCTCTGCCCCTATAGTCTGACACCTTTCTCTCTTCTACCTGAGAAGTCTTTCTCATCCCCTCATCGTGGCTTCCCTGCCAAGTCACTCACCAACCTCGATTTCTCCTCGGCTTTTGGCTCTCACACGTCCCTGCTACTCTGGACATAGCTGCTGGTTTCAGTGTTCTCTGTGGGCTCCGCTCCCTGTACCCACCCCTGACTGCAACGTCACCTCTGGCCTGGGTCTTCCTCCACAGATACCCTTTGGGTAGTCATTCCCATGTATGGTCCTCTGGCTTCAGCATCCTGCCCACTTCTCTTTTGATGAGTCCTCTGAGATTCTCCCACTTCCCAGAGGGGCAAACAGGCTGGAGGCCCATGTATATCCTTATCCAACTCTTTTGGCTTTTTCTGTACAGCAGCTGAACCCAGACCCTTGATGTGCTAAGCAGGCGAAGGTTTATACCTGGGGCCTTTTTCTTTCTTCTGTGTGTCTGTTGCATGTACACACAAATGCGTGCATGGGGCAGGCAGAGCTGCTTCCTTCTTTCACATCCTTTATTTTGGCTGTCAGCAGAAGATGGGGCAGATGTGATGGGCAGGGGTGGCTCATGCCTTTAAACCCAGTGCTTGGGAGGCAGAGGCAGGCAGATCTCTGAGTTCAAGGTCAGCCTGGTCACAGAGCGAGCTCCAGGACAGCCAGGGCTTTGCCATCATGTCTTCCTCTATTGCTCCACATCTTCCACTGAATCCACTGCTTGCCATTTCAGCTAGGCTTGCCGGGAAGAGTCTCTGGATCCTGTCTCTGTCCCCCACAGCACTGGGCTTACAGCCACATGCCACAGCATTCACCTTGTGCATGAGTTCCAGGGATGCAGACTCAGGTCCTGATGGTGCGGCAATCATTGTAACCCACTGAGCCATCTCCACAGACTTCCTTTTGCATCTTATGTGGGGACAAGATGTCACTAAATTGCTTTGACTTGCATTCACCTACTTCAGCTTCCCTAGTGGGTGAGACGACAGGGTTGCGCCTCCAGGTTGGGCTTCACCAAAGCCCCTGTATCTCTTCTACTCTCGTCAACCATCCTGCTGAGTACCACCTGGCTCCAGGCACTGTTCTCCAGACCGAAGCCACAGCGGGAAGGGCAGAGCCTCAGCCTTCCCTGGGACGAGTCTCACAAGGCCCAACAGCCAAGAGCCCACACCATCCCACCTCATCCATTCCACACTACAGCCCATCTCTTCCCTGCAGTTCATGGACAGTTCCTGTCAGCTCCACCCCCATCCTTCCCAGAGATGTCACATATCCCCACAGAGAGCTGCCAGCAGCCTTCTGGGGTCTGACTCGCCTAGGTTCAGCCAGACTTCCTTCTGGCCTCCAGGCCTCAGTCCTTGCCTCTTCCCCAACCCAAACACCATCCCCTAAATCAGAGACGGGAAGTTTCTCTGTAGACAGCCAGATGGATTATATGGGCTTTGCCACAATTACAGCCTCTGTTGGAATAGGAAGCTCCGGAAGGTCTGGCCAACCCAAACAGCAAAACCTCTCTTGGCTTCACACGAGGGTGGACATATGGCTGCCTCTCACTCTCAGCACTGGGCGATAGATCAGTGCCTCCATCCATGTGTTAGCCACAGCCACAGTAGCCACCAACAGCAAGTAGCTAATGTGATCGGAGGCCTGGAGCTCAGCTGTTTCACGCTGATTAAAGTCATGTGACTAGCCGTGTGCACTGAGAACAGAGAGCCCTGGGTTTCCTGAGGAAGGTCCAGGGTTCCAGGGCCATCATTCTAACCAGTAGGAGATGGGAGGCAGGGGCTAGACTCAAAGGGACAGACCTATCCAGCCCTGGCAGAGCACCTGATGGTCACAGGCAGTGGGAAGGAGCTACAGCATGGCAAGTCTTGTTCTAGACCTCAGTAACAACTCAACACCTAGAACATTCGAGGAGTCAAGTAAAGGTTTATCTCCTGCTTGGCTCTACTTGGGTCTGTAGAATGTTCTAGATAGGATCGAACCTGGCTTCTGATATTCAGGAATTCTATGGTATTAGGGAAGCAACTTGTGTGGCTTAGATATGGCAATGACCTCTACTCCAGGCTCATCATTTGAACACTTGGTCCCTAGCTGCTGGTACTATCTGGGGAGGGAATAGGACCTTTAAGGGGTGGGACTTAGCTAGAGGAAGAAGATCTTTGAAGGACAGACTTTAATGTTTATAGCCAAGCCCAACTTCCTGCCAGTGTTCACTTCCTCCTACTGTCTGCCTCCTGAGCGTGTCTGTTTTCTGCCCATGCCCGCTTCCTGCCAGGGTCACTTCCTGCCAGTGCCCGCTTCCCACCAGTGCCCACTTCCTGCCAGTGCCCGCTTCCCACCAGTGCCCACTTCCTGCCAGTGTTCGCTTCTGGCTCTGTTAATGAGATCAAAGGAAGCCCCACCCTCTTGGCACCATGGAGCTGCCTGCCACCATGCCTTACCCCACCATGATGGTATTCCCCCCACACCATGAGCCAAGGGTTGGCTCCTCCTGAAATGTCTGCTTGTTTAATATTTAGTCACAGCGATGAGGAAAGCCACTAAGCATGGTGACTCAGTCTCTCTGGGTCCGGTCCATCATTTTAGAAGAGACTATTGGAAGGCATAACACTGAACGTGCAGGACACACTCACCAACACTCTCCTTTTTAACTAGTGCACTCCTGAGAATGCCAAGCCCAGACCTGAGCAGGACCCTGAACCATCCCACGGAAGTCAAATGATACGTTCTCCTGGGCACTGTAGAGAATGAAGCCAGGAGACACAGCCTCTCCCAAACACAAGAGCTGGGAACATGGACCTCCAAACCAAAGGAAGGCTGCAGCTTGCCCCTTTGACAGGGTCTGTACCCTGGATGCTGCAGTATTCAGCCAGATTTCATTTCTTCCCTAAACACACACACACACACACACACACACACACACACACACACACACACACACACACAAGGAAGAAGGGAGAAAGAGAGATCAGGTGTAGGTGGGTCAGGTATCAAAGCAGACTGCAGCTGCTATTGCATCTGTATTGTGTGTGTGTGCGTGTGGGTTTGTGGTTTGTGTGTGTATGTGCTCATGGTTTGTATGTGTGTGTGGTTTGTGTATATATGTATGTGTGTGGTTTGTGTGTGGCTGTGTGGTTTGTGGGAGTGTCCTTTCTAGGATTAGACTGGCTGGCCAGCAAGTCCCAAGGGTCCTCCTGTTCCCTTCTCATCACCCTTGGGATTACAAGCAAGCCTTTTACATGGACACTGGGACTTGAACTCACGTCCTCATGCATGGCAAATGCTCCCAGACAGAGGAGTCTTCTCTTGACTCTGGGGGCAGCAAGGACAGCAATGGCACCTGTACTGAGTAGGAGGCCTGCAGACCCGGAGCTGCTGTGGAGAGTGGGTACCTGTACCAGAGTCCTGGACCTGCAGGGCAGGATGAAGCCCAAGTGTGACCCAGGCTACACAAACAAGAAAGGGTCCTTTGGAGCCAGGGCCTATGTCAGCTCTGTACTTCCCAATGACCTCTTCCTGACCTCACTCAGTTCAAGGAAGATCTGATTTTTGAGAGAAAGCATCTGACCCTGACCCTTCTAGAAGGCACGTGAGTGTTGGGGACAGGGGCTTGCCCAAGGTTGGGGAGAAGCTTAGGCGTGAATGTTTGCCTGACCTGTTCACCTGAGACTCTGGATTTCTTTGCTGTCAGGTGACATCTGTCTTTATGAAATCAGCTCCACACAGAAGGACAGTGCCCAGATGCAGCTGCTCCCTCCGGCACCTAGCAGGATGTGGGACAGTGAAGAGAGCTGACAGCTTTGGATCAGCGTCTGTCAGCGTCTGGCCTCCCTGGCTCTAAAGGAAAGATGAGGATCATGGTAGCCTCGGGCTTTAGTCACCAAATAACATCCCGAATAGGGACCGGAAGGTAGAACATAGGCTCCAAACCCCCTGACCTCCACAGGAGGAGGCAAAGCCCAGGACCAGAAACAGTTTGGGTGTTGTGAGTGACTGTCCTCTGAGCCAACAAAGCAGTTGCCATCTTGGGAAGGTCAGCTGTGCCCACTTGGGAAAGGAGCCTCCGTTCCAGCTGGGTGTTCTGATTGTCTACATGCCCTCATGGAGAGGCGGGAAGGCTCACAAGAGCCTCACCTGAAAACCCAGCCGCTGCCTGCCCCCTGCTGCGCTCTCCACACATGCACATAAGAGCAAAAGGACCAGGATCCTCAGGGGCCACAGACATGCTGGTGGGTGTGGTAGCTCTCCTGTCATTTCAGCCTCGTGAGGCAAGCCTGCTAGTGGGACCAGCCACATTGGCCAGCTCTGGTTTGACTGAGAGACTCTGCTTCAAAGAGTAAGGTGGAAGAGTGACCAGAGAAGATTCCCAATACCAAACTAAGGCCTCTACATGCACCTGTACACACCACGCGTGCGTACACATACACACACACAGGCACATGCACAGACACACTCACACACATGCACACACACAGACACAGGCACAGACACACACACAGGCGCACACATACACACAGGCACATGCACAGACACGCACACACGCACACGCACAGACATGCACATACACACACAGACACAGGCACATACACACACAGACACACATACACACACACAGGCACAGACACACACACAGGCACACACATACACACAGGCACATGCACAGACACGCACACACGCACACGCACAGACATGCACATACACACACAGACACAGGCACATACACACACAGACACACATACACACACACAGGCACAAACACACACACAGGCGCACACATACACACAGGCACATGCACAGACACGCACACACGCACACGCACAGACATGCACATACACACACAGACACAGGCACATACACACAAGGGGGGAGGAATGAAATCTCTCTTGAGACTGAGGATGAGAAGTTCAGGACACAAGGCGTTAAGGAGATGTCTTCTATCTGCCCACATCTCTCATACGTCTTCTCACAGCCCTGAGAACTCAGGACCCACCGACATCTCAATGGGGAAAAGGAGAAGCCTACATCCCTCAGATTCACACAAGCCAGGCATCACCTCGACTGACCACAGCCCAGAGTTTGCCATCAGCCAAGTCTCTTGCCACTCTTTGCTGGGCTTCCTGCTACCCTTGGGCTGTGCCCTGGGAACCATGCCAGCTGCCATGCTCCTATCTCTGTTTAGCCCACACAGGCCATATTTCACCATATTCAAGCCCATAGTCTCTCCTGCTTCTTAGAGGACCAAGGTCGCCACCCAGCCTGTGGGCAGTGGCAGGGAGCAATCTCTAGCAACATGCAGAACCTTTCACTCACACACCCCTGGTGATTTGGGGCAGATGCACCTTGCTGTCTTAATCAGATGCCCCAATTCCTGAGATGACAGGATTCAATGTGACCCTCCACAGAAGTGACTTCTCAGTCCTGTCCTGATATTGTGTATGCGTGTAAGCTGTTCCCTCCAGGGCCCATCTTCCCCTCACTCTGTCAGGAACTGTTCTGGCTTGGCTCCGAAGGCCAGCCTAAGACATGATGGCCTCGGCAGACGCACTCTGCTCCCAGAAGGCCATCCCCAAGCCTTGTACCTGGAAAGCCCCTGAGATCAGATGTGGGTGTCACCTGGAGCTATTCAGAGCCTAGTGGAAACAAATAACTACCAAGAAGTGGAGCCGAGAGCAGAGACCCAGAAGGGCAAGAATACTTGAAGGTCACGTCCAGGGCTGGGGAACAGTGAGCACAGAACACAGGCTCCACTCACAGTCACTGTGCCAACCTCAGCCCTATGAGGTCAGCTGCCTGGAACAGCTGTACACAGCTGGGACTTTTCCTCCCTGGGTCCATAACTCCTCAGACTCCAAATTCCCATTATGTCCCCAAGCCAAGTGAGACTGGAGAGGCACAGCCACCCAAGAGGTAGAGAGCACACACCATGATCAGCTGCTGGCAATGCAGAGAATCTGGGGAGAGACGGCTAGCAAAGAGCACCCAGTGACGATAGCTTGGATAAGGAGAGGCCAGGGAGCAGACACCCATGGGGCTAGCTAAGAGCAGAAACCAAGAGGCTTCACCCCACAACTTGGATTCCCAAGACCCCTAGAAAGATGTGGGGTTCAAACTCCAGTCCCCAAACTGTTCCGCATGGGTTCAGACATGAGGCAGCATGAGAGAACAGGCTCCCAGGGCTACAGTGAGGCCTCAGAGAGTAGTTTAAGGTGCTGCTTGGTCAGGAGGAGGGTGGGGCCTGAGGTCCTTTGTGCTTTTCTTCTTGCCACCAAAGGTCCCATCTACTCCTTTAAAATGAAAACACCAGCCCGGTCCCCACTCCTCCAAAACTGGCTACTTGTGAACACGGTTCTGAGTCCCTTTGTGCTCCACACAACCCTGATGCTGATCCTACAGCTCTTCCCGTGAAACAGAGACCACAAGCGGCCGCCTGACTGAGAAGCTGCGGAGAGCCTCACTCAGGCCACGGCACGGCATGGCTCTCCCACCGCACACACTTGCTCTGGCATCTCAGGGAAGGAGACCATCTGCTCCAGGATTAGGCCACTGCCCCAGGACACACCCATTTGGGGGCTGGCTGTGTTTTCGGTGCCTTTAGGGGGAAAGTGGCAGGAGGCCATCCATGGCCATCTTAGGTCCCTCACTCCTTCTGCACCCAGTTTGGGAGGATCCAGGAGAAGAGAATTCCAGGGAACACTTAGGTCTCCCAGCTACGAGGCTGAGGGTGGCAGAACTGGGGTACCCAGGCTTGACAGTGAGGTGACTGTTGAAGCCCTTGGTGAGGAGTACTCAGACCACTGGGCCTCCAGCTGGTTACCTGTGTCATCCGGATGGGCATCAGAAGGCAGAAGCTCATCCTGGGTGGCCGGGTCTGTCCCACTGGCCAAGGGACTTGCGGGCTGGACACCCTCCGAGGTCGGTGTCTCCTGCTCGGCAGTGGGCGGCTCACTCTGTGCAGGTTGGGGGCCTTCATTGGGACTGCATGCTTTACTTTCAGAATCTGTAAAGAAATTGAGCCACCAGTCAGGTCATGTCTCCTTTACATCCTTCTTTCAGGCAGAGGCCTTCCTGCAAAGGATGTCATGGATGCCCTGACATGGAACCCCACACTCCACTAGGAGTTCCTCTCTCTGCGCTGTGCTTTCTAATGAGCCTGGTACCCTCACACCCAAGGGCAATTCTCCATGTGCATTCTAGTACTTCAACACCTTTGAGAGATGGGTGATTCCCCCCACCAACTTTGCCATGCACTTTTAAAATGGCTTCAGAAGTCTGTCTGTCCCCACTTGCTCCCTCCTGTACCTGTACCATGGTCCTCATCCTAACAACAGACTCAGGCAACTGAGCCAGGAACATCTGACATGTGGCAGCGAATGTTGACTGCAGGCACCCTCAAGGTGCTGGAGTGACTGCAGGGGTGCTAGGGTTGTCCCATTGTGGCTGCAGACAGCTAGTCTTCTCTGTACCCACCACTGGCTGTCAGTCACCGCCAAGCAAATGCCCCTCAATCGTGTACTATGTGCCCCCAGATTAACCTTTGCCCCAGGTGGTGAACATTCTCAAGAGGCCCCAGAGATAGTGTCTCAAACTCGGTCATGGTTGAGGCCAAGGATGGAGGGAAATAGTGAGAGTTTACACAGCATCGTTCTCGGGATGAGGGACATGGAACTTCTCATGAGGGCTTAGGAAGGCCAGCCTCTTCTCTTTACAGCTGAGGTATCTGAGGTTCTGTCCTGTGGCTTGTCACCCTCAGGATGGTTTCGTCACTGGAAAGGGCTCAGCCTTTGAGGGCAAGAATTAAAACAGGGACCGTGAAACAATTGGGCCCACAGGATTAAACCTTTCCCAGGAATTCAGACTGGGAGGGAAAGCCAGAAGTCCGGCACCAGACAGGCTGGCTCCCCGGTGGTGGGCGGGCTCCCCGGCAATGCCACCACACCCAGCTCTTCTACTTGGGTTCTAGAGATGAAGGTGTTTGCATAGCCAAAGTTTTACCAACTGAATTACCTCCCCACCTAAACAACCAGTCTCCCTTTGCCAATATTGTTACCCAATTTCTTTTGGAAGACCGCGAAGCTGAGGCAGGAATTTCTAGGCTGTCAGTGACTAGTAACAAAGTGACTTTTCCGGTCACACAGCTCCAGGGACACTGATCGGAATGCCTGACCCAATCTGACAGAGGGAACTCACTCGGTCTCCCATGGGAAGCTTTTGGTCCCCAGTTTATGGAGACAGACACAACACCGTGTGGCCCCGTGGTCTGCAGAGATTTCATAGCCCTGGGACATACCAGGGTCCTCTTCTGGCTATGGCCTCCTACACTGGCTTCCATCATAGAAGTAGAGAATCAATTTATTTCAGGGTCAAAGACCCCTTTTACTAGACAATCTTGTCTCCCACCTACTGCACTGGGGTCTTCAAGACTATCCACTTCATTTCCACAGAGTGACCACTCACTGTTGGTCCAGAGTGACTGCTCACTGCTGGGCCACAGGGTGACTGCTCACTGCTGGGCCTCATGGTGACCGCTCATTGCTGGGCCACAGGGTGACCACTCACTGCTGGGCCTCATGGTGACTGTTCACTGCTGGGCCACAGGGTGACCGCTCACTGCCGGGATATATGATCTGCTCACTGCCGGCCACAGGGTGACCGCTCACTGCTGGGCCTCATGGTGACCGCTCACTGCTGGGCCACAGGGTGACCGCTCACCACTGGCCACAAGATCTCTTCTCTCCCACACTTTCATCTCACGAATACCCTGATAAGCCTCAGAAACATCTTAGCAGACCAAAGGTGTGCAGCTCTGGGTCACATCTGGTTTCTGGCTCTTGCAGTCAGGGCCAAATCTGGGATAGCCAAGGACATAGAAGATTTAGTCCCCTGTGACTGGTTTGCTTGTTCTCAACACACCTCCGAGACAGTCTCTGTTGCCAGGCTCCGGGCATTGTGAAAACGCCATTACCTTAGAGGATGCCAACGACATGGTGCTGAGCACGGTGACCTGGGCATCATGAGGCTCTCTGGAATCCGAACGCTGATGATAAGTCTGATTAGTTTCCATGTGGTAACAACACAGGATGGGGTATGCGTGCTCCTGTGTCTACGGGTATATGTGTGTGTATGTGCTCCTATGTATATGTGCTCCTGTGTGCATGCCTATGTGCTCCTTATGTGTGTGCTCCTGTGTGCATATCCATGTATACATATACGTACACATCCCACAGAGTACACCTGTGCTTCTGTGTGTGTGTGCTCCTGTGTGTATGCATGTGCTCCTTACGTGTGTGCTCCTGTGTGCATATCCATGTATACATATACGTACACATCCCACAGAGTACAGATGTGCTCCTGTGTGCATGCATATGTGCACAGAGCACACAAACACTTTCACTGTGCATGTGTGCTGTATGTTCACATATGTACACTGTGTATGCATGCTCTATGTTCACACATGTTATCTGCAGCAGGTGTGCTCACTGTGTCTGCTCAGTGAAACAATCTGACAGACAGGAGGGTCTGCTTTCCTGTCACCATCAAGTCAGGAATGGAGGTATTCAAAAGAAACACTCTTATCCCCCATTTAGCTAACAATGGTCCCCAAGGGATTCCAGGGATCTCATGCTAGGAGGAGAAGGTGAAGTCTGGGCCAGCTAGGGGGGGACTTGCCCCTTGGAAGACACTCCACAGTGCTGACAGCTTGTTAGACCAGCTAGGGGGACTTGCCCCCTGGAAGACACTCCACACAGTGCTGACAGCTTGTTAGACCTTGCTGGAGAGACAGCCAGGGCCTGAGGGGGGCTGTGGGGCCACACCCTGACCAGGATGGTTCTGCTGAGCATCCTCCTGCCTTTGGTTTAAACCTAAACCTCCTGCCAGGATGCACTGCTCTGAATAAATACATTTTTTTCTCTATTGTTTTGCCTTTAATTGGCCTAATTGAGGACAGGTTGATAAATCTGGCTTCTTGGAGACTGCCAAAGCCCAGGCCCTGACCCTAACAACACCCCAACAACTCTTAGCAACACCAGGATGGGTGCTGTGCCAGAGACAAGTGAGCACGTGGTGGGTCCTGCCACTCTGAGCCCCCCATGCCCTATGGGAGTATGAGCAGGGCAGCTGCTCACTGCTTAGGCTCGAGCCTGACAAAGGGCCCGTATCTGCTGTTAACGGCAACCGCATCCCATCATCATCACTATTAACAAACAACACAAAGAGCAGAGACCATTGCTGAAGTCAGCCCAGCGGGTCCCAGCAAGTCTGCACAGGCCGTACTGCAGCTCGGCAGCCTTGCTGTCCCATTCTGGTCTGTGCACAGAGCTCCTGCCCAGAATCACACTCAGCGAGATAGTTCTGGT